>QGSO01000241.1:261703-861703 GCA_011037825.1 Carya cathayensis
GTCCGCTCGAGCGAATGTTCAGGAATAGCGCCGTGTGCTATAAATACATCATTTTCTCTTCAGTTTTGTGAGAGAGAAGCAGCCACATTTTGAGAGAGTTTTAGAATTCCTTTTGTATACAATCCTAAGAGTCCATTGAGTGTATTGGGGCTTTAGGATTAAGGATTTTGTGATCAATACTCTTGTACTCCATCTTTGTTCATAGTGAAGTTTTGAAACCGACCCCGACAGTGGACGTAGGCTCACATTGAGCTGAACCACTTAAATCTTGGTGTTCTTTGTGTGCTTGTTGTTTCTTTTGTTGCTTCCGCTATTATTTGCTTAAACTTAGCTTTTGTTTATTCGGTCTATTCCCAACAGTTGCATCTTCGGAGCCCAACAAAATGAGTACTTCAAAAGAACTTGTGACTGGTACTGGAAACAACCCCAGCTGCTTGAAATCTTTAATAAACAGAGTAATTCAGTTTTTCCACTTTCTGTCAATATTATTTAACATATTTTTTCCCAGAAAAAAAGGGGGAAATTAAAACTACTTAACATAGATTTTATTTTCTGGTGTTCTTCTTTTTTGAAACAAAAGAAATTACTCCAGGAGTTCGTAAAACGTACCTTCTCAAAAACTACATTGAAGCCATTGAAGATGAACTACATGTGAAACCAGGGACATTTAAATGCAAAGAGGACAAGAAGGGTAATAAACGACTGGTCGAAGTAAAACTTTGCACAGACAAAGAAGTGACTAAATTTGAGAATTGCAATCCTACGGAAGAAACTGATCCCTCATGCCGTAATTATACAGATCGCATTGCATTTCCTAGTTATAATAAGATGATGAAGTAGTACTTATGTACTTCCAGTTTCTATAATCTTATATATGTATCCCTAATTATTATATAATCAGCAATATTCATGCATTAATAAAACCAAAAATCAAATCCCATATATACAATAATAATGTTTTTTTTTTTTTTTGTACATGTGCGGTTTAATTAATATTAATGATGTCAAAAGTTGTTTATAATTTTTTATTTATTTATTTATATATGAAAGAAACTTTCATATAAATGAAAGAGAAAACATTACATAGAATGTTTATCAAGCCATATGGCTCGGGAGACATTTGAGGGAACACCAATATCTCACCACATCTCTATATCTTTCATATTTCAAGTTTTTCTAACTAGCTTGTGGATAGCTTCATTACCAATACGATTTATATGTTTGACATGACAAATGATCTTAAACATTAGCATTAATCTTCTAATCTCCTGCACCAGCACATGACGTTGGTCCATGAAGGACTAGTCACTGTCTTGATTGATCTCTGAAACCATCACCAAACAATTATTAATTTTCAAGGATAAGATTATCTATCCCCATGCTTGCAGAGATCTGTAAGCCTCTCAACATGGCAAGGATTTAGATGGAGAAAGGGTTAGAAACTTCCTCCTGATCCCTTTTACTAGTTGCCAACACCACATTACCATTTGCGTCTCTTAGAATCAATATCCCAACACCAGCCTTCTTCTGGTCATAGAATAGAGCTTCATTCACGTTCAATTTATTTGCACCAATGATCTATCATGATCAGACTGGAGTGTGACGAGGGAAATCCGATATTTTTTTTCTTTCTGTTCTCTTTTTTTTTTTTTTTCTTTTCTTTTTAAATTTAGTTCAATATTATGCTAGCCACATTTACGCTTTAATGTCTACTAATAGAAATTAAAATATAGTAGAAATTGAAATGAAGAAGAGAGTAAGAGGAGAATGAAAGAACAGCTTGGAAGTCTACCTTTTTGTATTCTCAATTAATTGATTACAGAGTATAAATTCATATTTATAAAAAATATATATATATACCATATGGAAATGAAATAAGGTAAAAGTCTTATTATGAAAATTAAATCTTTTGATTTAGATAGTAATTAAATCAAATTTGTTAATTTGATATTATTCTAAGATAAATGATTTGTATAGTTATAGATTGTACAAATTAATTTTACACACATTCTTTAAAAAAAAAAGTAAGTAAATATACGACACATTATTAAAAAATTATTTTTTTCACTTGAGTCTCATTTTATGATTTTTTTTCTTTTATAGCTCATGTCCTAAAAGTAAAAATATACACATTGTTTTATATTTCTTTATTAAAAAATAGACTGGACAAATTTTTATAATTATTTTACACTTCCATGAAATAGAAAGTAGTTGTATAAAACTAAAAATTATTTCTAATAAAAGAACATAATTAGATTAATCTATTATTAAATAATTATAAGTATATTATTATCCATATTTGTCAAAAAAACCCTTTGACTCAATTCTTTAAAACCTCGTTTATTTATACAAATCATTTAATTTCATCTTATAATTATAATTTTTTTAAACTTTTATATAAATATAATAAATAATTTAATTTTTTTAATTTTAAATATAAATAATATTAAAAAATCTATTTTAAGAATCTTTTATTTAATTTTTAATTTTCTTTAATCCATATATGTATAGCTTCACCTCTCCTACCTGTCCACCATTATCAAAAAATTAAATCGTAAAGTTAAAGAACTGCGTTATAAATATTAATAAATGAAAATTAAAGAATAATTGATTTTTTTTTTTTTTTTTAATTTTTATGGGCATATGATAATAACTGTTTACGCCTTACAGTTAGTGAATAAGATCCATCCGGACCATCACCAGCACTTATCAATCAGTCATACAACTTTTCAAAAGCCCGGAAACAAAGATGGGCGGGTCCGCCTATCCAGTTAGTGCATGTTTGGGGTTGTGGTAGAAAATATTACTTTTAACTTAAAGCTTATAGCTTAGAGCTTAACGTAATAAGCTCTACTATTAAAAAGCTATTTACTGTTTAGGATCTGTATGTCTAAAACACTTTCAAATAGATTATATTTGTTTGGAAACGAATTTAAAAAGCACTTTTTGAGATAGAAATGACACAAAAGGGTATATTCTTGATAGAAATAAAATATTATAATAAAATAACAACGAAAATAGTCTAATAGATTTTTCAGTAATTATAATTGAATGAAAATAACTTCAACCATGCATAAGTGAAAGAGTATTATAATCACGCTCAAGTTGCCAGAGGTTCACGAGGTTTCTTATCTTTTCGAAAATCTCTCCAGTCATGTTATTGTTTGCAAATTCTAAATTTATTAGATTTCTGAGATTCGGTGTTAAAAAAAATAAAAAATAAAAAAGGTTGAAGACAAACTCCCATCTGAAAATTTTCAACTATCTGAAAGTTGAAGGCGTGAAGGTCTTCGGAGTTCGAGAGAGAATGAGAGAGGGGCAGGGGCAGTGTTGTCGTTGTGGTAAAATAGTGAGGATTTTTTCGTAATATACATGTCGCAGAAAAATAGGACTTATTTTTTGTAAAGTGCTTCTGACAAAAAGCATCATTTTGATGCTTTTGTTGAAACGTACTTTTTTAACTTTTTTTATTTAAAAGTACTTTAATATAAAATTACCAAACAAGTAAATTTTATTAGTTAAGTAATTTAGACCATTTTAAAACACTTTTTAAACTTACTACCGTAATCCCAAACAGGCTCTTACTGCCACCTGGATACTTAGCTTTTTAGACGCTACACGTGCTGACGCCTTTAAAGGGCGCGTGAGATTTGTCCCTGTAGGGCAGTGCTTTCCCGCGAGCAATTCAATATCGTCGTGCCGTACGGTATTTGGACGTATTTTACAAGATTTTTTAAGATGAATGATACGATACAATCTTATAAAAAAAATTAATAGAATTACTATTCTTCTACTACTTTTTTTTATATATTTAATTTTTTTTAATTTTTAATTTTAGTTAATAGTTAAGAAAGTGACTATTAATAAAATTATATATATTTTTAATTTTTTTAATAAATAAAAATATTAAAAAAATACTTAAAAAAAATAATACAAACATAAAAAATTATTATCACCTTTTAAGTAGTAAATGGATACTACCCATCATATAATACATTTTCAAAACTGCTATGCACAGTTGACCTATTTAATCTCCGTGGAGTTGGCTGTCACGCCAGCTGCTATTTTAATTATAAGAAAACAAAAATAGAGGTTCTTTTTGTGGGTGTTGTCTCGAAATACATTGATGCAGAGCTTATTTTTGTTGAGGTTCTCGTCGTCTTCGTGGAGTTTGTCTACGTGCATAACTGAGCTGCTCTTCGATGCATCTTCGTGGGTTCTCTTCGATCTGTTCATTGTGGGTTGGAGCATCGTTGTCTTTGTGGAGCTTGTCTACGTGCATAACCGAGTTTCTCTTTGTGGGTTGGAGGTTCTCTTCGTGGGTTCTTCCACATTTCGGCATATGGGCTTCATCTAAGCAGGGTTGAAAAAATTTGAAACAGACCTGCCTCACTTCCTCTCTCTCGGTTGGCAAAGCCATAGTTTCAATTTGCTTCATTGCTTCATTTCATATTAAGGAAATAAGCACCAACAACGTTGATAGCCAAAATAAATTATAACTGCACCATGATTTGCAGATGTTTGTAACATTTGGAAAATATTTTCACTCCTTGTATAGTGCGTTAATTGTTTCCTTCTTCATAACTTTCCTATAATTCTGCTATACAATAGACGTTAGAATCTTGGACCATCTGTAAAGTGATTCTTGCATTGTATACTTAGCACATTGACTAATATATAAACACAGATCTCTCGATGTAAAGGACACTAGAGTTTTCCCATCATTGACAAATTCTTTCATGGTATCAAGAGTTTATACATAACCTCTACTTTTTTTTTCCTGATCTGACACTATGCCTTCACCTCCTTCCAACTCCGTCTCTCCCATAAACATCCACAGTTCTTTACTGTCAAGCTTACAAAAGATAATTATCTCCTTTAGAAAACACAAATCGTCCTTTACCTCTGTGGTCAATGTTTATTTGGCTTTGTTAATGGAACTATATCCACCCCTGGCCCAATTGTTCCCAATCCTGAAGCAGCCACCTCGCAATCTGCACACCCTCCAAAATTGCCAACCCAACATATATTTCCTGGTATGATCAGGACCTGATTGTTCTATCTGCCCTGATGTCTTCATTGTCCAAAAACATCCTAGCACAAATGGTCAGGCTCTCTACTTCAAGAGAAGTCTAGGTTGGCCTTGAGTCAATGTTCCCCTCTCACTCTTCTGCATGAGCCATACAGACTCAACAGCTTCTGGCTTCCACAAAAAAAGGAAACTTGTCAATTTTTGAATATTTTCAGAAAATGAAGTCATTCTTAGACAATTTGGCTGCAATTGGACAGCCTCTTCAAAACCATGAATTCACATCATTCCTAGTACTCGACGGTCTTGATACGTCTTATGATGCAATCGTTACTTCCATCTCCACTCAAATTGAGAAAATGTCTTATGAAGATATGTTCAATCATCTTCTTGCCTTTGAGTTAAGGCTTGAGCACCAGCAAACTGCTCTAGACACCTTGGTTGCCTCAGTGAACGTGGCCACTCACAATGACTCTTGGTCTCGTGGTGGCAAAAATCCACAACAGCAGCGTTCCTCACAGGATCAATTTTCTTATGCTTCAAACTCAACTACAGAGGACGGGGTCCTGGCAATCGCGGGAGGGGTGATCAATCTCAACACTCCTCCTCTAATCCGAGATTGTTCTGCCAAGTCTGTGACAAAAATGGTCACACAACTGTACAATGCTATCACCGTTTTGATCATGCATACCAAGGCACCCCAACTAATATGGCAGCTTATGTGACTTCACCCTCTTCACCATCGGATGCCAACTGGTACCCTGATACTTGTTCAACAAATCACCTCACCAGTGATTTCCGCAATTTGACACTGCAATCTGAACCTCATACTGGCAACGATCAAATCCATGTCGGCAACGAGGCAAGTTTGCCTATAAAAAATATTGGTTCTATTACTCTCTCAACACCAATTCATTCCTTTTATTTAAATCGGTTGCTGCATGTACCTCAGATTAAGAAAATTTTAATTTTTGTGAGCCAATTTACAAGTGATAATAATGTGTATCTTGAGATTCACTCTTCTTCTTTTTTGGTAAAGGGTGAGGCAACGGGAAAAGTACTGCTGCGCGGCAAACCTAAAGAAAGTCTGTACACATTTCTTTCATCCGTCTCTCTCGTAAGCTCTCCTCCGGTCCTACTTGGCTCAACGGGCTCCTATCGATGTGTGGCATTTTTGGATGGGTCACCCATCTTATCAAACAGTCCGCCATCTAATTTCCAAGTTTTCTATTAAAGCTAGTTAGCTGTGTATTTAGTCAAACATTTTCTATTCGGTTAAGTTAGCCCAAACTATTTTGTAACTATTATGAAATTTATGAATTTCATTAATAGATACAGCGATATATATAGGAGTATAAAAGAGACTATGCGTTTGACGACTAGTACTATGCGTTTAACGGCTAGCACTATGCATCTGATGGCTAGTACTATGCCTTTGACGGTTAGCTAATAGTGGTCATATAATACAATTTGAATTTGGTTTCTAACACTCCCCTTTTGGATGACCACATATAAAGAATATGTCTCGTTAAAACCTTACCATGGAAAAACCCAGTGGAAAAAAAACCAATGACGAAGGAAAAAGAGTACAATATTCTGTATATCGCCAATTGCTTTAAGATTGCCTCATTAAAACCTTGTAAAGGAAAACCCAGTGGGATAAAACCTTAGCTAAGGAAAAAGAGTACAATCAGCACAAGTCTTCAAGATTTTACTCCCCCTGAAAAGTGCATGATAATATGTCTTCAAGTTTCCGCATTCTAATGTTTTGCACAATTTTCTCAAATGTTGCAGTTGGTAATGCTTTAGTGAATAAATCTGCTAGATTATTACTTGACCGTATCTTCTTGACATCAATTTCAACTTTCTTCTCATGAATTGCAATGATCTTCTTGTGTGGATATGATAGATAACTCGCATCTGTATATCTATCTAATTGTGGACTTGATCCAAATAATCACATATTCATGGCTTCAATTGAACTGGAGATAAGGTACTTCAGGACCAATAATTTCTCCATCGTCTTCACAAGGATGAAATGTATTTTTCTGCTCATCAAATTATCGAGCAACCATTTGAGTACTCAGGACTTTATAGTGAAATTCATCATATTGATCCAAGATCATTTTAATATTGAATTCACTACTCTTCTGGAGTTGTGCTCTTCTGGAGTTCTTGTAAATAACACAGTTAGTGAAGAATTCATCAATATTAAACCGCTAACCTCATTTTTCAACAAAAACGGTGGCCAGCTTTTTAGATTAGACAAGCACCGCATGCTTTTTCAGCTTTTCTGTAGCTGTCAGGCACCGCAGGGCTATAATGCTACATCTGCTGTCAGACGCCGCAAGGCTATGATGCTACGCCTCGTCTCTTGTAGAGAGATGTTTCACGAGGGACGCTGTGAAACAATAGAGATGTTTTGTCCTTCCTTTCATAATTTTCTCTATAAAAGAGATATTCAACTCATCTTCATTCGCATCTCATCTTCTTCACTTTTC
The DNA here is from genome assembly GCA_011037825.1 of Carya cathayensis. Classification (NCBI taxonomy): domain Eukaryota; kingdom Viridiplantae; phylum Streptophyta; class Magnoliopsida; order Fagales; family Juglandaceae; genus Carya; species Carya cathayensis. The sequence continues at coordinate 269,234 of QGSO01000241.1, forward strand.
TGTAATCATACTGCATTATTACTCTGCAATGGCTCAGCAATCTTCTCATGGCCAATATATAAGGTATTATGCACCTCATTCATCAGTTGTTCCTGCTTCTTCCACAGGTGCTATAATACAATACAATAATGATCTGACTAATAAGTCAGATGTTGAAGCTATCTACGAGCTTGTGAATCTCGGTACTCATTACTCTTCAACTATTTATGCATTTTCTCAACGACTACAATCCAAACCTTATGATTTGGACAAACTTAATGAGAAAATTTCTATCCTTCAGCGACTTCTTCAGGAGTCTAACATGAAGATAAAAGCAATAAAGTAAGAGAATAGGAAATTAAAATCTCTGCTTAAGTCTTCTTTTAGATTGCCTACTCCTTTAGATAAGGATGTCATGCAGATTCTTGAAAAACAATAGCATTTAAAGAATGAGGCGAAATGCCTCAAATTTCTGTAATTTTACTTCAAGATAATAAAATAATATTTCACAAATACTCATATTTGTGTTTCTATCTTCTGGTAGATATTCTGTGTGCTCCATTTTATTTCTCATTTAATAATGCACATTTATCTCCCCCTTGAAACCGAAAGGGTTTTATATTTCAAATATGTGCAGTTCTTTTGATCTCTTCAGGAGTTTCAAGAAGATTTAAATCATCAACCACAATAATAACAAATCCGGAATCTCTTAATAAAAACACATGGGTATATTGGATTATTCTCAAATCCTTCTTTCAATAAATATTCGCTAATGCGTTTATACCACATGCGTCCGGATTGTTTTCTGGATGTACTCAGATAACAAGTTTCAAGCATTTTATATCTTTCAGGGATTTTCATATATATTTCTGGATGTATTCAGATTAGAAGTTTCAGGCTTTTTATATCATTCAGGGATTTTCATATATATGTCATGGTTTAATGACCCATATAAATATGCAGTGACCACATCCATTAACTGCATATCCAATTTTTTTGTAACTATCAAACTAATTAAAAATCTGAATGTGATTGCATCCATAACATGAGAGTATGTTTCCTCATAATCAATCCCTGATTTCTGCAGTTTTCATAAGCTCTTCTGGAGCCTCAATGATATTTAAATTATCTATATAAATTGCAATAAAAGATAATATAAATACTGAAAATATATTGAAAATAGCATGTTCCACATGCGTTTAGCTTGCATTAGATCATATAAGGATTTTAAGACTTGATAGAATATGTACTTCAGTACTATATGCTTCATGCATACCCAAACTCTTGGTAACTATCAAGTTAATACAAATCTCAATATGATCTCTTTAACTTCAAAAACATATCAATATAATTTCTGCGGGAAATATATTCGTGATTTATAAATCACATTTTCATTTCTTTTATACAAATACCCACTGATATTCAACAAGCATCACCTCATAGGTGTTTGGATTTCAAGTCCATATGCATCACATTTTACTAGTGATAACAATTTTGCAGGAATTTGTTTATTTCAATTTTGGCCAATATTTTTACGTCGGTATTCTTCGACGGTTCTGAACTCACTTTCTTCATTACTTCTGGTAATATCAAGTGCCATCTTATATGAAAATACGTTGTCGACAACAGTTTTATTTCTCTCCATAATTTATCATTTACTCATGAAATGTAATATCGAGATCTCGTTATTTTCAGGTACCTGTCCCTCTTCAAGGGAAGACATTTCATGAAAAACCTCTTCAAGAGGTACTCTTCAGGAGATTTATACTCTTCACGAGTTTATACAGGAGAATTTTATACAGAAAATTTGGATGGACTTTATTGCTTGTTTTGTGGGTATGGCCTCTTCAGGAGCACCAAATTATTTGTGCTTTTCTCTTTTGAAATGCTTTATCATTTGTATCGATAGGTTTCACGCGCTTTCAGACATGTCTTATGTTCATTAGACTGCTAAATTTCTTAATTGTCCTACTGGGACTTCAATCCTCACTGGGATTTTAACAGCTAGAATATGAGACCTTTTATCTTATTGCATCCATAAATTAATTATCATCTGAACTTCTGGTTCACGTATGATAATCAAGATAATCATGAAAAGCATATAAATATTTTGAATCATATCATTTTTGATGCATCAACATATTTGATTCAATATTTGTATAACATCATCTCAAAGAAAAAGCTAATAGTTTTTCCAATACGAACTTCTGGCCCGAAATCATAGAAGTACTATAAAGATATTTATTACCACGTCCAATCTCTTAGTTTCTTTGAAAACAATTCATCATTCTATTATGAGAATGATCTAAATCCAATTTCATTCACTTCAGGGAATTAGTTGTACGCGTAATTTCTTAGCAAAATCTCTTTATTCAATAGTTGTACACGTATCACTCATTTAAATTATCTCACGGAATCAATAGATCATTTCTTATGAGATACTCAATAAAATTATTGATTTAGAACAATCCTTCAGGGATGCTCAATTTTTTATTCCAAGATGAATCTTATCATCGGTTTAGAACAATCCTTCAGGGATGCTCAATTTCTATTTCAAGATGAATTTTATCATCAATAATTCATAACAAGTATATAAATAAATAAAACTTGTATATAAATTGAATCAGAATAAACATATAATTTAATCAAGTAATAATAATAAATATAATCTTTAATACTCACATTAGAGATTACAAATAATATATTGAAAAACTTACTTGAATGAGAAGACCACTAACTTCAGAATCAACAGAATCTCGTGTTGGGTCACTGAGGTGCATCAAAAATAACCAGTTCCACGTTGACCAATCATAAGCCACCACCATACTGTATTGCTTCTACCATGCTTGATCTTCTCCTCTTCTTGTTCTTTGATAATTTTAAAAATAAATTTATTTTATTTATTTATTTATTTATTTATTTTAAAGATATATATAAAAAGAGAGGGTCATCCTTTGTAACTTTTGTACGTGGCTATAACATGAATCAAAAATAAAGTAAAAGGTAAAGGATAAGATTGCTTTTGCAGAGAATACATGTCTAGCCACCACATGTCTACTCTTTCGGCCACTTGTTTCAAGCTTTTTCCTGGTAAAGTTGCTTACACCAATTGACTTGGCCAAACCAAGCTTCTGACAGTTCTCAAGTCATCTTTTCGCATTTTCCGACGCCTAAACCTTTGTCTTGCTTGAGAAGAACTGTCGAAGAAGAGAAAATCCGGCACATATACTCTGTACTTTCTCGCTAGAGGCAAGACTTGGAACTGCCACGTTATAATACCTAATGCTGCAAACCCATGAAGAAAAACCACAGCAAGCTTCGTTCTATTTTGTTTCCTGGTGTGTTTGATGTTCTCGAAATTGCTGGGTATTTCATCCGAGACCCAGAAATTTAAAATTGTTCCTGGATTGATTTTCACAATTTGGGGTCTCACCCCAGCAAGCTTTTAGCACATGCAAAAGTGGCTTGATACTGCAAAAGTGTTCACCATCTCTCTCTGTTCAAGTGTTCGTTCCTCCACCGTCGAGACACTGCTCTCCAGATCTGCTCAGACTGTCCAGATCCCCTCCGTAACCAGCTTGTTATGGCCTTTTCTGCTCAAACTGTCCTTCGGTTTGAAACTGGTTCTTGGAGCTTAACCAGAAGTCGTCTATGCAGCCAGGCTCTTCTTTTTCCAACTGGGTCGGATTGCGCTCTAGAGGTTTTCTGTAAACAGACCGAGAGTTTTGGTGGTTGGTGAAAGGCTTCTCTTCCATCAAACCCATTTGCTTCTTCTGAAGCTTTTGAGGAAGAATTCAGAGGTAGATCTAGGCTTTGATTGGAGAAAGATAGCACGAGAGAGAGAATAAAAAGTTGAGAGTTGAAGAAAATGAGGCGGCTGGTAAGGTTGGAAGTTTCAGAATAGCGAGAGAGAGCAAGTCGTGCTGATAACGTGTTATGAAACTTATGAATTTTATTAATGGATACAGCGATATATATAGGAGTATAAAAGAGACTATGCGTTTGACGACTAGCACTATGCGTTTGACGGCTAGCACTATACATCTGACGGCTAGTACTATGTCTTTGACGGCTAGCTAAAAGTGGTCATACAATATAATTTGAATTTGGTTTCTAACAGTAACTTGTATATAAGTCGGGCACTTATTCTTTGTTTTTTACTACTTTTTGACCAAAACTTTATTGACTTTGAAATACATCTATAAAGCACAAAAATGGAGTTTTTCCCCTATTCTCGTGTTTTTAGGTTTTCTACATGGTATCAGTAGCAAATCAATTTCTTCCGCTGATCTCTTCGTTTTGATCTTCTTCGATCTCACAATATGTCTTCTTCTTTATCTTCTTCTTCTTCTTCGCCGACTGTTATTGATAGTCAATACACAATCACTCCAGCCGATCTTTCCAACACTTCAATCGTTTCTTCCAAACTCAACGGCAAGAACTATTATTCTTGGAGCCGTGCGATGCTTATGGCGATTGGTTCTCGAAACAAGATCGGGTTCATTGACGGCAGTATTCAACCTTTGTGTTCTACCGATTCGAATTACAACGCATGGTTTCGCTGTAATTTGATGGTCTCTTCTTGGATTTGTGCTTCGGTGACTCCAGAAATTTCTCAGGTAATCCTTTACATAGAAACTGCTGAGAAAATATGGAATTTGTTGAAGCATAGATTTCAACAAAGTAACGAGGCTTGGATCTTCGAGATCCAGCAATCTCTTAATAGTATCACTCAAGATCAGTCATCCGTGAGTGATTACTTCACTCGCCTTGAGTCTTTATGGAATGAATGGCATCAGTTTTCACCAATTCCTGTTTGTACATGGGGAAAATGTGCTCTCTGCACTTGTAATGTTCTTGAATTTGTTGCTGCTCGTGAGGAAAAGAATCTTACTATGCTTTTTCTTATGGGATTGAATGAGAATTATCTCACTACTAGAGGCAATATTCTTCTTATGAAGCCTTTTCCTTCATTAGATGAAATTTATTCTCTAATTATTCAAGAGGAGCGTCAGCGTACTTTTTCTCGCACCTCTTCTTTGAATCAAGAGAATATTGCAATGGTAACCTCTCAAGTACCTTCGAATTTGGTTGTGGCTGCTGTCCCTAGGAGGAATTTTTCTTCCATTGGCCAAAGGGAACCTCCTCACTGTACATATTGTAACCAAAAAGGACAAACTCGAGAGAAGTGTTTTGAACTTCATGGATATCCACCAGGCTGGATATCAAAGAGAAAGAATTCAGGTGATGCAAAATCTGGTTATCACCGTCCCTCTGCCAATCAAGTGTCTACTTCTCTAGAGGCAAACACAGTCCCTAATCCTAGTCAAGTTCTTTCTCAAGAGCAAATTCAACAACTTCTCAATGTCTTGCACACTCAACTTAAACCAGACTCTCCTCTAGGCTTTCCTTCTCCATCCAATTCATCACAGCCTACCAATTATGCCAATATGGCAGGTATTTCCTCTTCTTTTTCTTTTGTTAATTCTACTTTCTCATCACAATTACATTCCCCGAATATTTGGATTGTTGACAGTGGAGCTACAGACCACATGGTCTACTCTTTGTCTCTTTTCACTTCACCTCCTAAATCTGTTAATGCCACTGTTAGCCTACCAAATGGTCATTTTGCTTTCGTGACTCATATAGGTTCAGTTAGGCTTTTAGCAAGCTTAATCTTACATCATGTCCTATATGTTCCTTCATTCACTTTCAATTTTATTTCTGTGAATAAACTCACTTCAACTTCTAATCTTGCCATGATATTTTTGACTAACAAATGCTTAATTTAGGACCTGCTTGCTTGGAAAACGATTGGAGTGGCTGATCAAAAGAATGGATTATATTTGCTGAACTCTAGTTTTTCATCATCTCCTGGTTCTCAATTTTTACCTTCTCAGTTTTTCCATTCTATTTCATCTTCAATTTTTGCAAATAAACTTGCTTTGTGGCATAGTCGATTAGGACATATGTCTTTGTCCCGAATGCATTTGTTACATGATGTAATTCCGGATGTACAATTTCAGCATAATAATGATCAATGTCAAATCTGTCCATTAGCTAAACAGTATAGACCTTCTTTTCCTAGAAGCTCAATTAAATCCACTCTACCTTTTGAGCTTATTCATTGTGATCTTTGGGGACCATTTGTTGTTCCTACTAATAATGGTCATCATTATTTTTTAACAATAGTTGATGATTTTACTCGTTGTACTTGGATTTATTTGCTAAAATTCAAGTCTCAAACTCGCAGTACCATTGAATTTTTCTTGGCTATGGTTGAAACACAATTTTCATCCAAAGTCAAGATTTTTCGTTATGATAATGGGACATAATTCAACCTGTCCACTCTCTTCTCTTCCAAAGGCATTATACATCAGCATAGCTGTCCATACACACCACAACAGAATGGAGTTCCTAAAAGGAAACACCAACATTTATTAAATGTTGCTAGGGCTCTCAAATTTCAATCTAACATTCCTTTATCCTATTGGGGTGATTGTATCATGACAGCTACATACTTAATCAATAGATCTCCTTCCCATTTGTTAAACAATAAGTCTCCTTATGAGCTTTTGTTTTCCAAGAAGCCTTCTTATTCTCATTTGAAGGTATTCGGCTGCTTATATTTTGCTACTAATGTCTCTCCTCATAAGACCAAATTTGATCCTCGTGCTAAGAGATGTGTATTTCTTGGTTATTCATACGGTACCAAGGGATATAAACTCTTAGATCTTGATACTAAATCCATTTTTGTATCTCGTGATGTTGTTTTTCATGAGACTTCATTCCCTTTTCAACTTCAAAGTCAGACTTGTGATTCTTCATCAGATCTTGTTCTTCCTGTTTGTATTGATGATATTAATTCTTCTCTGCCAGTTCATGTTCCCCCTTCTAATGACATTAGTCCAGACCATCATGATCTGATTGATACTATTCCTAGGAAATCTTCTCAGATCAGAAAGCCACCCTCTTATTTGCAGGACTACCATTGCAAAATGGTCCAAACTTTTGATCAATCTTTATTCCCTTCGGGTTCCACACAGCAGGCTTCTCATAAAGCTTTTGATATCTCAAGGTATCTTTCTTACACTCATCTTTCCCCTGCTCACAAAGCCTTTAGCATCTCTATTTCCACTCATCCTGAACCCAAAACTTACAAACAAGCAGCCACAGATCCTAAATGGCAAGAAGCCATGAAAGCAGAAATTTTAGCTCTTGAAAATAACAAAACTTGGACAGTTACTGATTTGCCTCTAGGAAAGAAAGCAATTGGTTCTAAGTGGGTGTATAAGGTGAAATACAAGGCGGATGGTAGTGTTGAAAGATACAAAGCACGTCTTGTAGCTAAAGGTTTTACCCAAAAGGAGGGAATTGATTATGCTGAAACATTCTCTCTTGTTGTTAAATGACAACAGTTCGATGTTTTTTGGCATTGGCTGCAAGTCAAAACTGGTTTTTAGAACAACTTGACGTAAACAATGCATTTTTGCATGGGGATTTAGAAGAAGAAGTTTATATGGTGATCCCACCCGGGTTTGCTAAAGAGGGGGAGAATAAAGTGTGTCGTTTGTTGAAATCTCTCTATGGGTTAAAGCAGGCCAGCCGGCAATGGTTCCAGAAACTAACCACTGCTCTTTTATCCCTTGGTTATAAGCAATCCAAAGCTGATTACAGCTTATTCACAAAGGTGCAAGGTTCTTCCTTTACTGCACTTTTAGTATATGTGGATGATGTCATTATTACTTTCAATACTATGTCCTGTGTTGATCAAGTGAAGTCTTATCTTCATGATCAATTTCAAATCAAAGACTTGGGCCAGCTGAAATATTTTTTGGGGTTAGAAATTGCACGTACTACTGCTGGAATTTCTATATCTCAACGTAAATATGCCCTTGAAATTTTAAAAGATAGTGGTTATCTTGGTTGTAAACCTGTTGAGTTTCCTATGGATTTCAAGCTTAAATTGACAAAATCTGATGTTAATGTTTTGGAAGATCCATTTCCGTATAGGAGGCTTATTGGGAGATTGCTATATCTCACTATAATTAGGCCAGATTTGTCATACTCAGTCCATTCTCTGGCACAATTTATGAACAAGTCTTGTAAATCTCATTTGGATGTTGCCTACTGAATTTTAAGATATATCAAAAACACCCCTGCACAGGGTTTGTTTTTTCCAGCAGCTTCCTCTACTCAACTCAAGGGTTTTTCAGATTCTGACTGGGCTACTTGTGTTGACAGTAGAAAATCTCTTACGAGATTTTGTATATTCCTTGGTGATTCTTTGATTTCTTGGGGGTCTAAGAAGCAAACTACAGTGTCTAGAAGCTCAGCTGAAGCTGAGTATCGTGCCTTAGCTTCCACCAGTTGTGAAGTCATTTGGCTATTACAAGTTCTTCATGATTTGCATATTCCTCATTCTTCACCTGTTTCTTTATATTGTGACAGCAAGTCTGCTCTTTCCTTGGCTGCCAATCCAATTCATCATGCTCGTACAAAACATGTTGAAATAGATTGTCATTTCATACGAGAACAGCAAGCTAAAGGTGTTATCAAGACTTTTTATATTGCTTCAGCTCATCAGTTGGCAGATATTTTTACTAAGGCTCTCGGTAAAGCTCCATTTCAGCATCTCCTATCCAAGCTGGGCATTCATAATCTTCATGCTCCATCTTGAGGGGAGTATTAAAGCTAGTTAGCTGTCAGTGTATTTAGTCAAACATTTTGTATTCGGTTAAGTTAGGCCCAGACTATTTTGTAACTTGTATATAAGTCGGGCACTTATTCTTTGTTTTTTACTACTTTTTGACCAAAACTTTATTGACTTTGAAATACATCCAAAAAGAACAAAAAGGGAGTTTTTCCCCAATTCTCGTGTTTTTAGGTTTTCTACATTTTCTTTACTTGTTTCGTCCAATAAAATCATGGGTGTTTGTTTTGCATGTCAACAAGGAATATGGGTGTAAATGGTCTGGTTTGATTTGGTTTTAGACAAAATTTATGACCGAACCAGTATGTACCGGTTTTGCATTTTTCAAAACCGATTACGCACCGATTACCCTCCTAAACCAGTACTCCGGTTTTACCCGTTTCCGGTCCGGTTTTATCGGTTTTAATGTATTATATTATATATTATATAATATAATATATGATAGTATATAATACTATAGTGATAATATATTATAGTATATTATAATATATATTATAATTGTATTATAGACTATAATGATATATTATAGTATATCATAATGATATATTATAGTATATAGCATTAGTATAAGTGTATAACTATTAATATGCACTATATAATATTAGTATAACTATTAATACAATAAACAAAATGATATAAGATTTTAAAATTTAATATTATATTAATTAGTAAAGTATCATATAATACAAAACTATTTTATATATAGTTATTTATTATATATAAATATTATCTATAATATAAAAAATTAAAATATATACCAACCGATCCGGTTTTAGAAAAAGAAAAATCGAAACTGGACCGATTTTGACCGGTTTTAAGAAAAATAAATCGGTACCGGACTGAACCAAACTCGGGACCAGACCGATCCCACCGGTTTGGTCCAGTCCGGTCCAGTTTACCGGTTTATCGGTTTTTTTTTACATCCCTAACAAGGAAAGAGCTATTGCCTTCCTTTTTTAACTTCTTAGTCAATTTCAAATTCTCCTCATGAATTAATTTTCTCTTAAGTTTGGGATCCTCTTCCTATTATGTCAACAAATGGAAATAAATATTGTGTGTCCTTTGTGGATCATTTTAGCAAATTTACTTGGCTATTTCCAATCCCCAACAAATCGGATGTCATGAAAATATGTTGCTTGTTTAAAAAACTTGTTGAATACCAATTTAATTGCAAAATTAAATCTGTGTAAACTGATTGAGGTGGTGAGTATCGATCTCTTCATACGTACTTTGCAAGCATTGGTATCCAAAACTAGATTACTTGTCCTTATATATCCCAACAAAACAGGTTCGTTGAATGGAAATACCATCACATCGTTACAAGCAATGTTCCCCACGCCTATTGGGATTATGCTTTTCTCGTGACCACATATCTCATAAATAGCCTACTCACTACTCCTCTTAGCATTTGCCCTTTTGAAAAACTTTATAGACATGCTCCTGATTTTTCATCCTCAAAAATATTTGGGTGTGCATGTTTTTCATTTCTTCGCCCGTTTAATCATCACAAGCTTGACTTCAGATTAAAACGATGTGTTTTTATTGACTTTAGTATTTTATCTCATTTCACCGTTCAAACTACACGACTTTCTTGCTTTTCTTGTTAGAAAACAAAAAACTAGAATTCTTACCTTCTGGATAAGTTAAACTTGATCTCTCTTTCGTTTTATTCTACCATTTATAAATCTTTAATTTTTTATTTAAAAACTAAGAATTAATCGGAAATTCTTACAAACTTAACTCAAGTGGCCTAATATTTTATTTAAACATAACATATTTAACCCGAATCTAGTCACAATGTAGTGGATTATTCATAAATAAATAATAATAAATAGTTTTCCAATTATTTAAGACTATAATAATATGAGAATCTTGACAAATTACAGTAAAAACAATTTTTTTAATTATTATCTTCTTTTTTAAAAAATATTATTTTTTATTTTTTGTAGTGTTAAAGTTTCTGACTCTATTTGAAAACCTGGGTGATCAATACATTAGTTGTTGTTAGACTCCAAATAATTAAAAATAATAATCAAGACTCTATTTTTATTTAATATGACATATTTTTATTGAAAAGTGTTGCAGTTATAAAAGATTTTATAAAAATAAATTTATAAAGTCACGTAACCTCTTATGATATATTAAATATATTTTGTGATAAAAGTCATTTTACAATCTATCATATTACATCATTTTGTGAGTTTACTTTTATAAATATCTTAATGGCTAAAGCATTTCTCATTTTGATATATTAAGACATATTTTTATATATTAAAATGTCTTAATATATCAAAATATGAATTTTTAAATAAAGTTTTTCTATAATAGATTTTTTCATTTAATGCTCTAACTGGAAATAATCACAAGGATTATTTCTATTTCTGGGCATATTCTAAAGAAAAATGTTACTTGTCATCCTTATACCATACATCAACATATGATTGATAATTTTTTTATAATTTTATTTAAACATACATATTGATACATGATATATCAATATATATATGTTTAAATAAAAAGATAAAAATAATAAATCACATATTGATATACAGTACAAGAGATAATAAATAGTATTTTTCTAACTTAGATTTTTTCGTTAACACGAAATTGCCAAAGAAATAACCAAATTGGGGAAATAGAGTCACATACAACAAAATTCGTTGGAGTTTCAGCATTGACGGCTCTCTTCGACAGTATAATTGTTTTAAGATATTTTAAGATTATTTTATTATAATTTATAAATAATTTATTATTATTTATAAATTATTTGTTATTATTTTTTAGATATTTTAAAATTAATTTTTTATTATAAATTATTTATTATTTATTATAATTATTTATAAACTATTTTACTGTTATATGCAGATAGAAAATAATCTTAGCATGGAAAATGCTACTCTCTCATTGGTGGCATCTGCTGAAAGTTATTAATGAGATTTTTTTACTATTATTTTTTATTTAATAATTAAGTAAATATCTTTTAATAATATGATAATTTTTTTTTTTTTTTTAAAGTATTTAAAAAAAAAAAAAAAAAACTAACGGAGCCCCAGCCGAAGCTACGAGTGGTGGGAGTTGTACCACCCATCTTTGCATACAAGCGGTTCCCCGTACAGCCGCCGGGAAAACCAGTGTAGACTTCCGATCGCCTAGATTTGAAATTTGAATCAAGACATGACTGGACGTGTCTACCGAATATTCACTAGATTTCAATTTGTGTCTTTGAATCCGAAACAGCTTCGCATTTTCTTATCACTCACGCGGTGATATTCCGATCTGTGTATTAGATATGTACTTGTACTTATCACTGATAGGTCGGTAGAAAGAGATAGGACCCCTGTCCAAACGCATCGAAGATAGCAAGACCAAGTTCCTTCATCTTCTCTATCTCTTATCCGCAGCCTGTGAAACCCTAGAAGCATCGGAATTCGTGCAGTGGAATCCTTGGAAGCAGCGGAATTTTCGGGGATTCTGACGCTGTTCGAGCATTTGCGAGTTCGAATAGGGACTCTGGGTGTTTTGATTTGGGTTTGTTTGCGTGTGCATTTTCTGTGGGGATTTGGAGTTCTCTCTCTGCTCTTTTTGTGGTGGTCTGAGTTTGTAGGGTCTGGAATATTGGGTTTTGTTTGGGGGGGTTTTTGGGTGGCAAAGGATGTCTTCTTTGAGCAGGGAATTGGTGTTTCTTATTCTCCAATTCCTTGAGGAAGAGAAGTTCAAGGAGTCTGTGCACAAGTGAGTCTCTTCCCCCTCTCTCCCGCTATATGTTTATGCAAATATGTGTTTATGTATATGTCTTTTATGTATTTATGTTTGTGTGTGTTTGGCTATTGAGACAAGGAAAATTTCTGAATTTCATTTTGTATGCATGCATGCATGTATCCATTTTGGGTTTTGTGTGGTGACGGGGGAAATTGTGAATCTGAAGCTTGTATGTGTGACTGTCGTTCTTGTATTATATAACTAAGCTGAATTGTTGTATTGACTTGGTTAAGGATAAGCTTTTTTGGATAAGCTTTTTTGGCTTCTGTCCAGTTCTGGGAGATATAGAGTATTGAATTTGATGTTGTCCTAACTTTTTTCGAATTTCAAAATCAGGCTTTGGTTTTGGGCTGAAATGAGGATAGGAAAGGGAAAAAGAAGGAAAATACTTGAAAATTTTCAGTTAGGTTGTTCTGTTTTCCTAAAAATGATAATTTTGGTAAAACTGGCAATAATACTGCATTAAGTGTCACGTAGCCTCGGGCGTTTTGTCTTATTCGGTTCCGACAAATGTATACGACGACTAGGTTCCCCTCTCTTGTTTCCTGTTTACTGGCTAGTAAAAACTTTGGGAAAGAAAGCCAAAGACGTAAATATGAATACGAAGAATAAATGAAAGAAAAATATTCACTTAAGCCATTTAAATTTTTTACATGGGCTGGGTGAAGGGTTTGTTACCTTTGGATTTAGATAAAATGATGTATCTTAGACTTAAGTGTTTTTTTCCCTTCACTTGTTCTTTCAGTTCTTTTTTTTTTTTTTTTAAATATTAAGTAACATCTTATTGCCTGATAATTATGTGAGGTTGCTTGACAAGAAAATGCTGGCTTTTGTAGGCTCGAGAAAGAATCAGGGTTTTTCTTCAACATAAAGTACTTTGAGGAGAAAGTTCAGGCTGGAGAGTGGGAAGAAGTAGAGAAGTATTTATCAGGATTTACCAAAGTTGATGATAATAGATACTCCATGAAGATATTCTTTGAAATCAGGAAGCAGAAGTATCTTGAAGCTCTTGACCGGTATATTTAATCAAGTTCTTCTACGGCTACTTTATTCAATATTACAAAAGGGTACAAGCTGATGTCTCATTGACATGTGTCAGTGCCACATCAATTGATATATGGTTCTCAATTTTTGTTTTCAAAATGGACAGAGGTGTTGCTGCCACTTCAGTTTGTATGCCCACGTAGTAGCGAATGTAGAAGTCCTTTCCTAGTTAATCTACATTTATCGAGATAGTCTTGTATTTATTTTGATGGAAGGTATAATTTAATTTTCTATTTATATGTTACATCACATTATAGGCAAGACAAGGCAAAAGCTGTTGAAATATTGGTGAATGATTTGAAAGTGTTCTCGACATTCAATGAAGAACTGTACAAAGAAATCACCCAGCTTCTAACTCTTGGCAATTTTAGGTAATTTCTCGCACCTTTATGGTAAGGAAAATTGATTCACTGGTGTAATATTGGTCAACTGCTTACTTTTATGATTTGTATAATCAATGGAAAAGAGTAATTAAAGAAAGTAGTATGGGTTAAAAATTCTTGGGTATGGCATATTATTAATATTACTATTATTTATTATTTATTATTGTTGTTATGTTTTGACTTTGAACTTGAAAAAATGAAAGCTTTTCTTCATTGAGCTGCATTTGACAACTTGGCTCAGTCGGGGTGAATATTCTCTTTCATAAAAACCGAGGCTACATACCGGACAAAATTCAAGTTTCATTTTTTAACTTTTCCCACACTTCTTTGAAAACCTAATGAAGCACCAACTCTTTGTTCCATGTAATTTCACAAAAAGCATTAGGTGTAAAATGGCATAATTATAAATTGCAGTCGTGGACAGCAGTTGTAACAAGTGATGATCCATCCAGAGAGCCTGAAAAATGACAGGCATGTAGGATGGTGTCAGGACAATGATCCAGGTTGTTGAACCAGACTGACAAGCTATCCTTTTGTATTGGATATTTGTGGACGTTGGTGAATAATAATCTGAGTTAAATACCGAATTTTATCGGGTCATGGCTAAGTCTCACCGTGAATATTTCTTTCCCCAAGAAAGAAAAAACAATCAAAGACCTGGAGTTCCAAGGAAGATTCCTGATTTCACAAATTATGATTTATGGTACCGTCGGTCATAAAACATACTCAAGAGCTTCATATATCTGATAATGTGAATTTTTTTTTCTTATTTTTAAATTACCAGGGAAAATGAGCAGCTGTCCAAGTATGGTGATACCAAAACAGCCCGTAGCATAATGTTCATTGAGCTAAAAAAATTGATAGAAGCAAATCCCCTGTTTCGTGATAAGCTGGTTTTCCCCACTCTGAAGTCATCAAGACTGCGTACTCTTATAAATCAAAGGTATGGCAGAGCGATTTGACGTTTACAATGTATTTTCTTTAGTTTGCCATTATACTACCATCTTGTGTTTTCTAAATTGTTTATATGTATCATTTATCTCAAGAAGCTACTTATCAAAAAAAAAAAAAAATTTTATCTCAAGAAGCTGCCTACTTATTTCCTGCTCTTTTCTAAGTTCCCTTTTCTTAGTAGGGATGGTTGTTTTAGTCTGCCACCTTTTAACTTTAGTACAGCCTGAGTTTACTTATTTGTTCCCATTTATGAGGCAATAGTGAATTGCTGTAGCTGTTGCTGTCGTTATTTTGAGTTTTGTACTAACTATATATTTTTTTTTCAAAGAAAATTATTTTCTTAAACAAGTGGAGCGTTATTCATGTTTTCTCTCTCTCAATATGCAATAAATAAGAATAGCGAGGATATATTTTTTTGATAGGTAAGAATAGCGAGGATATGGAGGATGATCATTGCTTTTTCTTTGAGTTATCATATATGTGGCTCTAGTGATTCTGATTGTTGTGCCTATAAATAGTTATTTGACATCTGAAATATGAATACTTTGTCTACGTAGTTTGAACTGGCAGCACCAGCTATGCAAGAACCCGAGGCCAAACCCAGACATTAAAACTTTATTCACAGACCATTCTTGTTCACCTCCAAATGGTCCACTTGCACCAACACCAGTCAATCTCCCAGTTGCAGCAGTTGCAAAGCCTGCTTCTTATACCTCTCTTGGAGCTCATGGTGTATGATATTATGCATCTAAGAAGAATTGATATATATCCTTTTTTAACTTTTGTAAAGCATAGTAAAAGTAAAAAATTTCCTTTGTTGACTAATTGATGTTCCTTTGTCCTTGTATGTGTATAGCCATTTCCACCCACCGCTGCAGCTGCTGCTGCAAATGCTAATGCTTTAGCAGGTTGGATGGCCAATGCCTCTGCTTCATCTGTCCAAGCTGCTGTTGTTACTGCATCATCCATACCTGTTCCACAGAATCAAGGTTAGACCTTTCATGAGTCGAAATGGGCATTCAAGTGGTTCATTTTGCTTTGAAGAAGAAATTCATGTTTTGAAGTTGGAGAGAATGCAACTTCTACCAAGTTGGCCAACAACCTTTGTCTGCTGATGTGGGCTTGCCCTTATGTTTGTCAAAATCGAGTTTAAATCGATCCTATTTCTAGGGCGCCAGGTTTTATGAAAAAGTGCTTTTCTTATTTTGTTTGGACAAGAAAAAATGTGAGAGAGGGAGGGGTGGGAGTATGGATGAAGAGGTGCTATATATTTATATATATATATATATGTTTTTTGATAAGCGATTAGATTTCATTTGTAGGTTTAGAAGGCAAAGCCCAAGTACACAAGCTGTATACAAATGCTCAAAACCTAGCTACAAGTCAGGAACTTTAAAAAGAAACAAGAAAATCATGAACACTAGTTCCATTAAAGACAATGGCTGAAGCCCACAGAAATGAGGTATTAAAGAAAAAACATCTAAGTTCGTCCACAGGAAGTACACCTATCTAGGGGGAAGAGGTGCAGAATATCACTGTCAGTAGTTTATAATTTCTGGTTGAATATAAACTTTTATCTTAACTCTATACGAATCTGGAGGCACTTGGAGGATTTTTGGTATGATGTTTTGCTGTGCTTTGGGTGGTGAGGGTTGTTCACTTCACTATGCAACCTACAGGATCAAACCTACTATGAATTGAATAATGAGTTCCAGTTGATTCCTACTATTATCCAACTATCTGCTTTATTCAAACAGTTCCAATCTTGAAACGTCCACGAACACCTCCAGCAACCCCAGGCATGGTGGATTATCAGAGTACCGATCATGAACAATTAATGAAAAGGCTGCGGCCTGCTCAATCTGTTGAAGAGGTACCGTCAATTATTCCCTCATGTTTTGGAATATTTCATCTTGCCTCTTGTTTGTCTGCGACTAAACTGTATTTACTGTTAAATCTTGGTATTGCTTTCTTGTGCTACAATTTTCAGGTCACATATCCAACCCAGCGACAACAAGCTCCTTGGTCACCGGATGACCTGCCCAGAACAGTAGCTATGACCATTCATCAAGGATCCATTGTCACAAGCATGGATTTTCATCCTTCTCATCAAACATTACTTCTTGGTATCATTTCATCTTGGTCTATATTGCAGTTACTTAATAGCTAAGTTTATATCAAATAGATTAGATTTATTTCTTCCTATTGCCTGACCTGTTGTGTCTCGTTGAACAGTTGGTTCTAATAATGGGGACATTACTCTCTGGGAAATTGTGTCCCGTGAGAGGCTGGTTTCAAAGCCATTCAAGATATGGGATATGACAGCCTGTTCGTTGGCATTTCAGGTTTTTACTTGTATTAATTCATATTTCTCAGTCTCATCGTTTGTAAAGTTATTATTATAATTTATAAATTGAGAAATTTATTGTAACAACCTAGGGAAAGCACCAGCCACATATATGCTATTGTCCAGAAAGACTAGTCAAGTTGAAATGGATCTCAAATTAGTTATAAAGCCAAATTTCACCTAGAAAGTTGCCAATATGGGACTTAGCTCCCATGACTACCTCTATTAGTTATATAATCTATGTTGGGTTGGAGGAAATGTCTAGTAATGGTGTTGGATTGGTGTTGCATGTGCAAGAAGAATGGGGAATTAGTAGATCACTTACTTCTACATTGTGAGGTGGCCAAGACCATGTGGGATGATTTTTTTATTTTTTTCTTGTTTTTCGGAAATGGGACACTTTCGTGGGTCACGCCTCGAAGGCTGGTGGACTTTCTAGTGAGCTGGATATTTCTTCAAGGCAATCTTCAAGTGGCAGCAATCTGGAAGAGGGCCCTATATGTATTTGATGGTGCATTTGGAGGGAGATAAATGATAGAGCTTCAAGGATTGCGAGAGGACATTGGATCAAAGTTTTCTTTTTTAAAACCTTGTTCTTATGGACTGGGTTCATCGATTTTAATGGGCTAAATGTCCATGCTTCTCCATTTTTGGTTGTAAACTCTAGTTAGGTACCTCTCATGTATACGTCCTGTGCTCAGGCTTTGCCGTCTCTTCTTATGAATAGAACTACTTGATTACCTATAAAAAATTTATGTTAGTTATTCATATTCCTGAGGTGGGGCTGGATTATATTTCTCCAAATTATCTTGAAATTTAACTTATTGATTTGTTGGAATACAAGTCCAATGATGCTTGAGTTTGTGAAGCTACATTTCTGTTGGAGTCTTACAATTGATTGTTTATACAGGCTTCTGTCGCCAAAGATACACCAATATCTGTCAGCCGAGTTACATGGAGTCCAGATGGAAGTTTTGTGGGTATGTGCAAAATGCTTGTACAAACAAATTTTAAGTTGCTAGCATGTATCTTATTAGTATTACTGCTGCAGGAGTTGCATTTACCAAGCATTTGATTCACTTGTATGCTTATCCTGGACCAAACGATCTGCGCCACAATGTAGAGGTGAACTCATATTGCTTCTGATTGTTTTTCAGGGCAAAATTTGTAACTGTAGTTTGACTCGTGTTCCTTGTCATTGCAGATTGATGCCCATGTCGGCGGTGTGAATGACTTGGCTTTTGCTCATCCAAATAAACAACTATGTGTTGTGTCCTGTGGGGATGATAAGCTGATAAAGGTGAGGAATATTCTCATGATCTGTTGGGATTTTTGAAAAAACCTTCATTTTCTCTAAATGGAAGAAGTTGAACAGGTGTGGGATTTGATGGGACGAAAAATGTTCAACTTTGAAGGTCACGAGGCACCAGTATATTCTGTCTGTCCTCATCACAAGGAGAATATTCAGGTATGTTAGATAAGGGGTAAAATTGGTTGCCTACTTGCCTGCCAACACTCCTGGAGCAGTCATATCGCTATTCAAGTAATGAAAGCTTTCAAGCCCATTCAGTGTTTTCTTGCCAAAATACTTGTACTTTTGAAGATAAGTGTTTTAAACTCACACAATCGAGGCTTTGGAAGTATTCCTAAGGTTTATTTAACTTATTTGCATTTGAACTTACTTGATCTATAATGGCAACAATAGAAACTGATTATTTGGACTGCCTTCACCTGTTTATTGACATCATCTAGCCCATAGTTGGTGCTGCTAAATTAATTGGTATATTTATAATATGAGATAAAATGCAACTATCAAAATATGATTTATATGTACCCTATCTAGCTATTGGATAATGTTAGGGATATTTATGAAAATTCCACCACGATGATGGCTCTCTTTGCGGCCAACACCTTGATGACATAACTGCCTCCACTGCTACCAATCTACCGTACAGCCGAATCACCCCACCATCACACAAGTATTTCCACATTGCTGTCATCTCTAGAACCCTATAACTACAGTCAACTTGAGCAGTTGCTGAAGTCAGCACAATTGTTAAAACTCATTTGGAAAGTGGCGTCTAGGGTTTCCATTTTGTTCTTATAGTTTAAGCAACCCGCCTGAACGTTCTCTTGTTATGTTGTTTACATCATTGGCACTGTCTTTTCCATTGGTATTATGCTAAATTTGCACCACGATGACCTAGGATGAAGCCAAGATTTTTTTTTTTTTGGGGGGGGGGGGAAGGGGACAAATTTTTCAGGGCTAGAATAAGTTGTTGAATTTTTGTTGTGTTGCACAATTAGCAAATTTCTCTCAACTATTAAAAAAATTAAATAAAGAAAAAGATAAAAATAAAAAATAAATTTGAGCCTCAGGAAAAATGACACTTTACATAATTCATAGGTAGGGTTGATTAACTTTTCTCTAGTGAAAAAATACTCTAGTGGCATTAAGGGTTGCATGTATGAATGCAGTTTATATTCTCGACCGCATTTGATGGGAAAATAAAGGCCTGGCTGTATGACAATGTGGGTTCGAGAGTTGATTATGATGCTCCTGGACACTGGTGTACTAGAATGCTTTACAGTGCAGATGGAAGTAGGTAAGATTGGCCAAAGTTATGATTTAAACTAAGTACTTGGGAGATCATAACTCCTTCACTCTATTCAATTGTAGACGTGTCTCTCATATCTTAATGAAATGTATCTTGTCCAAAATCATAATTACCAGTTATTCCTATTTATTCTAAAGTTGTTTGGTTTCTGATTCTATTTTTCCCGCTGGTTCATCTCTTGTTCAGGTTGTTCTCTTGTGGGACAAGTAAAGATGGGGATTCTTATTTAGTTGAATGGAACGAAAGTGAAGGAGCAATAAAGAGGACTTATACTGGGTTTAGAAAGAAATCAACAGGTGTTGTACAGTTTGACACAACACAGAATCACTTTTTGGCTGCTGGTGAAGATAGCCAGATAAAGTTTTGGGATATGGACAATACCACTCTTCTCACCAGCATTGATGCAGAGGGTGGGCTGTCGGTCAGTATACATGGGTGATTTTTTGGCTCTTCTCTAATAAATGCTTTATAAACTATACCATTACATCTTCATGTCAATTGTTTCAGAGTGTTCCTCGCCTGAGATTCAACAAGGATGGGAATCTTCTTGCTGTTACTACAGCAGACAATGGACTCAAGATACTTGCAAATGCTGTTGGTCTCAGATCTTTTAGAGCAATTGAAGTCCAATCGTTCGAAGCATTGAGATCACCCATTGAATCTGCTGCAGCTAAGGTTGAAACAAATCTTTTAGTTTAGTTGGATTGTTTCCTAAAGAATGTTTACTTTGCAAAATCTATTGGGATCTCAATTTTTGTGTCTATTCCTTAGGTTTCTGGCTCCTCAGCCATCACAAATGTCAATCCAGTCAATTGTAAAGTGGAAAGGAGCTCCCCTGTCAGGCCTTCTCCAATTCTTGTATGCAACATGAACTTTACAACTTGAGTTATGAAAGTTGTCTAGAAGTATATATGTTGTTGGTTGCAGCTGCAATATTTATATACGTCGGCTTATTTTCAACTTCTCATACTAGCAATCCTCTGATTTACCTAGTTCTGAGTTCTAGTATGAATATGCCAATAATGAAAAAAAGCAGTCAACACGTTTTCCTCGATGCGGTTTTGGCTGTGGTGCCTTGCTTGTTATGAGCCTGCCTTTTAAACTTTGCTTTCATGTGAGGGGAACATGTTCCTGCACACGAAACATACTTGGTGACAGGTTAAGAATCTGGTGCTGAGCTGTTTAAGATTTTGTTTCTGCTCATGATATTGCTTTGGCTTCTTGTGAAAAGTTCTTTCTACTACTATTCCTTCTTTTATGAGGAATTGCAATTTGGCTAATATTTTCTGTCAGAGTTGATTTGGTTTTAACTGTCTTTTAAGAACGGCGTTGATCCCACGGGTAGAAGCATGGAAAAGACAAGAACTGTTGAAGATGTAACTGATAGAACTAAACCCTGGCAGTTGTCTGCAATTATGGATGCTGTCCAGTGTCGATTAGTTACCATGCCTGATAGCACAGATTCTTCCAGCAAGGTGTGCTAAAAATTGTGTAATTATATAATTAGTGTATTATAAAGTTTATCTACTTGATGGTGCTTCAAGTGTTATGTTTATATTTAGGTTGTACGACTTTTATATACAAATTCTGGTGTTGGGGTTTTGGCACTTGGAGCAAATGGTGTTCAGAAGCTGTGGAAGTGGACACGCAATGAACAAAATCCAAGTGGAAAGGTGCAAGTTCACTTTTACTTTGTTTCCCTTTATGTTTCATGATGTTTGCATGATATTGTTAAGGAGTGAGAGATTGCTAAAGTCTGTGTGTTTAAAGGCCACTGCCAGTGTCGTTCCAAATCATTGGCAACCAAACAGTGGTCTTCTCATGACTAATGATGTCTTAGGTGTCAACCTTGAAGAAGCAGTTCCGTGTATAGCTCTATCAAAGAATGACTCGTACGTAATGTCAGCCTGTGGTGGAAAGGTTTCATTATTTAACATGATGACATTCAAGGTATGTCTGTATATTCATCTTTTGTGAACTCTGTCAGAATTGGGATTCTTGAAGGTTGGTAATGAATTGCCGTTGTTTGTAGGTAATGACGACATTTATGCCACCACCCCCTGCTTCTACCTTTTTAGCATTCCATCCCCAGGATAATAACATCATAGCTATTGGAATGGAGGACTCAACTATCCACATATATAATGTTAGAGTGGATGAGGTAATTGGGCTTTGCCTATCTTGTTGATTCAATAAAATTGTATGCCTGTGAAAAAAAGAGTGGATGAGGCAATTCCTAAAATTGCTCAACCCCCCACAAGGTGGGGGATTTGTATTGTGCTCTCTTAATATAAACTATATTTTTGTTGGTTTTAGGTTAAATCAAAATTGAAGGGTCACCAGAAGCGGATTACTGGTTTGGCTTTTTCGACAAATCTTAATATCCTGGTTTCTTCGGGTGCAGATGCTCAAGTAAATGTCTTGTGCATTTATTTTCCCTATTTAACATCATATTGGAAAAATATATGGATCTGGTGTAGCTTAGAAAAGGATACGGATAAATTGGTGTAAGCCATCTATTGCATGACAGTTTGTATTGAAGGGGTTATCTTTATTTCCAGTTGTCATCATCAAAAGCCTACTGTGTTGCTTTATATTAAATCTGTTCCCAGTTCAGAGGACATTGTACAAGGCAACTGGCGTGCATTGTATCAAACTATAAAACCTAAAACTGATGGACATTTTAGTAGGTTGTCCTTTGCTTTTTAGTAGATGCTGGTTTCAAAAGATTGTAACTATTTTGGGCAGCTTTGTGTGTGGAGCATTGACACATGGGAAAAGAGGAAGTCAGTTGCAGTCCAAATACCATCTGGAAAGGCACCTGCTGGTGACACTCGAGTACAGTTCCACTCTGATCAAATCCATTTGCTGGTAGTCCATGAGACACAATTAGCTATATATGATACCTCCAAGATGGACCGCATCCGGCAGGTAAGAAGTTTAGTCAAATGTTTGTGAATGATATGTGATGATAAACTTAGTAAAAAATCTTATGCAATCTTCCGTTGCAGTGGATCCCACAAGAGGTGCTTTCAGCACCCATTTCTTCTGCAGCATACTCATGCAATAGTCAACTGGTTTTTGCCACCTTTTGTGACGGTAACATTGGGGTGTTTGATGCTGATAGCCTGAGACTAAGGTGTCGTATTGCCCCATCAGTGTATTTGTCACAGGCAGCTTTAAGCGGGTAAGTTATGGTGTCGGATATCTGTCGCATGCATATATTTGTAAACTTAAACACGATGGAAAAGGTGAAATGTATTTAGGGGTTAGTCTCACTAATTTCCAAGTTATCATTATCGATGTACGTGTCTTTTTAATTTTTGTTGCATTAATTTGTAGAAGCCAGCCTACATATCCCCTTGTTGTTGCTGTGCATCCTCTGGATTCCAACCAATTTGCCATTGGATTGAATGATGGGTCTGTAAAGGTGATAGAGCCGATTGAATCGGAGGGAAAGTGGGGATCGAATCCACCTATTGATAATGGAATACTGAGTGGCAGGGCTGGATCCTCATCGACCACAAGCAACCACACACCTGATCAAACACAAAGATGAGATTTCATGTATTTTACAAGTAGAGTTAGTCACATCTGTATCTTTACCAGCGTAGATATTTTAGGTTTTTACTCTCCCATTTGTTCCTTTCCAAAGGGAAGCATAGGCATAAAAGTGTTCATGATTAGAAATCTGTTCTTGTATACGTAATTTGTTGTAGGAAAAACTCATAAAACGGACTGGATGTTGTAATCTCTTGTTCCTTTAATGAAACGGGTGTATGCATTTTTTTTTCCCCTCCTTTTGATAAATGAATCTTGTGGTTTTAATCTCTTCAGAGTTGATAGTAGGGGTGATAACTGAAATCAACGGTTCAGTTTTCCCCCAAAAACTGAACCGACCGACCTTCTTTTCTTTTCTTTCTTCTTCTTCTTCTTTTTTTTCATTTTTTATTTTTTTTTTATTTATTATTTTTTTTTATGCAAAACCTACCGAACCAGCCGAATGTGACGAGGGATACCGGTCGGAGTAGTTCAGACCCGTTCATCAGTCTATTGTCGGTTTCGGCCATTTTTTGGATCTATTTGTTACACACTGTTTCTTGTATACTTTGGGCCTTTTTGACATTGCATTAAACATTTAATTTACTTTAAACTATTTCTAGAACACTATTTCTATATTTAAGTTTCATTTTTATTTTAATATCATTTGTATTTGTAATGTTATGTATAAATAAATTATTAAATTAGCAATAGATGTTACTTACTATAACTATAATACTAATACTAATACTATAGTCTATAACTATAATACTAATACTAACTATATTACTTACTACTTACTACATAATTAAAAAAATAAAAATAATTTCACTAGATGTTTAGTATTACATATTACAAAAGAAGACAAATTGTCTTAAGCATAGCAAAATCTAAGTAAAAAACATAACATAAATCAATGAAAATAAATTGTCTTAAACATGGTAACAATGCAAAAAAAAAAAAAACACTTAACATAGATAATTTACAATAAATTGGGAGTGATTTTCATGTTTATTGCTTTGACCTTCAATTCTCAATAGTTGTCATATTTGATTATGCGCCCAACTCTATATTCAAACGTTAATAAATAATAATAATAAAACATCAATTGGGTTAATAGGGAAGCATGATGCATGCATTTGCTAGTCAAGATACACGAACTTAATAGGAAAGCATAACTATATTCCAACTTAGAATATAAAAAATATATGTTTGTTATAAACCACTTGTAGGATCACATTTAGCCGTCATAATTGATCGTCCTTAACCGTCAATTATGATGGCCCATAGTCGTCATAATTGACCGTCCTTATCCGTCAATTATGACGGCCAATACCTCCTTTGTACTCTCATATATATGGGTATCATTCAAGGCTTTTATTATGGAATTCTAAAACGCTTCTCTCTCATGTTCAAGATCTTCTCTCTTTCTTTCTTTCTCTTTGTCTTTCGCTCTCTTTTTTCATTAGTTTCATAACACGTTATCAGCACGAGGTTTTGTTGATTCTGAAGCTAGTGGTCTTCTCATTCAACACGAGGTTCTGTTGATTCTAAAGCTAGTGGTCTTCTCGTTCAAGTAAGTTTTTCAATATATTATTTGCAATCCCCAATGTGAGTATTAAAGATTATATTCCTTATTATTACTTGATAAAAATTCTATGTTTATTCACATAATTTATATACAAGTTCTATTTATTTTTTATACTTGTTATGAATTATTGATGATAAGATTCATCTTGGAATAGAAATTGAGCATCCCTGAAGGATTGCTCTAAACCAATAATTTTATTGAGTATCTCATAATAAAGGATCTATTGATTCTGTGAGATAGTTTAAATGAGTGATACGTATACCAAAACCTCATTATGATTAATGCACCTGAAGTTGCATATTGAAATTGTGTAGAGAAAATTCACTAAAGAATATATGTTTAAAATGAACGCCTCGAATGTGCTCCTGAAATAGCAATATTGAGTGCAAAAGTTCACAATATATTTTAAATTTATATATGGTCTTCTAATGGCTAACCAAAATAATGAGATTTTGTTAAGAAATCATTAGTCACGTCCTACTAATTCCACATCATTCCCTGAAGTGAATGATATTAGATTTATATCATTCTCAGAAGAGAATGATGCATTTTTTCAAAGAAACCAAGAGATTGGACATGGTGATGAATATCTTTATAGTACTTCTATGATTTTGGGCTAAAAGCTCGAATTGGAAAAACTATCAGTTTTCTCTTTGAGATGATATTATACAACTATTAAATCAAATATTATGATGCATAAAAAATGATATGATTCAAAATATTTGTATGTTTTTCATGATTATCTTGATCATCCGAAATAAATTACGATAAGTCGAATAATTTTTATATGGACGTTTATAAAAGAACCAAAATATTCTTTTACTATATAAAGTATTTCCATCATGAGTGGAAAGAAAAATTTGCTAGAAACAAATAAAATTAAATAATTCGACGTTATCTTGATTATTATAGGTGAACTGGAAGTTCAGATGATAATTAATTTATGGATGCAATAAGATAAAAATGTCTCATATTCTAGCTGCTAAAATCCCAGTGAGGATTGAAGTCCTCGCAGGACAATTAAGAAATTTAGTAGTCTAATGAACATAAGATATGTCTAAAAGCGTGTGAGACCTATTGATATAAAAGATAAAGCATCCTGAAAGAGAAAAGCACAAAGAAAAGAAATTGGTGCTCCTGAAGAGATCGTACCCACAAAATAAGCAATAAGATCCATCCAAACTTTCTGTACAAAATTCTCTCATAATAAAACTCCTGAAGAGTACCTCATGAAGAGATTTTTCATGAAATGTCTTTCCTTGAAGAGGGACAGGTACCTAAAAATAACGAGATCTCGATACATTTTATGAGTATTGGAGAAATTTTGGATAGAAATAAAATCGTTGTCGACAACGTATTTTCATATAAGATGGCACTTGACATTACCAGAAGTAATGAAGAAAATGAACCAAGAATCGTCGAAAAATATACCGACGTAAAAATATTGGCCAAAAAAAAAAAGAAGCAATTCTTGCAGAATTGATATCACTAGTAAAATGTGATACATATGGACTCGTAGTCCAAACACCTAAGAGGTGGTGATGCTTGTTGAATATCAGTGGGTATTTGTATTAAGGAAATGAAAATGTGATATATAAATCATGAGTCGATTTCTCGCAAAAATAATATTGATATGCTTTTGAAGTTGATGAAATTATATTGAGATTTGTATTAGCTTGATAGTTACCGAGAGTTTGGGTATCATGATTAACTGCATATTTATATGGATAACTAGATATGAAATGCATGGAGCATATAGTCCTGAAGTACTTATTCTATCAAGTTTCAAAAATCCTTATATGATCTAAAACAATCTAAACGTATGTGGAACAAGCTATTTTTCATATATTTTCAGTATTTATATTAGTTTTATTGCAATTTATATAGATGATTTAAATGTCATTGAGGCTCCAGAAGAGCTTATGAAAACTGCACATATTTGAAATATAAATTAGAAACCCTTTCGGTTTCGAAGAGAAGATGAATGAAATTATTAGTTCTGAAATACCTTATCTTAAATGTAATTAGTATTTCAGATTCATATTACGGTTTTGTAAAAAATGTGCATTATTAAAGGAGAAATAAAATGGAGCACACAGAACATCTACCAGAAGATAGAAACACAATATGAATATTTGTGAAATATTATTTTATTATCTCGAAACAAAATTACATAAATTTGAGACTATTTGCTTCATTCTTTAAACGATCTTTCTCTTCAAAAATTTGCATGGCATCCCTGTCTAAAAGAGTAGGCAATCGAAAAGAAGAGTTAAGTAAGGATTTTAAATTCATATTCTCTTGCTTTATTACTCCTATATTCATGTTGGACTCCAGAAGAAGTCGCTGAAAGATAAAAATTTTCTCATTGAGTTTGTCAACATCATAAGTTTTGGATTGTAGTCGCTGAGAAAATGCGACAATGGTTTATGAGTATCGGGTACCGAGACTCACAAGCTCGTAGATAGCTTCAACATCTGACTTATTAGTCAAATCATTATTGTATTGCACTATAGCACCTACGGTAGAAGCAGAAACAACTGGTGAACAAGATGTAGAATACCTCATATATTGGTTCCGAGAAGATTGTTGGGTCATTGCAAAGTAAGAATGCAGAAAGAGATTGCAGAGTAAGAATACTGACTAATTACAGAAGATGAGATGCGAATGAAGATGAGCTAAATGTTTCTTTTATAGAGAAAATTATGAAAGAAAGACAAAATTATATATATTGATTGAGGATATGCTAAACACAGATATCCTACAGTTATTTACTAGGCCGTGAAATTAAAAGCAGCTTGCCCCTACTCTATTTGAAGTTGGACTTTTTTTAGATATCCACGGTGAGATTAAATGCAGCTTGTCCTTATTCTCTAAGTATTTGGATTTTTTCAAATATCCGTTACTGCTGATCCTGAATATCACGGGCATACTGTTTTAGCGCCTTATTCTCCTCCTTCAGTTTCTTGCTCTTACGACTCTTCGCAGAAAGTTTCTAACGCAATTAAGATATTTGATTATTGAGTTGGTTGACCTAATTCAGTTTAGCTAATAACCTCTGAGACATGGTCATACTAGAGGAAAAATACTGAACACTAAAAAATCTTGATTCTGAAACGACATCAGAATAAATCCTTCCAGAAAAATGAATCTTTGCTCCTATCATAAGAGCAACATCCTCAGGAGAGTAAAAGGAATGATAAAGCATCTCTATTGCTTCACAGTGTCTCTTGTGAAACATCTCTCTACAAGGGACAATAGATTTAGCATCATAGACCTACGGTGCCTGACAGCTCCAGAAAAGTTATAAAATCATGCGGTACTTGTTTGGCCTAAAAAGGTGGCCACCGTTTTTGTTGAATATAGAGGTTGGCGGCTTAATTTTGATGACTTTTCCACTAACTAAGTTACTTACAAGAACTCCAGAAGAGCACAACTCCAGAAGAGTAGTGAATTTAATATTAAAACGATCTTGAATCAACATGACGAATTTGTTTACCAAAACATTACCAACTGCATCATTTAAAGAGTTGGTACACAATATTGAGACGCATCAACTAAAGGCCTTTCACTATAAAGTCTTGAAGAACTTTTATATGGACAAAGCTCATCCCCTGAGTACTCTAATGGTTGTTCGATCATTTGATGTGCAGAAAGACTCATTTCATCCTTGTGAAGACGATGAAGAAATTCTTGATTTTGAAGTACCTTATCTTAGTGCAATTAAAACCCTCATGTATCTTGAAAATTGCACTCAACCTAATATTGGATTTTCAGTTAATTTACTTGCAAGATATAGTTCTGCACTAACTCGAAAACATTGGAATGATATTAAACTTGTGATTCGTTACCTTCGAGGTACGATTGATATGAAATTATTTTATCAACATGGATCAAGTCCACAATTAGTTGGATATGCGGATGCAAGTAATCTTTCAGATTCACACAGAGAGATCATTGCATTTCATGAGAAGAAATGTGAAATTGATGTCAAGCAGATACGATCAAGTGATAATTTGGCAGATTTATTCACTAAGGCATTACCAACTGCAACATTTAAGAAGATTGTGCAGAACATTGAAATGCGAAGACTTCAAAACCTATCATAATGCACTTTTCAGGAGGAGTAAATGTTTTGAAGACTAGTGCTGATTATACTCTTTTTCATTTACTAAGGTTTTTTCCCATTGGGTTTTCCTTTGCAAGGTTTTAATGAGGCAATCCTAAAGTGCTTGGCGGTACACATGAATACTGTACTCTTTTTCCTTCGTCATTAGTTTTTTTTCCACAGGGTTTTTGTTTGGCAAAGTTTTAATGAGGCATATTCTTTACATGTGGTCATTCAAAGGGGGAGTGTTATAAACCGACTTGTAGGATCACATTTAGCCGTAATAATTGACCGTCCTTAGCCGTCAATTATGACAGCCCGTAGTAGTCATAATTGATTGTCATTAACCGTCAATTATGACGGCCCGTAATTGTCATAATTGACCGTCCTTAGCCGTCAATTATGACAGGACGGTCAATTATGATGGCCAAGACCTCCTTTGTACTCCTATATATATGGGTATCCTTCAAGGCTTTTATTATGGAATTCTAAAACGCTTCTCTCTCATGTTCAAGATCTCTCTCTCTTTGTCTTTTGCTCTCTCTCTTTTCATTAGTTTCATAATAATGTTTGTATTGTCTATGCAGGCTCCATTGTAAAGAGGAATATTAAATGGGTAGAGCTATCCTCATGGGAAGCATCAGCATGCCACAGTACTCTCCACTTCTGCACTATCACCAAAAGGTAGGCTGCATTAGAAAATATGATGTTGTTGTTGTCACAGGTTAAAAGCTATTTACTATTAAATGCCAGTTTGCTTGACTTGAACCCTAAATGACAAATTGGCTTTAAGAGGTAGTTGCAATTTTGAAAAAGCCTTCCATTTGGTTGAATCTGAAGGGACTATTGGATTTCATGTGAGACAACTTTACAGTAATTTAGAAGCATCCTTGGAGTGTAGGGTACCCAAATTTTGGGTAATTGGTTGCAACTTGTGCTATATATAATGTGAGTTTTTAAGTGCAACTTGATATATTAGTTTTTGGGTACATTCTCCAATAGTTTGCAAGAGATCTAGATTTGTTCAAAATTAGATCCGTGAATAAGGACTCAGCCCCTTGTTTATGTTATACACGCAATGGTCTAGGCTGCGTGTAGACAAATAAAAAATTTGAGTATTATTTTGTTATAAAACTAAAAAGAAGTAGTAAAGGATTAAAAGATTACAAAAGAGAAGTAAGAAGATTGCAAAATACTTGGCTCTTCAAGAGCACAATATCATTCACTACTCTTCTTTTCTTGGGTCCTCCAAATGATCCCCAAGACATCCTTTTATAGGCAACTCCGAGTAGTTTGTTGTGCCAACCAATTTACATGCACAACAACTTATCACATGCACAACAACCAAGTCACATGTACAACAACTATCACATGGTCATCCACCAAATGCATATATTTACAACACTCCCATTGGATGACCATATACAAAAAATATGTATCGTTAAAACCTTGCCAAAGAAAACCTAATGGGAAAAACTTGTGGCGAAAGAAAAAGAGTACAATATTGTTGTGTTCCTTGTAATGCTTTTAAGATTGCCTCATTAAAACATTGTCAAGGAAACATAGTGGGAAAAAATCTTAACGAAAGAAAAAAAGTACAATTTGTCTTATTATTTGCTTTGCCTCAAATGTATGTAGAACTTCAATGTTTTTGTAGTGAAAGGTCCTTGCGTTGATGCATCTCAATATTATGTACCAACTCTTTAAATAATGCAGTTAGTAATGTTTTGGTGAATAGATTCATCATATTAATTCAAGATCATTTTAACATTAAATTCACTACTCTTTTGGAGTTGTGCTTTTCTGAAGTTCCTGTGTATAATATAGTTTTGGCAAAATATTCACTGTTCTTCTAGAGTCGTTTAGGCCATACAAGCATTGTAGGATATTCACTGCTTTTCTGGAGCTGCTTAGGGTTGACAAGCGCTGCAGGGCTATGATGCTAGCTCTCTTGTCTCTTGTAAAGAGATTCAAATGTGCCGCAGGGTGTTGAAGATATGCCAAGCTTTTCACCTCAACGACTTGCCGTTTGTCCATATATTTGTATTTCATTAATGGCAATTTTGTAATATTGGTTAAATGGCAAACTTGTAATTATTTAGTTTCATATATAAAGGCAAGTGTGCCTTCCGTGACGAGATTAGTCCGAACTTTTCACTTTTTACGTTCTTGGAGCCGCTATTGCCTGGAGAGAAACGGAGAGTTTTTCAAACCCTAGTTTCATCAAGATTAAATCAGCACTTGAGGTGAAGATCAAGTGCAAGGAATGTGTGGTTTCGTTAAAGGATAATACGAGGAAGCCACTCCCTATTTTGTGCAGTAAGAAATTGTTGTAAGTGATTGTAAAACTCTATTTTGAAGCATTCTTCAATAATAAAGACTCCTAGACTGTTCCTGCAGGGGATGTAGACCATTAGGGTCAAACCACGTAATTTCTTGTATTAATTTCGCATTTCTTTTATTATTCTTGCTTTTATTTTGATATTGCATGAGTATATACTGTAATTTCAGATTTCTAATTTGTTTAAAATAGAAAACTAAACTGATCACGTTAATCATATAATTTTCTTGGAGCTTTGGTTGTCTCTTGTTCAAATTAATTGCATATTACAATCAGTTACATTAATTTGGTTATTTGAGTATTTGTTGTGAGAGGGCTGAAAATATAACAAGTGGTATCAAGAGCTTGGTTCGATGGGGACTGTGAGGTTCGATATCGAAAAGTTTGATGGAAAAAATGACTTTGGGCTGTGGAGGATCAAGATGAAAGCCCTTCTCACTCAATAGGGTCTCCAAAAAGCTTTTCTTGGAGAAAAGAAAATGGAATCTGTTGAATAGAAGGATAAGAAAGAAATCTTGAAAAAGGCTCACAGCGCACTCATTCTTTCTCTTGGAGACAAAGTTTTGAGGGAGGTAGCCAACGAAGACACCGCTGCTGGAATTTGGTTGAAATTAGAGAGCCTCTACATGACAAAATCTTTGGCCAACCGACTGTACAAGAAAATAAAGCTCTACACATTCAAGATGTCTACAGTATATCGATTTCTGACCATCTCGATTCTTTTAATAAAATTATTTTAGATTTGGCTAATATTGATATTAAAATTGATGATAAAGATCAAGCAATTTTATTTTTGAATTCTCTGGATAATTATTATGCTAGTTTGAAAGAGACCATGATGTATGGGAGAGAAATACTAACCTTAGATGAGGTTCAGGCTGTATTACACTCCAGAGAATTACAGGCCATATCTGAAATAAAATCTGATGCTGGGGAAGACTTGACTGGGAGGGGAAGAGTTGAAAAAAGAGGTCAAAAGGGAAAGAATAATAAAAACAATGTGAGGGGTAGGTCTGAGTCTAAAGGGAAGCAATTAAAATGTTTCCTATGTCACAAAGAGGGGCATTTCAAAAGAGATTGTCCTGATAAGAGATCTAACAAAGGAAATGGGTCTAAGGAGGAGGGGGATGCCTCGGTTGTGAGTAATGGGTATGAGAGTGCTGAGGCTCTAAATGTGTCCGATGTTGATTCAGGAAAAGCATGGATCCTTGATTCAGGATGTTCTTTTCACATGTGTCCTAATAAAACATGGTTTGAAACTTTCACTAGTTTAGATGGGGGGTTTGTGATGCTTGGTAACAATAAGTCTTGTAAAATCTAGGGTATAGGGTCGGTGAGACTAAGGCTTCATGATGGTATTGAAATACTCTTAACTGAGGTTAGATACATACCTGAATTAAAAAGGAACCTAATCTCACTAGGTGTGTTAGACCTATCTAGGTACACTTTTAGATCTGAATCTGGATCTTTGAGAGTTGCTAATGGTTCACTTATCGTGATGAAAGGAGTCGTTAAACATGGCTTGTATACCCTCATTGGAAAAACTGTTATATGTGAGGTTTCTTCTATCCTAGAAAAGGGTGAGGATAGGGTTATTCTATGGCACAAAAGGTTAGGTCACGTGAATCACAAGGGACTATTAGAACTCCATAAACAAGGGTTGTTAGGTGAGAAAAAAATGAAAAATTTACCTTTTTGTGAGGATTGCATCTTGGGAAAGCTAAAAATGTAAGCTTTAAAACAGCCACTCACACTACAAAACAAACCCTGGACTATGTGCACTCGGACCTTTGGGGTCCAGCTCGAGTCAATTCACATGGAGGGAGAAGTTATTTCCTCTCTATAATTGATTATTATTCCATAAAAGTGTGGATGTACATTCTTAAAAATAAGAGTGACACTTTTGAGAAATTCAAGGAATTGAAGAAATTGGTAGAAACTCAAGTAGTAAGGAAGGTTAAGAAATTAAGAACTGATAATGAGCTTAAGTATCTCTCAAGTGAATTCAATCAGTTCTGTAAGAAGGAGGATATGGCTAGGCATAAAACAGTAAGGGAAACCCCTCAACAGAATGGTCTAGTCGAGAGGATGAATAGGACCATATTGGAGAGGGTTAGATGCTTACTATCAAACTCGGGACTCCCTAAGTCTTTTTGGGCTGAAGCTGCCACAACTGCAATCCATTTAATTAATAGGAGTCCTTCATCAGCCATAGGGTTTAAGACTCCTCAAGAAATGTGGACTGGAGAAGCTTCTAACTATGACTACTTGAGGGTGTTTGGGTGTGTTGCGTATGCTCATACCTGAACTGACAAACTAGAACCAAGATTTATGAAATGCATCTTTGTAGGGTACCTTGAGGGAGTAAAAGGGTACAAATTATGGATTGATGAGCCAGGGATACAAAAATGTATCATTAGTATAGGTGTGGTCTTTAATGAACATGAAATGGCTCGAGTTAAAACTAAAAGACTTGAACTCACTCAGGATACTAACCCGGAGAAGATACATCTTGAGGTGGAGCAACCTGACAATAATTTGAAGAAATTAGAAGGCCAAGATGCTGAGACTCAAACTTCCACTTTAGGTGATGAGGACCAAGGTGGAGTTAGTTCATACAACTTGGTCAGGGATAGAAAAATGAGGGTTATAAAAACCCCCCATCAAGTATGGTCAATCTGAGCTGACTGCTTTTGCTTTGACCATAGCAGATAAAGTTGTAGAAATGGATCCTAGATCCTACAAGGAAGCCATGGAAAGTATTGAGTCTCATAAATGGGTACAGGCCATGGATGAGGAAATAGATTCTTTGAAAAAGAATCATATTTGGGAAATGGTTGTTAAGCTTGAAAAGGCTAAGCTGGTAGGGTCTAAATGGATCTATAAGGCTAGGTTGAGGGTCCTAGGTATAAGGCTAGGTTGGTAGCAAATGGATTCACTCAAAAGGAAGGGGTAGATTTTAATGAAATTTTTTCACTTGTTGTTAAATGTGACGCCCCCAAATTCCGCTTGGGATAGAACGGACATTTGAAGCGTCGAGACATGCAACACAAGGTTACCTGCCCCCGTTCATGACATATAAGATGCAATGTTCCTAACATGCATCTAGCATTATGCAATATTCGCAGCGGATAATTTTTTTCTTTAGCAATACTATGCACCAAACTAAAAATATCCCAAATACTTGAAACATATTTCATACATAAAGGCATACTAAAAAGCCGTGATCACCACACTAGTCTAAAATGGTTGTGATCAAAAGAATACTTGAGATACAACTCCAAAAGTACAAGTATTAACCTAAGTTAAATACTATACCATCATCCACATCGCACCGTGGCCTAGTCGACTGTATTCAGTTGGTCAGATTCCAATTCTCCTTTGGGTCCTGTAACAAGATCTACCATTCGGGGGGAATGGTAGTTGGGACTACCACAGTGAGATTTGATTACAAATCTCAGTAAGTTAACATAAAACTTATACACAGGTTAAAAATGCATGCATGGCAGTAAAAGCATAAATGCATAATTATAGTCATACATAAACATAGTATAACTTGACATATAGCATGACTTAACCAGAACTTAAGCGTGAACTGAACTTGACTTAACATGGCATGAACTTAAGCTTAAAACATAACATGAACAATCAACATAACATGAACGTGAAACATAACATGGACATGAACATAACATAACATGAACGTGAGCTTGAACGTATCATAAACGTGAACATAACATGATGTGAACATGAACTTGGAACATAACATGAACATGAACATAACATGTACGTGAGCATAACATAACATGAACTTGATCTGAAACTTGACTTAACATAAACTTGGAATCTTATTTAATTGTCTTGATTAATAACGTGCATTAATACGTACTCCACAGTTGTTGTGGCCCCACGTATTCAAGTAACATAAAACATAATACGTACTCCACAGTTGTTGTGGCCCCACGTATTCTACATGTCACAATTGCTGTGTCTCATGTAGTGTATGCTCCACAGTTGTTGTGGCCCCATACTTCATGCTCCACAGTTGTTGTGGCCCCATGAATTCACATAACATAAAATATAATACGTACTCCACAGTTGTTGTGGCCCCACGTATTCTACATGTCACAATTGCTGTGTCTCATGTAGTGTATGCTCCACAGTTGTTGTGGCCCCATACTTCATGTAACATAAAATATAATACGTACTCCACAGTTGTTGTGGCCCCACGCATTATAAGTAACATAAATATAATACGTACTCCACAGTTGTTGTGGCCCCACGCATTATAAGTAACATAACATTAAATATAATACGTACTCCACAGTTGTTGTGGCCCCACGCATTATAAATAACATAAAATATAATACGTACTCCACAGTTGTTGTGGCCCCACGCATTATAAATAACATAAAATATAATACGTACTCCACAGTTGTTGTGGCCCCACGCATTATAAATAACATAAAATATAATACGTACTCCACAGTTGTTGTGGCCCCACGCATTATAAATAACATAACATAAATATAATACGTACTCCACAGTTGTTGTGGCCCCACGCATTATAAGTAACATAAATATAATACGTACTCCACAGTTGTTGTGGCCCCACGCATTATAAGTAACATAAAATATAATACGTACTCCACAGTTGTTGTGGCCCCACGCATTATAAATAACATAAAATATAATACGTACTCCACAGTTGTTGTGGCCCCACGCATTATAAATAACATAAATATAATACGTACTCCACAGTTGTTGTGGCCCCACGCATTATTATAACATAACATGTCTTATCTTTCTTAATGCATGTGATATTATTTAATATCATATACTTTTCTAACATGGCGTATACTTGTAAATGGCATAATATGATTTAATCATAAACATTTCATGGCATACATGTATCATATGGCATACTTAACATGGCATACTTATAACATACATCATTGTATGGCAGAAAAGATTATTTAACAGATAATTATTCATGAGAGATTAAATCATACGTAACAGATAAACATGTAATGACATAGCATGACATGGCATATACGATAACATACATACATAAATTGTAGTTCTCTTACCCATCACACATACACAATAAACTGATAGTAAGTTAGAGGCTAACTTACCTCGATCGTCGCGTTCTATGAGAATAGAGCGCGAGACACGAGGAACTGCACAACAGCTGGAAGAGGAACACTCGAGTCCTTAAGATTTTCACTTCTGAACTCAATTGCCATATTGTAAGCACTTGCAACACCACGGCCAACTTGAGGTTTCACTATACTCGGAAGAGATAAATTGACTTCAGAAAGCCTTTGCACTAAAACAAGTTCATTAAAATTATCAATAACAACCAAACAAACAACTCATTTCTCAATCCATATACTCTTAGCCATAGTCAACCACAAGATGACACCAGTCATCCCGGACTATAATCCATATCATCACTGCTTCGGGACACTGTCATACAGTTTCCCAACATTACACCATACGCTCCACACTTCTCTGCTACGCCATTCAACCCTTCGTGACACGCCATCCGATGTATCACGACTTAATACAGAGTACACTCACGTGAACTCTCTTCCATCCACACTACAATACCCATCACTGCGATACACGTCTCACGGTGCATCGCTACGCGACACGGAGTACGCGCTACGCGTACTTCCTTCGCTACAACTCTCATCAACACGATGCACATCACACGATGCATCGCCATACAACACGGAGTACACTACATGCGTACTCCCTTCCTTCTACGACACACATCACTACAGTGCACGTCGCGCGGCGCGTCGCTGCATTACACAGAATACGCTACACGCGTATTCTCTTCACACAACCCGCCGTATCACATCTACGGCATCCATCTCACGCCTATACTTCACAGCACAGTCCACAAAATACACAATCAAACGCAACACTTCACAACCACACTTCGCTTCACAACTACGCAACGAATTCCACAAATACAACTACACAATCCACAAACCAACCAACTATTTTAAACGTAAAATAACTAGAGATAGAAGGTTATACCATCGACGGGATAACCCGTGCGTCGCTCGTTGTTCGTCACGAACATGCGTCGGAGGAACGTACGTGGCGGCGTACGGTGGCTGTCCACCACATAAAGTGGTAGTTTGGGCTTGAGAAAGGCTAGGCGTGGTCTTGGAAGACTCATGATTTTACAGCTGTCGGTGAAGAACAAATTACGTGATTTACGGAAAAAATAATCTATACGCGTGATTCCAGATGAGGGTAAAGACGAGAGAGATGTGATTGCTGTGGGGAAATAATCCAAAACTGATAATTTTAGCGGGCTGTTACATTAAACATAGTTCAATAAGGTTAATTCTATCCTATACTGGTTATGAAGATTTACACTTGGAGCAATTAGATGTAAAAACAGCTTTCTTGCACGGTGAACTAGATGAGACTATTTACATGCAACCCCCTGAGGGTTATGTAAATGAGTCCAACAATGGTTATGTCCGTTTACTTAAAAAGTCATTGTATGGACTTAAATAGTCCTCAAGGCAATGGTACAAAAGATTTGACTCTCATATGTTGGACAATGAGTTTAAAAGGAGTCATTATGATAGATGTGTGTATTTTAGGCATTCTGGGAACCACATTATCTACCTACTCTTGTATGTAGATGACATGCTTATAGCATGTAGGGATGCCGATCTAATTGAAGAAATCAAATTGTATATTGAAAACAAAATTTGAGAAGAAGGAACTTAGGCCAGCTAAGATGATATTAGGTATGGAAATAGTTAGAAATGGGAAAAGAAGACTTCTCTATCTATCTAAAAAAAAAACTACATCACCAAGATCCTCAACAGGTTTGGTATGTCTAATTTAAAACCTGTTAGCACACCAATAGGACAACATTCAAAAATGTCCATAAGTCAAGCCCCTAAACTGAGAAAGACATTAGATTTATGCAAGGTATACCCCATGCAAGCATGGTGGGAAGCATCATGTATGCTATGGTGTGCTCTAGACCTGACTTAACTTATGTTGTTAGCATGGTAAGTAGGTTTATGAGTAACCCTGAGAAGCCACATTGGCATGCTATAAAGTGGGTATTACAGTACTTAATTGGAACACAGTGTCTAAGTTTGAGGTTTGGAGGGGATGTGCAACAGGGGAGTGAGTTAGAGGGATTTGTGGATTCTGACTACGCTGCTAATTTGGATACCAGAAAGTCTTTGTCTGGATATATATTTATAGAATTTGGAGGGGCTATCAGTTGGAAAGCTAATTTACAATCTGTGGTTATTCTATCAACAACTGAAGCTGAATATATTGCTATGACAGAAGCAATAAAAGAGGCTATGTGGTTAAATGGTTTTTCACATGAGTTAGGCATATTTAAAAGGGTTATCACAGTTCATAACCAAAGCACTATACATCTTGGAAATGAATTCAGTATACCACGAAAGGTCAAAACAAATAGACATTCGACTTCATTTTGTAAGGGATGTAATAG
Source organism: Carya cathayensis (assembly GCA_011037825.1). Taxonomy (NCBI): domain Eukaryota; kingdom Viridiplantae; phylum Streptophyta; class Magnoliopsida; order Fagales; family Juglandaceae; genus Carya; species Carya cathayensis. Next base: position 308,127 of record QGSO01000241.1, read on the forward strand.
CATCTGGAGAAGTTAAATTAGAAAAAGTTCCAACTGAGGAAAACCCTTATGATATGATGACAAAATCCCTACAAGCTACCAAGTTTAGGCATTGCCTAAATTCGATTAATATGGGGAGCTATTAGAGCTCGGATTACTTTGCAGGAACAATCTAGAGGAAGAAGAAGATCACTTTGTAAGGATAAAAGACTTGACAAGGTGTAGATTTGTTGAAGATATGCCAAGCTTTTCACCTTAACGACTTGCCGTTTGTCCATGTATTTGTATTTCATAAATGGCAATTTTGTAATATTGGTTAAATAGCAAACTTGTAATTATTTAGTTTTATATATAAAGGCAAGTGTGCCTTTCATGATGGGATTAGTCCGAACTTTTCACTTTTTACGTTCTTGGAGCCGCCATGGCCTGGAGAGAAACGGCGAGTTTTTCAAACCCTAGTTTCATCAAGATTAAATCAACACTTGAGGTGAAGATCAACTGCAAGGAATGTGTGGTTTCGTTAAAGGATAATACAAGGAAGCCACTCCCTATTTTGTGCGGTGAGAAATGGTTGTAAGTGATTGTAAAACTCTATTTTGAAGCATTCTTCAATAATAAAGACTCTTAGACTGTTCCTGCCGTGGATGTAGACTATTAGGGTAGAACCACGTAATTTCTTGTATTGATTTCAAATTTCTTTTATTGTTCTTACTTTTATTTTGATATTGCATGAGTATATACTGTAATTTCAGATTTCTAATTTGTTTAAAATAGAAAACAAAATTGATCACGTTAATCATATAATTTTCTTGGAGTTTTGGTTGTCTCTTGTTCAAATTAATTGCATATTACAACCAGTTTTTCTTACAATCAATTTTTTTTGTACACATCTCTTAAACTTGTCTAATTTTGCAGGGGATGAGCACACATATTTAATAGTATTTCTAACCATTGTGATGGCGTCATTGTACTTTTTCAAACCCTCGTTCACAATAAGATTCAAGGTATAAGCACAACATCTCATGTGCATATATTTACCCCCTGACACATTTCTTGTCAAAAACTATTTCAAATATGAAATTGCAGTATCATTTGAACTTGTATTATCAAAAATTACAAGAAATATTCTATCAATGCCCCAATTAAGCAAGATGACTCAACATATCTCTCAATAGTATCCCCTCAATGATTAGGAATTGAACAAAAATTAATTAATTTTTTTTTAATTTACAATCTTTATCAATAAAGTATGCAGTTAGACATATATAATTCAAACTCAATATCGATGTCCATGTATCGGTCGTCAACGACATCCTTATGCCACAATCTTTAAATACCTTTTTAAGTTTCCCACTTTCTAATTCATATAATTTTATACAATTTCTTATAACTGTGACACAACATGACATTTTAAATCAAGGATCAAGAGACCAACCCACTTTCGTAAATTCCAATATTTCAACAACTCTAAATAGCATCTCATTGATAATTACCATTTCTGTAATCGCCAATCTCACAGCCTCTTCACTATATTTGTGGGTTACAATACAATTTAATGTACTACGAGCACTCTCTCCAACCTCCACATCAGGTGTTGCCTCACCTATCAATGTATTTTTGTATCTATTCAAAGGTCTCTTTTATGAGAATTTTTAGGACATAAAGTAAATGGTTTTGTATTGAAGTTATGTTACTCTTTGAGTAGTAAGCATACATCTTACCATAATAATTATATTTAACCTTCGGATTATCTGCAGGACAACCCTCCACTTTCGTAAAAGAGTTTTACTATATACAAGCAAAGTCGCATACTAATTTGCGTACCAATACTGATTCCTTCATATTTAAAATTTAAATTAGCACAATTTTCAATCAAATCAATTTTTTGACCAATCACATTCGATTTATACACATATTAGTGCGCAATTATATTTGCAACTATACTTTTTCCTTTGTAAAATAGTCTCATACAATCGATAGATTCTTCCCTTTTTATTTCTTAGGTAATGGATAAGTACTACTGGTAGAGGCACTAGTGGTTTTTTATGTTTGGATCTTCCTTAAATCATCTCCCAAGTTAATTGGTTCATTGGAATTAACATCAATTGGAGTCGACGAAAAATTAAGCTAATGTATAAAATATATATATATAAATGTTAAATGTACATTATACATAGTGCATAACACAAATTATAATTACAAATTAGAATATCATAATTTAACAATAATATATACATATTAAGAACTATAAGTAAAACGTAAAAACACTCACATGTACTATATTGTACACATAGATTTAATATTTACTATTACACTATGTAGAGTAATTGATCAAAATAGATTAGTGGACACTGATCAGTCTTTGCAATCAGGACATGAAAATAATCATAGATTTGTAGAAGTATGTAGGTAGTCTGTAGTTAATCCTGTTGAACCCAACGTTTCAAGTTTCGTGTAATTATAAATCTACACATGAATTTTGATGATAACAAATGAATTCAAAGAATAAAGGAGTCTCAAACTCAAGTTATCTACAAAATTGAGTCAAGCACATCAAGGAATCAAGCATGAGCAAGAAAGGAACAAGTTTACATTAAAGTCATAGAATAATGTTGTAAATCTCTTAAAAATTCAAAAATAGGATTAAGGCTCAAAATTAATATTTTTATCATAAAGTATTAAAATAAATTTTCCACATGTGCATGAATATTTTGAAAATTAAATTTGAAAATTTTAAAAGATGATTGATTGTCATCTTTCACATATGCATGACATGATTAAAGGTTTAAATTTTGAAAATAGTAAAGATGATTGATTGTCATCTTTCAAATGTGCATGCTTTATTTGAATATTTTTAAAAGTAATTGATGCTTTTTTTTTACTTATGCAAACAGTAGATGATTTTGTTTGAAAATTTTGAAAATATTAAAGATGATTGATTGTCATCTTTCACATGTGCATGCTTTATTTGAATATTTTCAAAAGTAATTGATGCTTTTTTTAACTTATGCAAAATGTATATGATTTTGTTTGAAAATTTTGAAAAGTAAAGTGTGCTCCTTTTGTCATATGCAAAAAGTAAAAAGATTAGGTTTGAAATTTTTGAAAAGTGAATTATGTTGTCTTTGACAAATGAAAAAGAAGAAACTTTTATTTGAATTTTTGAAAATTGAATGATGTTGTATTTGACATTTGAATTTTTTAAAATTTGAATATGAAATCTCATATGCCTATAAATAGATCATTTGAGAATTTCGCATTTACAACACTAAGAGTATACAACATTCATTCAAAGTTTTCATTCTCTCTTCTCTAAGTATTGAGTCTTAAACCTTATTCATTTTGAGAGATATATAGTTTGCGCTGTATTATTCTTATTTCACTCATTGAAGAGTGTTTTCTGATAACTTACCCACTATCAGCTCTTATATCAGTAAAAGGGTGTGTATAACCCTTCTGCGTATAGAAAGTGTTCTACACAGGGAATAGTTAAATCACCACGTGTAAGGTGATTGCAAGTGTAGAGGGTGTTCTACACGGATCTTTTGTAGCGATATTGTTCAAAAGTGTAATAGGTTTCTATTTCCACCTGAAAGAGGTTGAATAGTGAATTTGAGGATCTTCAAGGGGTAGCTTGAGGCAAGGATGTAGGCAGTGGGGCTAAACCTCGTTAACATACTGAGTTTGCTTGTCTCTTACCTTTACTCTTTATATTTATTGCTGCTTAATATTTTATTTATATTTTATATTGTGTATTTGGTTTATAATTGTTAATTTTTTAAATACAACTCAATTCACCTCTCTCTAATCTTAGTCATCTGGGCAACAAATCATAATTATTCTGGGTTGAAATCACAAATTTCAAATAATTCATAAACCAATGAACTTAAATCACAAATCACAATTATAAGCATGATATTGGTGAGCGTAAATCACAAATCACAAATAAGTGAAATCAAAACTACTTCAAACGATGGACAACTAATAATTCAGTGATTCACAAATCACAAAAAAGTCAACACACAAAGCAGTGAATCACAACCACAAACAAATTACAATTCACAACCACACATAAATAATCTAGATTAATTCAATTAGATGGACAACTATCTCTGTTGAGAAAGGAGAGAGAGGCATGGACCATCGGCGACTGAGAGACAGGAGGAGGAGAGAGGAGAGAGGTGTGGGCCGTCAGGGGTTGGCGGGCAGTTGGGAGAGGCGTAAGGAATTTGAGAGAGGAGAGAGAGAGAGAGAGAGTATGAGAGATGGATTTCAGCAGAAAAAGAAAGGGGGAGGAGGATGCAATTCTTAACCCTAACTTAGAAACGACGCCGTCTGGTTAAGACCAAACAATATCGTTTCCTTCATTATTATTTTTTTCATACAGTTTAAAACAAAAAGACGACATTTCATTTGAAAGGGCATCACTTTGCATAAGAAATATATAAAATATATATCGTTCGGCAGTTTGAACTTGGTTCATGACCGAACCTTTTATCTATTTTCCATCGCCGGCCCACCAGTTCTCCATCAGTTTCTACCGGTTCTTGACTTTAGCAGCCGGTCTCTGTCGGTGACGGTTGGTCCAGCTAGTTCCTATTCACCCCTAATTGATATAAGAGAAATAGAAGAAATTTAAATTGTGATAATGTAACATATCTGATGGAGATGTAGTGGTGATAGTGAAATATCCCACTTTGAGGGTAAGAAAATGGAAATTGAAAGAAAAGTTATATTACGTTTTGGATAAGGACAACAAAGTAGTACTGCTCAGTACAGATACCTGACAATGCCTAATGGTAATGCCCATCTCGAACATGGGCCTGTGCTACACGGCAACTCATAAAATAAAAGCAACAAATTAACTAGTCTGATACCATGGGCTCAGCCCATTACAAACACCCGTTTACTAAGAAACTAAAGTAAGACAATAAGTTCATTTTCCCCAACGTGGGCCCATGAGCCCATTAATCTGCAGTTAGAAGCCTCTCTTCTCAATGTACTTCGATGCCTTAGTTCGAACACTTTCCTTAGTCCTTTGTCAATTCTGTCTTCTATGGTTGCATTGCCTAGGGTTGTCACAGAGCCTCCCCATTAGAGGTTAGAGCACATTGCCCACAAGGTGCGAATAGGCTTGTTTGATTTAATTATAGGATTCCCAAGTAGCCTCCTCTATGTCTTGTCCTTGCCATCGAACGAGAATCTCTACCCTTGGTTTGTTCTGGTTCTTGGTCAATCTCCACCCTAAAACTTCCTCTAACTCCGGCTTTAGTACCTCCCAAAACTTCTCAAGTTTATTACATTGGTTCAGGTACCCTTCTTCAATGAGTTGAACTACTACTAGCCCTTTTAATTCCACTGTTGATAAGAAAACTTTATGGTCAACTCTTCAAAGTTTCACAAAACAACTCCTAATTCCTGGAGCCACTGTATACCCAAGACCATGTTGCAACCAGCCAACACTAACACATGTACATCTAGGAAAAACACTATATTTTATATTATGACCCTCCACCCTTCACTCTTCCTTTCACTGGGTAGCAACTCCCTATTAGCCACCCTCACCTTTACCTTTTCTCCACAATTCACAAGTCAATTATTTATTTTAACTATGATTGGGTTTAGGAAGTTATGTATGGAGCTTGTGTTAATCAGGATTATAATCCATGTGGGTCCTATGGTTCCCTTCACCCTCATAGTTCTCAAGTTATGGGAGCCAGTCAAAGTATGTAATAAAATTTATGGCCCTTCCTTAATAGTGTTCAATTCCATTAACCCCATTTCTACTTCTTCTCGATGGTCACAAATTCCTATTCATTTTCAGTTATCTTCTTATTTAGCACTTCTTTATAAGGAATAACTGAGGGTTTTGGCATTTCTGTCTAAGATTCCATTTTGTAGCACAATAATAGCATAATCCATTCTCCCCCATTTCCTTTATCTGGTTTTGATTTATTCTTTAGATAGGTATGGTTAGTTTTGATTGGCTGGAACTTTTCAATATTCTAACTTCTAGAGGGTGGTGTAATCTTGAAAACACACAACGGTTTGTCCCTTTGCATGGAAGGAAGCCAATCTAATCTTTTGTTGTGGTTGTGTATTGTAAAAAGCAAAGAAATTGTGTACCTTATAGACCCATCCCATCGAGTCCTCTCCTTGGAACATCGGAAAATCTAATTTGGCAGATTTGGTATGGCTTTCTCCTTAGGGGTTGTTTCCCTCCTCATGATGTTGTACTCCAAAAAATGAGTCTCCTCAAGTCTTACCACTATTTTTCTTTTGCAACTTTAGGGTCAAGTCAACTAGCTACTACATCACAACATCATTTTGCCCTTTGAGGGCAAGCATTTCTGTCTCAAGGTTTTGATATTGGGCGTCAGTGGTTCTTTTCAGAGTAGTCAAGCGATCTTGGAGATGATTCAGATGTGTACCTTCTGCCATGGTGATGGATTATTTCAGTGCATTGAGACCAGTGTCTCTTTGATACCAAATATAACAGATCTGATGGAAATGTAATGGTGATAGTAAAATATCCCACTTCGAGGTTGAGAAAACCTCCTAAACATTTAGAGGGAAATTGAAATAAAAGTTCTATTACATTTTAGTAGTACTACTCAGTACAAATAGCTGCCTAACTTGTGGATGCATTTTGACATATATGTTGACGCAGTAAATAAGGGGTTTCTACACCCTCCAATGAAATTTTGACATATATAGATTCCTATAGAGGAATAATGGAACTACACACAGGCAAATAAATCCCATTTTCTCTTTCCCCATCGCTCTCTCACTTTCTCTCTCCTCTCTCCCTTTATGCTTGGTCGTACTCTCTTCTCTCTGCTGGATAGCCCATGTCTGAGATCTATTTTTTTTCATAATCAGAACACAACCCCGCAAAAGAAGCAAAAACTCACATCAAGAGAACTACAAAGGTTCAACTTTTTAGTGAGAATTTGACAACCCCATTCCCAATTTCCCATAGCCTTCAAAATTAGTGTGCTAGAAACTGATTAAAATCTCATTTGAATCAAAGCTTTAATAGAATTAGCAATTTAGATACGTACTCAAGATATTTTCAAGTGAACAACCATAGATATCTGAAAAGAGATCCTTATTTTCTACAAAATCTAATCCAGGGATAGTAAAATAGAGCCACAATATAAGGAACGTTTCATTTAGAGGAAATGGAAATGACCCAAATTGTAAAAATAAATGAAAAGTCATGAGACTTTATATCCAACTTGTCACACAACCAAATTTTCTGCTTCTATTCAATGCATAGGTATATATAGATATACATTTCAATTTTTGCATTCTAACAACATTTTCAAGTTAAAAAACTTCCAATAAATATTTAGAGAATTTCGAGGCTGTGATGGGGAGAGAGAGAGAGATCACGACTAAGTAGAATGGCATGAGGACTTGCTTGTCCGGTATACGGTTCCATAATTTTGTTCTAAAATAGAATGGCATTGAAATTTTATCGAAGTGGGTAAAAGTCATTTTTCCATAGCATCTGGCCCTAACCTCTCCAATGAAAGTTAAAAATTAAATAAAATATTATTAAAATATAATTTTTAATATTATTTTTATTTTAAGATTTAAAAAATTATATTGTTTATTATATTTTTTATAAGAATTTAAAAAATTATAATAATTAAATAATATGAGATGGAATAAGTTAAGATGATTTGTGTAGACGGTAGGCCAAAGAGCCATAGATTCATAATCACTCTTCATGGTTGGTTTTTTTTTTTATTTTTAAAATAAAAATCGGGGTTTTCTTTCTTTAGCGAAACGCACCGTTTTAAACCACCTCGTTTGTGAAGCCCTTGGTCATCCTTAAAACTCGCCGTCTTCTTCACTTTGTCTCTCTCTCTCAGAGGGTTAGGGTTAGTTCGAGGATTTGGGTCTTAGAATTCTTATTCTTTTTTGGGTTTGAGAGATCGAAATGGCGAATCGTACGGACCCTGCGGCGAAGAGCATAAGGGGGACAAACCCACAGAACCTCGTGGAGAAGATTCTGCGGTCAAAGATCTACCAGAACACGTACTGGAAGGAGCAGTGCTTCGGTCTCACCGCTGAGACCTTGGTCGACAAGGCCATGGAGCTCGACCACCTCGGCGGGACCTTCGGCGGAAACCGTAAACCCACGCCCTTCATGTGCCTTGTCATGAAGATGCTCCAGATCCAGCCCGAGAAGGAGATCGTCATTGAGTTCATCAAGAACGACGATTACAAGTAACTCTCTCTCTGTCTCTCTACTAGATATCTATTTTTATATTCTATGTGTTTTATGGAGTTTCTGGGGAAGAAGAGGGGATTGAGAATCTTTGGAGACTCATAATTTTTGCTTTTGGAAAAACTTGACGAGGAACAGATCAATTGAGCTAAAATTAAGACTTTAACGAAACATTTCTATTGTGTTGACGGAGGATGAAGATTAAGATGAAATTCAGTTGTATCCTACTTGGATTGTGTTTGGTTGTTCACAGAGTAGAGGACAGGACGGAAAAGGAAAATCTGTAGGCTTGCGGGAATTTTCATTGACTTCATCAACAGCGAAAATTTCCAATTTGCTTATTTTATTTTTAATTTTGCTGTCGTTGACTCGTTGCTGAGGGAAGGGAGAAAGAGGGTTCTTACGGTTGCCTGAGACTTTATCCAATTCCATGGTTCAGAGCAGGGTGCCAAAGAAAAGAAAAGAAAAGAAAATATTGTTATTGCTTTATGATTGCTAGATTTAGAGAAATGCTGACAGAAGGTGAAGTCAATTAGAGCAATTTATTTTTTCTAGGGGTGTAACCAGTTTGGTTTGGTCCTTATTTTTAGAACCGAATTGGTATACATTAGTTTTGAAAATTTAAAACTGATACTAGACTGACTCACTACTAAAACTGGAAGTTCCGGTTTCGGTCCGGTTTTATGGATTATAGTAATATGATGTTTACATATATTAAACTATTAGCCTATTTATTTTATAGTATAAATGCATTATATATATATATCAAAAGTAAGTTTATATTAATTTTTATGTTATGAGATTAAAATTTATATGTTATATCAAATGTTATATTAAAAATTATAAGATTAATTTTATGTTATATAACATGTTCTATTAATTTTATGTTATATAAGATTTGAATAATAAGATTAGAATTCCATGTTATATTAATTAGAAATTTACCATATAATATATATAATATAATACAAAAAATTATATATAATATAAAAAATTATAAATATATATACCGGTCTGGTTCGGTTTAAACCAGTTTTCAAAATATGAAAACCGGTACTGCACCAGATTACTTACAAACCGGACCGAACTGGTGGGTTTGACCCAGTCTATTCCGGTTCAACCGGTTTTCTGGTTTTTTTTTTTGGTTTTTACACCCCTAGTTTTACCAGGCTGAAGTTTGATGTGGAGTTTGTAAGAGCTTTTGGATGCTGAAATAGAGAGAAAAAAGTACAACAATTTTTTTATTAGAACATTTACTAGCTTTTTTATGTATTATGGGCAGGATAGTTACTAGCTTGTAATTTGATTTTTTTGGTCTTAAAATTGTGTTTGTATGTTTGGTTGAATATAATGTTTTCAAAAGAACCCCTAGGGGTTGGCTCAAGTGGTTAGAGCCTTGGGTCTTGGTGGTATATTTCGTCTAGGTCTAAGGTTCGAATAATCAAACAATTCTAAGTGGCCATTAGACTGGGAGAATGTCCCTTTGAATTACTGGAGGTGCACTCGTGGGCAACTCCTTGTCAAAGGCTTGTGCACCCTCGGGATTAGTCGGGATTTTATTCTCGAACACCCAGTGCCAATAGAAAAAATGTTTCCAAACGTCTCTTTGCGGTTCTCATGGGTTTTCAACTCTTTAATTCTGCATTGGCCTTGTGCTATTTTCACGTTAACATGAATTTCAATTTTTTGGGTGCAGATACGTGCGAGTACTTGGTGCATTTTATCTGCGTCTCACAGGAACTGATGTTGATGTCTACCGGTACCTAGAGCCTTTATACAACGATTATAGGAAGCTGAGGCAAAAACTTCCTGATGGACGTGAGATCCTTAACACACTTAATCTATCTCTCACTCTTATGTATACACTCGCTACCTGTTGTTTTTCTAACTCTGATTGTATCAGAGTTCTCCTTGACACATGTGGATGAAGTAATTGATGAACTTCTGACAAGTGATTATTCATGTGATATTGCTTTGCCACGTATCAAGAAAAGGTAAGTTGTTTTGTTTTGTTTTCTTTGTCAACAAGATATTTTTATTTTTAACTGGTATCACCTGAGAATGTTGGGTTTCCATCTATTTGTGTGTAATTGGCCTCTATTGTAAGCTTCCTGTTCTGATTTTCTTTCTTTTGTTTATATGACTTTCTACAGATGGACTCTTGAGTCACTTGCTTCACTAGAACCTAGACAGAGTGTCTTGGAAGATGATTTTGAGGAGGAGGAAGAGAAAGAGGAGAATGAACAACTTGATGGTTTTGAAGATGGGGCTCACGAAAAGGTCACACATTTACCTCACTATCTAACCTCTATATTTGATAGAAAGATTTGCAGGGAAGGAAAGGATATGGAAGGAGAGAGTCAGAGACAAGTGTCATCTTTTGTTCAAGAATGAAATCGGGAGGGAAAGAATTTACAGTATTCTTTCTTCATCCTGATGGATGTCATATAATTTTCTCTCCCCAATGATACACCATATCATTTCCTCTCCTCTCCTTTCTAAACTCTCCAACATACTGGAAAATAAATGTTGCTTGCTGTTTCTTTGGTGTCTTTTTGTTTTTCTCAAATTCTTTTTATGAATTTTATCAGGACTATTATCGTGGGCGAAGTCCTGCTAGAGAAAGAGAGAGGGATAGAAGACGTGACCGTGATCGTGACAGATACAGGTAGGATTCTTTGTAAATTTCTGGTTTTGGGTTTTCTCTTTTTGTCTCTCTTAAATGAATATTTAAATGTTGTAATTGGCCCTTGTTTAGTCTTTTCAGTAAGTAATAGAAATTTTGTTATAAGCGCATAAGATTGAAGTACACTGAGATGGGTACCAGAAATTTACCTAGCTAGAAATATATAAATAAAAAGATTTACCTATATAAAAAAAAAAGAAACAGATAAATTAAAAGATGCAAGAAAATCATGGAAGCTGTCTAAAGGAGAAGAGGGTTGATAAAGAAAGTCTTGATCTCCTCCATCTTCTCTTCATGGGCCTTGATATTTCTATCATTCATTTCCCTCCAAATACACCAAACAAGGCATGTAAGAACCATTCAGCTATTATTCTAGGAATGACCCAAGTGAAACCAACTTGGCTAAAGAAATTGTTCCGCTGAGCACTAGCCACCTTTTTTTTTTCCGATAGGTAAACGATTAAAATATTATTAATAAGAATGGGTATAGCTCAAGTATATACAAGAGATAACACCTATCTATCTAGGAGGAAGAAAGAGAAATAAGAAACTCATGAAAGTCCATGCCATTAAAATCTACAGCTTTGGCCCAAAGAAAAAGAGTTTTTTCTATTTTTTTGATAGGTAAAAGAAGTTTATTGATCCAGTAAATAGGAAAAGCCCGAGTACACAAGAAATATACGAGAAAGAGCCTAATTATGTGCTACTGCTAGTAGCCTACACATCGTTAGAATACCAACCTCCCCATAGATTCCCATATTTGACCTCTAGAATATTTCTCCAAAGAGAGTCCTCCTCAAGGTGAAAGCGCCATAACCATTTACCGAGAAGTGCCTTGTTGAAGGTTCTCAAGTTTCTTAAGTCCAATCCGCCGCAAGACAACGGGGTGCATACTTCCCAAAGAAAAAGAGTTCTAACAAATAATAATCTGATCTCCTCCATAGATGATAGAACGCTCTTTGTCTTCAAATGTCTTGTCATTTCATTCCTTCCAAATGCACCACAGAAGACATATAAGAGGCACTAGCCACCTTTTAATGCAGTAGAAGGTGATCATACGCTCCCACTTCTCTTGCACATGCAACACCACTCCATCATAACAAGGTATATTTTATTTAGGGGATTTGGGGGCTAGTTTGGATACGAAGAATATCTCATAATGTCTATGAATAGTAATTTGTGAATAGTAGTGAAATAGTTAGAGAATATCTGAAAATACTTGAGAACAGTTGTGTTCCAAATGGACCTTTAATCTGTTATGATAGACACTTATGTCTTCCTAACAGAATGTTTAGCTTTCTCCCCTAACGCAGGACCCTTATTAATTGTATTTCCATTCCGTATAAGTTTATATCTTGGCTCCATGCTTGCTTAGGATTGTACAGAGCAGGCAAGGCTGAGTTTGTGGTTTTCACATTATTTAATTGCTTGGCTGCTTTCAAATGATATGACTTGAAGGGGTTTTTAAGTCAACATCAAGTCTCATTTTACACATGAAAGAGTTCTAGTAGCTTGGTTGGTTTCAACTGTCCCACCTGAGGTGGGTTTTCTGTTAACTTGGGCTTAACTATATGCATAAAAGTCTTCCTACCTAGTATGTGAAAGTGATCTGCTTATCACATCTGGCACATTTTTGGTATTCTTCCTGTCAGCCCTTATTTAAGTTATTCAATTCTGCTACCGTTTTGAGAATCATGAGCTATACCTTACTGGAAGCTGTTGCCCTCTTGTTTGCGCATATGCAATTACCTGTGTTGTTCAGGTTCATGTTACTGCCGTGGCATTTAAAGCCATTTGGTAGCTTAACTTTGCTTCCTACAGTGAACTTATATGATCCTGCCAGGTTTCTCTGTACTGACAGTGTGCAGCGAGAAGTATGATGGATCTTACATTACAACTAGATGCAATTATCATTCATGGTCTTTCTTGTCCCATGTCACTTAGAATTGGAATAAAATGACCTATGCTGTTATGAATGTTGCTTTACATCTCTGATTATCACTTTTGTCAATGAGTGCAATCTTCTCCACAGTTTCAAATTATTTCCTCGCCTTAGACTTACACGAAAACTATGGAGTATTTGTGCTCTAAAGCGGTTGCAATCTTCTGTACTGTTTCAATTTATTTCCTCGCCCTAAACTTAGATAAAGAGTAAAGACAATGGAGTATTTGTGCTCTAAAGCCATTGAAGATTAGATGGATTCTCTAAGTCTTTCCCTATTTTTTGGTGGGTAAGCTATGAGTTTTCTCTTCTGCTGTTTTTTCTAGAAAAGAACAGGACTGAGCTTGTGAACAATAGGATGGAATATGGCCAATGTGAAAGCTGAAAGTTGGTTACCATAAAGACTTTGCTCTTATCAAAAGTGATGCGGTTAAAGCCACAAGTGGTTTTGAAGCAGCTTCCTGTTGTGCTACATCTCTTGAATATGCCAGATTTCATTTTTCTGTTAATGTGCCGAAAAAAGAATGATGGATCACTCTTTACCTATCAAAAAAAGAATGATGGATCAACTCTTGTATAGTTGTATATTTGTTTCATGTGCCATCGGTTTTCTTCTATTAGCATCTAAGAAAATCTCATTGCACTTCTTTTTATCTGGAACTGATGAATCAAACTATATTTTCGAACCTTTTGTTTGTTTTTGAGTTTCTAATTTTTTGATTTTACAGTTGTATTGTTTTTTCCAATTTTGCAGGGATCGAGACTATGACAGAGACTATGATAGGGAACGTGGGCGTGGGCGAGAAAGAGAGAGAGACAGGGATAGAGAGAGGGACAGGGACAGGGACAGGGATAGGGAGAGGGAGAGGGAGAGGGACAGGGACAGGGACAGGGACAGGGATCGTTATCGCCTGAGAGATGAGAAGGACTATGGTCGTGACAGAGAGCGAGAAAGGGAGTGGGAAGGCAGAGAGAGGGAGAGGCGAGACAGGGACCGTGGCAGGAGGAGGAGTCACTCAAGAAGCCGAAGTAGAAGTAGGGATCGCAAGGATCATGAGGGTGGGGAACACCGGAAGAGACATGCACGCGGCAGTGCCAGTCCGAAAAGGCGAGATGGACCCGATGACAGCATCACTCGGGAAGAGCCGAAGAAGAAGAAAGAAAGAAAGGAGAAGAAGGATGATGGGACGGACCACCCAGACCCTGAGATAGCTGCAGCTAACAAGCTTCGGGCATCCCTTGGGATGAAACCGTTGAAGTAGGTGCTAGGATCTTTTGTTAAATGGTGGTTATCGTTAACATCGATGGATATATGAAGTTTGTGGACCGTTACTTGTAGTAGCAGCTGGGATTGCCAGTATTGGATCATGTAACAGATCATACATATGTATGTCAATATTATATGAGTTTTCTCCAATACATTTTGTGAGAAGCACGAGTTTTGCTGCGATGCAGAGGACAAGACAACGTGGCGGCTTTGAGTGAATCCAAACAGAACGGACAGTCTCTAGTGCTAGATTAAGCTTAGAGAAGTTACTAATGTATATAAGCAAGGCTTTCCCGAGACAAGGAACCTTTGTCATCATCGGTTAAAGGCACAACCCTAGGTTCATTCTCTCGTGTAGTTCGTCAAATCTGATTTTATTTTTTCACCCCATATCAGAACTTTTTAAGATTTCTGGAATCTGTATGATTAATTTGTGGCAAGTGGTCGGGCTCAAAGAAATTTTGGAAGAGAATCTTTCAGGTGTTTTATTATTACTATTATTATTTATTTCTTTTAGAATTCCAGACCGGTTTAAGGCACACCACTTAATATGGGACACGTCAATCAAAAATAATTTTTTATATTAATAATATGTTTGGTGCGTCTATAATCTAAAATTCTAACTGCAAATAGTCTCTTTAGAAATACTTTTTCTACTTATTATCTTTTTATCACACATTAAGGGGGAAAAATTAAAAGATAAAAGATAAAACTGGTATGCGATGTAGAGATGATGAGTATAATTATTTTTTTAAAAATATATTTTGAGGAAGAGACATTTGTAAACTGTCTTGGAATTGGAATTTGGAAACTGAATTAATAATCTAATATTATATTTTTTTTTTTCCCGAAAAATAAAAACCCGTTTTTAGAGCTTTAATGGAAATGAATTTGAGTAATAATATATATTTTTATTTACAATATTCAATTTGTTTGTATTTCTTAACTTAAATTTTGAGTTTTAAACTTCATGATTTTTAGCATCTAGATAAATAAATCTTTTATAAATTTTTTTAAAATACATTTAACATTTTTCAATAAATTTTTGTTTTTTATTTAGAAAAAGAACCTTTTGCGATCCAAACATGTCCGGCCTAGTTTAGTAATATTCGTTCTAGGCCCGGAATTAAGCAGTCCAAACCGCAAAGGAGTATGGGCTTATAAAGTCCGACCCAATTCTTTTAAGTCGGCTCCATCTCGTGCTTACAGCTGCAGACCGATAGGCCCATATAAAACTTCAGGCCCCTTCCGAAGAAACAAAACCAAACAAAACAAAAGGCTAAAACCCTAATTGCTCGTCTTGTCTCTCTGTTTCACATAGCGAATTTGGCGGCCACTGAAACCACCATCTCTCTGGTAACTCTATCTCTCTCTCCCAATGTATCTAGTAATATGCAGAGAATGAGGAAATACATTACAAAGAATTTTTCTTCGAAACGTATTATTCATGAAATTTCAATATGTACGTCGGTTAGGAAGCTCGATAAAGTATTTTATTATCTTAGGCTCGTATAGAGTGGTCTTTGACATGGTCGACGTGCATTTGATGTTGAAGGAAAAAAAATCCTGATATATTTGGGTGTAAGCGTCTCTGACTTCGTTGTGTGAATATATTTGTTATTTTTTTTTTTGGGATATCGATGGCGACTTGGAATCAGGCTATTCTGTAACGTGACTGGTGTCATTTGATGTAGGTTTATTTATTTATTAGTTGTTATTATTTTTTAAATAAGTAATAAGCAATCAGGCTATGCTTTGGGTCGAAATTTGTTATTTTTAAAAATAGGAAACACCCATTTTGCAACAAAACCACACACACACGAATATATATATACGAATGTATATACGTGGGTAAATATGCATGTGTGTATTGGTAGTGGATTATTGTGCAACTCTGGGTGCAATGTAGAGGATCTGGACCCGAGATTTAAGTATGCTTTGTATATTCAGTTTTTTCTGTGATATGATGCTTTGCACATGACAATAATCTTGGGTCTGCTGGTAGATAAAGAAATTTAGAATTTTATTTACTTTTATCCCTTTTTGTTGGGCTGGAAAACTGCATTTATGTAATAATTGTGTCACTTGTTTCAGGCTATTGGTGATTTCATAGTGTCAGTATGTCAGCTTTTGCCAAACCAGAGAATGCTTTAAAGCGAGCTGAAGGTGAGTGGAAGTTTATACCTCTTTGGCTAAGTGTTAATATAATTTTTTCTACATCTAAAAATGGATTCTATCTTGATGTGCACGTGTTGTATATCTCTACCTAAAACTTCGATTGAGTAAAACGTTTCTCCTTTTTTTCTTTAATTACTTCAGTTCTTTGTTTCTCTTTTATTTTCAGTGTTGTGGGTGTGGATGTTGCTAGTTAACAAATATAGACATACTTTTGTGAGTTCTGTCTTGTCCTGTGGGAGATAGGTTTTAATGGTCTCTACTTTCATGATTTCCTTGTATCTGTTTCTAGTTCCTAACTAGGTGTAATCTCTTGTATACTTCCTATTTACTTGGGCTATACCTATTTTAATATCAATATAAAATGTCTTCTTACTTATAAAAAAATATTTTAATTGACTTTTTTAATCCGTGGATGCAGAGCTGATAAATGTTGGTCAGAAGCAAGATGCCTTGCAAGCTCTTCACGATATTATAACATCTAGGAGACATCGAGCATGGCAAAAGACACTTGAAAGGATTATGTTCAAGTATGTAGAGCTTTGTGTTGACATGCGGAGGGGTAGGTTTGCAAAGGATGGTCTGATTCAGTACCGCATTGTCTGTCAGCAAGTGAACGTTACTTCTTTGGAGGAGGTGATTAAGCACTTTATGCATCTGTCCACTGAGAAAGCTGAGCTAGCTTGTAATCAGGCACAAGCACTGGAAGAAGCTCTTGATGTTGATGACCTGGAAGTGGATAAAAGGCCGGAAGATCTAATGCTAAGTTATGTAAGTGGAGAGAAGGGGAAGGATAGGTCTGATCGTGAACTTGTTACCCCTTGGTTCAAGTTCTTGTGGGAGACTTATAGAACGGTGCTCGAAATCTTACGTAACAATTCAAAGTTAGAGGCACTTTATGCGGTAGGTCCTCTCTCAAACTCCTTTATTTTTTATGTGATTGTTTTTCATTCCTAGACATCTTATGTGAATTTTGTCATGGTAATGTCATTGCTTAATTACGGAAATTGGTTATCAGAATTTTACTAATAGCATTTTCCTTTTGGGGTAGAAGATTTGAGTTGCTTGTATTTCTTCTATAGGTTCAATCTTATCTAAATAAATCAGCGGACAAGAATGTGTCTAGATGAATCAGAAAACTTGATCTTGCATGAATTGGCCAAAATGAGAGTAATATGTTTTGATCAATGGGTACTTGATAAGGCTTTTTGCAGTCATTAAAATGCTCTATATGATGAGCTGGGTTAGACGATGCAGTATTTGGCCCACATTGTCGGTGGTGATAAAAGCATGCTACATGTGCTTAAAGCATGATGCCCCATATATGAGGGAGAAGCATTTTTGGAGGGGTTTTCTCTAAAATGTGTGATTCAATTAGAAATGTCTGTTGATTGTTACACTTCTACCATACTACATGTTTGTCAATTTTTATTTATTTATTTGGTATACAAATGCACCATGTGGAGCTTGATCCCATTTTTTCACTTTCACCCTATTTTTCCTATAAAGGGATTGATGGGGCAGGGTGCCATCTGGAAAACCGAGAAGAATTTTTGGGTTTGTACCTTTATTTGTAAGTGGGAAGTATTCGGGTTGTAACTTGCAGACAATATGCTGTTGCTTTTATCTGCCTATCAATTTATGTACTCATCGAAAAAAAAAATGTGCCTCTCAATTTATGTTATTTTAATTTTTTATACTAGGTCTTCCCTCATATTATCAATGGATGGTGGCGTGCCCATCATCACTTAAACTACCATGAGTTTTCTTTTGTGTTTATGCCATCTTTATGACCATGAAGGATCATAATTATAATCGTGGTTGTGAATGCTTTTCTACATTTGTGACGGTGTGGTTTGTGAAATGATTATTATGCGCTAAATAATAATCACCTTGCCAAAGAAAAGATGTTATTGTAGTGTTTTCAATGTCATGTGTAGATGACAGCACACAGGGCCTTCCAGTTCTGCAAGCAATACAAACGAACTACGGAGTTTCGTAGGTTGTGTGAAATTATCCGGAATCATCTTAGTAATCTTAACAAATATAGAGACCAAAGGGATCGACCTGACCTCTCTGCACCTGAGAGCTTGCAGCTGTATCTTGATACAAGATTTGAACAGCTGAAGATTGCTACTGAACTTGAACTCTGGCAGGTATCAGTGATTATTATGATTGTATTTATCTATTTGATTAGAGTGTAAATAATAATTTTCGCCCAAATTTTGGCATTTGTATTTTTGTACCGGGTGCATGATTTCTATTTCTCGTCATTACTTTTCCTATTTCCTGCAGGAAGCTTTCCGTTCTGTTGAAGACATTCATGGATTAATGTGCATGGTTAAGAAAACCCCCAAGCCATCCTTGATGGTGGTTTATTATGCCAAGCTAACTGAGATCTTCCGCACCTCAGACAGCCAACTTTATCATGCTTATGCATGGTTCAAGCTTTTCACCCTTCAGAAAAGCTTTAATAAGAATTTAAGCCAGAAGGATTTGCAATTCATAGCATCATCTGTTGTACTGGCTGCACTTTCAGTGCCCCCCTACAAGCATAAGCGTAGTGCATCACATTTGCAACTTGAAAATGAGAAAGAGCGCAACTTGAGAATGGCTAATCTTATAAGATTCAATCTTGACCATAAACTCGACAACGGAGAAGTGGTAATGTGATTTGTTCCATTGGATTTGCTTTCATGTTGTATCTACAATCAATATAATCTCATACTGATAATATGTACTTCTGCAGCTTTCACGGTCGAACCTTCTCTCGGAATTGGTAAGCTTGTAATGGTCACTTTATTGATACTCAGTTGCTGTGGGTTGTTGGGGGGGGGGGGGGGGGGGGTTGGTTTTTGTCATCTAGAATATGGTCTGTTTATGATCAATATTTGAATTTTTGGTTGTACTTATACATGACCTGTGGGTTTTGACAATGTAGATTATCTACCTATTCCATATTTCCTAAATCTTTGCACCAAATTCCCAGGAATTGGCTCAAACGGTAAGGGCCTTGGTCTTGGGGTATAACTCCCCTCCTGCCCAAGGCATAAACCTTGGGTGCAAACAATAACTAGGGGCTACGTCTCATTGGTGAAGGGCCGATGATTTACCTCATCTATGTGATGTGGGCACACTACACAGGTTCAGGGTCTTACTGGATAAAATACATGTTTCATTTGCATGGTCTTTGGGATTCCTTGCCACCAAAAAAAATTCTTTGCAATGTATCTTATCCTGACATAAAGAACTCGTCAGCATTTCAATTTTATAGAGAAAAATGATGTCAGGATTGTGCATAGCAGGCATGGGTATTAATGTATTTCCTTTCATGGTTAGAATGTTAAGTATTCATACACATTTACTTATATGTATTTATACACAATTGAATATTTGTTAATGCTGGTTTGCTCTCAACTCTTCTGATTTTCTGTCATTTTCAGCTGTTGAAAGGTGTATTGAGCTGTGCAACACAGGAAGTAAAAGATCTTTACCACCTGCTAGAGCATGATTTTCTTCCTATGGATCTTGCATCAAAGATACAGCCCTTCTTGACCAAAATTTCTAACCTTGGGGGTAAGCTTTCTTCAGCTCCCTCTCTTCCTGAAGTCCAACTGTCAAAATACGTTCCCGCCCTGGAAAAGCTTGCTACCCTCAGGTTGCTTCAGCAGGTGCACTTGTGTTGATTTTTATCGCACCTGTGAACTTCATTGTACCACCCTTTTGTTCAAAGAGAATTTGTTTTGCATATCTTACTTTATATTATGTTTTTTCAGGTGTCTCAGGTGTATCGGACACTGAAAATTGAGAGTTTATCTCAGATGATCCCCTTTTTTGAATTTCCTGTGGTTGAGAGGATTTCTGCAGATGCTGTTAAATATAATTTCATAGCTATGAAAGTTGACCATATGAAGGGTGTTGTATTGTTTGGTGATTCGGTAAGTGAAATTCACACTTTCTCAGCTTATTTCTTTCCTGACAAAGGGAGGCTACAATTAGTTGCTGATTAGCTATTTATCCTTAGAAATAATCTTCTGCTAAACTCAAATTTCAGCTGCTCTGGCTATTAGATGATGCATCTTTTAATATATTTAATTGGTGTGTTCATTGTGGATAAAATATGCCATCAATATTCCTCATTCATCTTGGTTCTTGACGTTCTGCCATTCGATTAGTTTTTATGTTTTGCATGTTTTTAATGCATCTTGAGTTATCTAAAAAAATGTATTTAATAGGAAATGCTTCTTTGGTGTTCTCAATCTCCCTTATAAAAATAAAATAAAAAAAGATTAGTTTTCAAACTCCCTTGTCCCTGATTTACAAAATTACTCTTTTTTTCACCTTTCACCTTATCCATACAAGGAGAGTGGAGACCTACCTCTCTCTCTCGCCCTCTCTCAATGTTTTTATGTTCTTGCTTTCTGAGTCTGAGCTCTTGATCCTAATGGACCTTGCACCAATTCTTGACTTTTTGTTTGGTTTTTTTTGGCTGAAATGAATGTGTACCAGATGTTTGGGAAATATTCCATCCATTCTTGCTGCCAATGGGATTGTAAAATTTGTTATGATTTTTATATTTCTTATTTTTGGAGTAAGAATTCGATTGATCTCTTTGGGCTTACTATTACAGGGCCTTGACTCTGAAGGCTTCCAGGATCACTTGTTTATCCTTGCTGAATCCTTAAATAAAGCAAGAGCCAAGATTCATCCACCTGCAAAGAAAGCAACAAAACTAGGAGAAATGTTGCCCGGTTTGGCGGATCTTGTGGAGAAGGAGCACAAGAGACTTCTTGCTCGAAAATCAATCATTGAGAACAGGAAGGAAGCACAAGAACTCCTGCTTTTGGAAATGGTATGTCAAGCCTGCTTACTGAGGAGGTGGCTTTATTTATTTATTTTTATTTACTTTAGTCTGAAAGGAATGCAATTTTCTTTCTGTGCTTCCAAGGAACGTAATGCAGAGATGAGAAGGAAAAAGCAACAGCAGATTGCTGAAGAGGAAGAGAAACGGAGGCTTGCATCTGAGATTGAGAAGAGGAAGAATCAAATGATCCTTGATGAAATACACGACAAGGAGATTGCACAAGCAAAAGCTCTACTTGAGGATGTTGGAAAGCACCGTAAGAAGAAGTTAAGGAAGTCAGTTTTAGATGGAGTAAGTGAAAAATTGGTCTCATTTAATCTTTATGTGCGTGTATGGGCCAAGTTTAACAATTTTCTGTTCAAACAGGAAAATGTGACGAAACAAACTATAATGGAGATGGCCTTGAGTGAGCAGCTGAGGGAGAGACAGGAAATGGAGAAGAAACTACAAAAACTAGCTAAGACAATGGATTATTTAGAAAGAGCAAAAAGAGAAGAGGCGGCTCCCTTGATTGAAGCTGCATTTGAACATCGTTTAGTTGAAGAGAAGGTGCTTCATGAACGTGAGCAGCAGGTATGTTTATATGTTATCTGTTTTCTATCTGCACACAAACACTAGTACTTTTAGGTGATGTTGCTTTTATATCAAGTTTTATCATGCTTCATTTGAGTTTAAATCTACCTTCACTTTCTAGTCCTTTTGCTCTCCCTTCTCGTACGTTTGTACACATGCATACATGTGCCTGTGCGCTCACATCACATACATGCGCATGCACAGATGCTTGTAGATGTTATAGCTTTTATATCAAGCTTTATCATCCTTTATTTGAGTTTAAATCTCCCTCCACTTCCCAGTCCTTTTTTCTCTCTTTTTCTACATTTGTGCATAGATGAAGCTGTTGTTTATTTTCATTTGTTTTGATTCTTTTGCGTTTAAGTGTTGCAATATAGATTTGATATCCCCCAAATGTACCATCTTTAGTTTTCTTTGATGCATCGCAGCTAGAAGTTGAGCTAAGCAGACAGCGGCATGATGGGGACCTCAGGGAGAAGAATAGATTGTCACGGATGTTGGACAATAAGGTCAGCTGGTTTTTGACTAATCTTTCAACTCTTATTACCAGTGGAAAATTGCTCTTTATTTGTTTGTGTGCATGTACATACCTGGGCTTCTGTGATGGCATGCCATCTGTCCACTTATGACTTGTGTACAATGATATTTTACAGCGTTAGTGATTTCATGCTCTTACAAATTTGCTGTGTATTCTTTCTTGCACAGATAACATTCCAGGAAAGAGTGACGAGCCTTAGGCAAGTGGAGTATGACAGACGTCGAGTGGAGAGAGAAGATCAAATTCAGCAAATGTGTCATACTCGGAAACGGGAGAGGGAAGCTATGAGAAAGACAATGTTTTTTGTGCAGAATGAAGAGGAGAAACAGAGGAAGATGGAGGAGGAGGAGGAAGCTCGCAAGCGGGAAGGTATATTTCTTTTTAGGAATGATTATATGATCATGTTAGTCGATCTTTCTGAGAGGTGGTTTAATTCTGCCTTTATTAAAGCTTACGAGTGCAATTTTGTGTCTTAAGAATTTCTGAAGTTGCATATCATTCACGGATGCTTTCCCTTATTTTATTCCAGAAATCTTTCAATAATTATCTTAAAAAACCCTGAAATTTCTTATTTTGTGTTGAAATGGATTGTTAATTGGCATCATGAACAATCAGAGGCTGAGAGGCAAAGGAAGATAGACGAGGAACGCAGGGCAAAATTGGATGAGATTGCTGAGAAGCAGAGGCAAAGAGAGCGAGAATTAGAAGAAAAAGAAAGGAAGAGGAGAGAATCTCTTTTGGGGAGATCTAGTAATGGGCTTTCTGAGCCAACTGTTGGTTCCCACCCCTTGGAACCTGGAGCTGTTGCTCCTGCTACTGCCACAACTACTGCATCTGCTGCTGCTGCAACCACTGCTTCGGCTGCTGCTGCCACTGCTGGAAAATACGTGCCTAAATTCCGGCGAGAGAGAACTGAAGACTCTGGGCAGGCTCCACCTTCTGAACCAGATCGATGGGGTAGCAGCAGGCAGGACGATCCCACATCCCAACCCAGTGATAGGTGGCGGACGGAAGATTGCCGGCCCTCCTTTGGTGGTGGTGGCTCAAGGTCTACTTGGTCCTCATCCAGAATACCTCCACGTGGTGGATCAGGACGCTGATTGGAGATGATCTTGGTTGAATTGCATGAACAAAAATCCAGTTTTGATTCTTGAAAGTTTGGCAAACCTACGAAAATGATCTTAATCCGTTTCTGAGCACCTTAGAAGTCTAGTTATCTCTCTTTTTTGTCCTTAAATGGCAAATTCAAGACGCATGTTGTAATCTTAAAGCTTCATATCATCTGTTATTATTGTTATTATTTTCTTCTTTCTCCGCCGTGTTGGATTCATATTGTTTTCATTATCTTTTTGCTCCATTGCAGATTGACTGCTTTTAATCCAAATGATTTATAAAAGTTTAGGATGAGCAACTCTCGTTTAAGCCTATAAAAGAAAATGAGATTTTTATTTTATTTTATTTTTTCAAAGCAAGCATATTATAGATAATATAACGGTTACATGATAGATAGTCAGTGGGTTGGGAGGTCCTAAGACTCCTAACATTCACCTCAAAACAGCAAATACAACGCAGCAACAAGAGGGAAAACAAAAAAGATAAAAAAAAAAAAAAAAGAGAAAGAAAAAGAGGGATCTAGGGCTGACTTGACCCATCAATGTCCCGCAAAGGGGTGCCGCTTGAAACGATTATGAAACAAACCAAAAATGGTCTGATTAAACTACGATTGAATGTTGCAGCGAAGGGACCTGTGCTGCATATTGATGATTTGGACTAGTTGTCAGAGTCTTCTACTATCTCTTTCTAACAATCCTTAGTTAGGGTAAGTAAAAATATAGGATAGTAGTAAGCTAGAGAAGTACCGAATCGCTGGAAGAAGACCACCTGTGATAGTGGTGGTGCGTGGAAGACATGCACTACACTAGACGGGAAGGAAAATGTCAAATCTAAGAGATCTGAGGTCGCTGACCCTAGAGAAGCCGGGCGTGGTGACAGGAGACATCCCTTAGTGTGAAGGCGCATGAATCTCACCCATTGGCTGGGCTGGGCGTGGGTCACGTGCCACTTCGATTGACTTTCGGCTATGCTGCTTGGAAGATCAGCAACAGGGGAGGTCTTTGGTGGGGGCGCGTGGCAGTATGTGAGTATTGGAAAGTAGAAGATCAGCACTCTTCCTTGCTATGGACTGAAAAATAGAAAAAAAAAAAAAACAATAGAAACTAAAATGGACAGCTACTTGACAAACCAGAGAGGAGGAAGGAGGAAGGAGCAGGAGCTCCAACCCTCCTATGGAGTTAAGCAACTGGATGCTTGGGTTTTGGTGGGAGAGAGGGAAGGCTCTGGAGAGGAAAAAAGACCGTTGAGAGAGAGAGAGAGAGAGAGAGAGAGAGAGTTAGGCAACGGTCTAACTTAGTAAAGAAAACGAGATTTACTTGAAAATACTATTTTTTTTTAAAAATTTTTATAGTGGATTTTTTTTTTCAAAGCTTTGCGAGGGGCTTGCGCTCAAGGCTTGTATTTAACATTATTCATTTTACGGAGACGTGTTATTCACGGTAATGATGATATTCATCGTAATATTGTAGAACATGTTATGAACAGTTTATACTTACATTAATTGTTAATTATATGAATTATATGGTAAGATGCTTGCATTGCATTCTATACTTTAGAAGTAAATAACAATTTCTCTGTACAAGAAAAGGAGTTTCTCAGCGCTTTGATGGATGAAAGTTTTCCTCGCTTTATTAATCCTACTTTGTTTTGTGGAAGAATATTGAATTTGTATTGGTTTTGCAGTCATCCGATATATTTCTGCACGGATTTACTACTTTGTCCAACCATTTCTCATGCTCTGTCTCATTCTGCGCTATATCCCATCCCAAATCTCAATTCGAGGGAATATTTATTAGCACCATATCAATCCATCTCGAGCCTCAACTTATTTGTCTTTTATAGTTCATTGTTTTATGGGAAGTGCTACACAGTTACAAGCAGATTATATGTAAACAAATTTACAAACCGACGTGATTTCATATAATTTGTTAGATTTATTTTACAATAAAAGTAACTTTACAATCTGACGTACCACGTCAAGCTATGTCAATTTATAAATTTATTTTTGTATAATCATTTTGTAACTAAAGTATTTCTCTTGTTTTATTTGGTGATTATTTTTGAAGTATTTTACGTAGTTGGTTAAATTTATTAGTTTATTTTCTATGTTCCATGATTTTATCGCGTTGGTAAAATATTAGAACTAAAATACTATTTTCTTTGCTTTTTAATTTTTGGTGGGGAAATACACATGATCAATCTAAGATTCACAGGAAAAAAATGGAGTGTTTTATGTGAAGGGAAACAACATGGGGGATGTGGTTTTAGAGATTTATCAAGTTTCAATATAGCTCTTTTGACTAAGCAGGCATGGAGATTTCTTACATCTCCTAATTCTTTACCCAGTAGAATCTTTAAAGTAAAATATTACTCACTCTTATGGATTACATTCTGGTCCGGGATCTAAACCTTCATTTATGTGGAGAAGTATATGGCAGTCTACTGAATTATTAAATGAATGTATCATTTAGCGAGTGGGGAATGGGACAGATCCATGTATGGAAAGATAAATGGCTACCAAGTGTGAGCATTGGTAAAATACAAACTCCAATAACTCCAATACAAGTATTAACAGATGAAGCTGTGGTGGCGGACCTAGTAGATGAGTAGTCGGGTTGGTGGAATGTGAATTTGTTACAGAATTTTTTAAATGATAATGACATTTCTACAATCTTAAAGATACCCATAAGTTTATTTAATAGTGCAGACAAGTTGGTGTGGAAGGGCACCATAAATGGCATTTACTCTGTGAAGAATACATATAATTTGCATATGCATCTTCAAGCTATGAGGAGAGGTTCTTCAGACAGGTGGGATTGTGATCTGCCATGGAAAACAATTTGGGCTTTGCTTGGTACAAATGTTGTCAAGGTCTTCTTGTAGCGAGCTTGTACTGATTCACTACCAACAAAACAGAATTTGTTCAAAAGGAATGTTGTTGCTGATCCTAAGTATCCTATTTGCCTGAGGAAGGATGAAACACCAGGTCATGTGCTGTGGTATTGTCCTGCAGCTACTAATGTTTGGGTACTTGGAAATAAAACAATTTAGAAGGCCTCAGTCACGGCTACTGAATTTGGTTAGATTTTACAACAGATGATATCAAGATGGTCAGTATAGGATTTAGCATTGTTTGCATTTGTTGCTAGAGCTTTGTGGTATAGGAGGAATAAATGAATTCATGAAGATGTGTTCTTACATCCAGAAGGATTATTCAATCATGCTATGAGTGATCTTGCTGTGTTTCAAAGTGCATTGTAGACTGCACAGATACCCTCTTCCCCATGGGCCACCACTGTCTATGAATTTATATTGGGAGGCTCCACCAGTTACATGGATTAAAGTTAATTGGGACTTGGGACTTGGGACTTAGCTACCAGTCATGACTCTAATAGGATTGGTATTGGAGTGGTAATGCGTGATTGTGATGGTATGGTACTAGCTAGTCTAATGAAGCCAATGACTTTTTGATGGGAACCATGTATAGCTGAAGCTCGGGGTCTTCTACAAACTGTCTTGTTATGCAAAGAATTTGGGTTGTGATCTTGTTTATTTGAAGGTGACTCACTTCAAGTTGTTAATGCTAAGAAGTTTGGTTGTAGAAGTATTAGTCTGCTAGTATCTGATATTAAGTGTCTATTTACTGAATCTGATTGGCAACTTAGACATGTTAACGGGAGGCAAATAAGGTGGCACATACATTAGCTCAAGAGGCAATGAGGCTTAATTCAGAGTTGCTTGACATAAATGTTGTTGCACCTTGTATCTTTTCATTTATAATGGCTGATAGCCAATTCTCTATGTGAATGAAGATGGTTTGTTTGTTTAAAAAAATAATAATAATAATAAGAAAAGAAAAGAAAAGCACGTGCATTATCATGCTCTCTATAATAGACCATAAAAGACGAATTCTGCATACAATTTTAGGCTTAGAACTTGGGCCAAAGAAGAATAGCCCAAACTCATCTGGATCCAAGGCCCATACTGCTGGTGAAAACGCAATCCGGGTGTGGATACAACTATTATACCCGAAGCTCAAGGGGCAAATCATGGTCCAGACTTAGGCGCCTCTTCCCTCTAAAGCCCTCCTTCTCCCCCTTGAGCTGTCTTTGCACTTCTGCTTATCATTGAGCTCTTCGTTTCCAAAATGAGTTCACTCGCCCTGCGATTCGCGAAGTTTCTGAGACTCTCTAATTCTACCCCACTTACTTCTTCTCTTGGTTCTCCCTTTATCTCTTCGTCTCTTTCGTTGAAATGCATTTGTATACAAATGGTTGTATGTATATTAATGTATGAAAACATGTATATGGCTCTGGTTTAGTCATTTAGGTGATATAATTTGATCACAGACCATTTTTATATATGGTTTGGTCTGGGTTTTCATTCCAAGACCTTGTCGCATACCGTTTTCGACAGGCGCGCGCTCACATAAACGTGTAGACTTGAATAGATTTGCTTATTAACTGACTGGTTATAAGTTGAAATTCATCTACTTTCATCCATGGCTTGTTTTTATTTTAGTTCAATTTTCCTTTTGAATGACATCTCTTGCAGTGTTGGACATAATCATCACGTTCATTCTTAGAGGATTTTTCACAAATACCCTATTGCCATAAAGAAGATTAAAGATTTTCAGGGTTGTATTTTCTTTATTATTACAAAAAATGGTTAATGAAAGTGTTTTTTTTATAGTTAAGTATTGGAAATGGTAATGTTAGGCAGACATTGTGTGCTGATTTTTTGTATGGTTTTAGTGGTTAGTGTGCAAAGAAGCTCAAAGCCGTGGTACTCAACTATGTCATTCGATGGTAACAATGGTGACGGAAAGAATGATGATGTTGAAGAAGATTTTGATACCTTTCTTGGTGACAAGGCAGTGGAGCTACAACCCCAAGGTGTGGATCCTAGAAGGGGCTGGGGTTTTCGAGGCGTCCACAAGGTATATTTGATTTTAATTTTCAGTTGAGGTGTACAACGTGTTTCTTTGGTTTTTTTACAAGTGGTACTCTATTTATAAGTTTGAACAAGATACGTCCTATTTCATAATTCATGATTCAGAACTCTTTTAGTTCATTTTATTTTATTGGCTCCATTGATCCAAAATATGTCTTGCTTTTGAGAAACGAACCGAATCCCTAATTGGAATGAATTCTATTGATCATAGGCTCAAAGGATGTTGTGAGACAAATACTGGATTAACATGGCCTACCTAATTTTTATTTTATTTATTTAAATTATTTTCATTTTACATAATTGTTTGTGACAATGGCAACCGGGTTGTGATTGTCCCATTTTTAAATTGGATCTGTAGTGAAACACAAGGTGTGAAGAATGACTCTTTTTTCTGAGTCATTGAAAGATGTCTCTGTTGTTTTGGTTTTTGGTTTCTTAGAAAATTTATGAAAAGATAAGACATCGAATAACATGAAATTTCCTTCATTTGGTAAATGTTCTTTTACGTATTTGAGGTAGTGGGACACCATAAATGCATAATACCTTAGATTGAATATATTATTCCTTTTAAGTTTCCTCATGTTTGACACTGAATTTGATTATGCTCTCATGCATTTAATACAGTGAATAATTTGACCCACCTTTTAGTATTTTTATACAGGCAATTATATGTGGAAAAGTTGGGCAAGCACCTGTGCAGAAGATCTTAAGAAATGGCCGAATGGTAACCATCTTTACGGTTGGGACTGGGGGCATGTTTGACCAAAGAAATCTAGGAGCAAAAGACTTGCCAAAACCTGCTCAGTGGCATCGAATTGCTGTGCATAATGAACTACTTGGAGCTTATGCAGTACAACAACTCATTAAAAAGTGCGTATCCATTCTTTTGAGAACTCCATTAATCTTTTAATGTCTCAATCTAATGCTTGAAGATTTATTGCAGCTCTTCTGTTTATGTTGAGGGAGACATTGAAACAAGAGTTTACAATGATAGCATTAATGGTGAAGTTAAAAATATACCAGAGATATGTGTTCGTCGTGATGGTATGTTATCCTTTAAAAAGAGATGATGTTACTGTTCTCAGTTTTCTTCAGTGCAATTTGATGTCGCTTGCACCTCTTCACATACGCATGCATCCATTACCCTTGAGTTAATTTTTTGGGGATCTTTGAAGCGTGTGTGTCATTTTTCGACCTGTTTGATCGATAAATATAACAAGGAGAAAAAGATGACTTTCAGTGTCCGACATGGGTTCTGAAGTGTTGAGATAGCAATAGCAAAATGGTGAAGAAAACAGCCTTATTTAATGTAGTTTAGCATGCAAGCTCAAACACACAAAAAGGAATAAGATAAAGTGTTAAAGAGTGTATTTGTTATGTACACCCCCGGGATTAGTTGGAATTCTGTTTCTGGATATCAGGTGCCAATAAAAAAAGGTGGATTTGGTATGTAGAATAGAATTTCATTTCATATACGTGGAAGCCTGAGTTTGATATTGGACAATGACATCAAAGTCCTTTTTGTGTGGCTTAACCTTGCAGGGAAAATCCACCTTATAAAGACTGGAGAAAGTATTAGCAGTATATCCTTCGATGATCTTCGTAAGTATTCTTGTTACCAAAGGTTCAAGTGAAATGGTACTCGAGTATAGTAGTGTTGAATTCACACAATTAGTAGTGTTGACTGGTATAAGTTTATCTTTTAATATGTAATTATTGGTTGCATATATCTATTATTGGCAGGGGAAGGATTGTTTTAGCAGAGAGTGAAATGAAATGGTCTGGAAGTGGCACTTACGGAAAAAGTGAGCTGTTGAAGCCTCACTTTTGTCAGTAATATCCTGTTCGATTAACTGGACTGTAGCCAAGCTCTGTTATTGATGTCACCATTTATACTTTGGGGGCTGTAAATGTAAATTTATGGAAAAAGCGGATATAATTGATGGGATCTGCTATGAACTCGTGAGACTTCTGTTCATTATTTTTTCTACAAACGTACTCGTTTTTTGCCTTGATGAAAGGTAATACAGTTGTATCGTTGTTAGAATTTTCAGTTTGATAGATTTAGTTGATGTCTCGGCTTGTAAGCTTCGAATACTTGCTGTAAACAGAGTTCTGCGTCTTTTTTCTTATATGCTTGTGGGTAGCCTCATTTGGAGGTATTCTGGAACAATTTTATAAGTCACTCCCCTTCAGTATTTCCAAGAAACCAAAATTGCGAAATAGGAACAAGTTCAAAGCATAACCTTTACATTCGTTAAAAGTAGGGGTGTAACGGGTCCGGTTTGGTCTGATTTTGGATAAAATTTAGGACTGAACCGGTATGTACCGGTTTTGTATTTTCAAAAACTGATTGCGCACCGGTTAGTTCCTAAATTGGTACGTTCGGTTTTATTGGTTGCAGTTCAGTTCGGTCCGATTTTTCGGTTTTAATATATTAAGTATATTAGTATTACTAATGTATTTATCAAAAGAAATATATTGAGAATTTATTAGGCAATAAAATGTATTTAATATATATTTTAAATTTAAAACATATGATCAAATAAATATTCAAGTTTAAAATTAAAATATTATGTTATAAATTATAATATATTATTTCATACATAATTATATATATTATATATAAAATATATTATATATAATATTAAAAATTAATAAATATATATAATATGTGAACCGGTCCGATCCGATGTTGGAAAACTTAAAACCGATTCTTGATCGGATTTAACCGGTTTTTAAAATGAAGGAACCGATTTCGGATTGAACCAGTCGAAAATAAGACCAAACCAACCTGTTCAGGCCGGTTTTCTGGTTTTTTAATTTATTTTTACACCCCTTGTTAGAAGTGACAACAATTATGTGGAAAGGCAACCAGGTCGAAAGACTATATTTTGACTGATCCTATTATCTATAGGATGAATATCAGGTTTTGCTTCTCAAATAAACTTAGGCATATCAATTCTGCTACATATTGTCACTTTTGCAAATTTCTTACGCACTCTACTGATGTGGTGAAACTCAACATTTATTTTATATTAAAGAAAATAATCTAATCAATTACATCGGCAGAGTGCGTAACGAGTACGCAGAAGTGACTGTACATAAAATTTTGTCATTTGGATAGACACATATTTTTTTTTTATTTAACATCATCATATACAATCCTCATTGAGTAATTAAATTTGGAAATATATATTATCTTTTAAAAAAAATGGTCTGACGGATCATTATTACCATCAACCTTCCCAAACACCAATAAAGTACTCTTTTAGGCCTTGTTTGGATACATAGTTAGATGAGATATTTTGAATAATGGTAAAATTTTTTAGATGAGATGAATTGAAATAATTTAAAAAAAAAATGTGTGTTTGGATAGTGAGATGAGATGAGATAGTTTTAAATTTTTGGGATTTGAAAAATGTGTTGGTCTCATTGTTTAATAGGGTAGTCGAATTGTCCACTGTTCATACACTGCTCACATACTATTTATGTCAGATTTTAACTGTTCATATAATGTTTTTACTGTTTATTCAAGTTGATGTTTTTAAAATTTAGAAATTATTATGAAACTAATGAAAAGAGAAAGCGAGAGAGAGAGAGAGAGAGAGAGAGAGAGAGAGAGAGAGAGAGAGAGAGAGAGAGAGGATATTGCAAGAGAAAAAGTTGTTCTTCAGTACAAAATTTGATCATATACAATGGAATTATACCTATATATCTAGGAGTACAAAGGAGTAGGTATAGCTGAAGTCTCCATTGATAGCTAAAGATAAGTCTTAATTGATGGCAAAATGGTCTTAATTAGTGGTTAAATATTTGTCTTAATTGATGGTCCAATGGTCTTAATTAGTGACTATGTATGGTTATACAAATAAGTTTATAACACTCCCCCTTTGGATGACTATACATAAAGAATATGCATCGTTAAGATTTTGCCAAGGAAAAATCCAGTGGAAAAAAAAAACCAATGGCGAAATAAAAGAGTACAACATTCATGTGTACTGCCAAGTGCCTTAAAATTGTCTCATTAAAACCTTGCAAAGGAAAACCCAGTGGGATAAAACCTTAGCGAAAGAAAAAGAGTACAATCAGCACAAGTCTTTAAGACTTTACTCCCCCTGAAAAATGCATGATAATAGGTCTTCAACTTTCCGCATTCCAATGTTCTGCACAATCTTCTTAAATGTTGCAGTTGGTAACGCCTTAATGAATAAATCTGCCAAATTATCACTTGATCGTATCTGCTTGACATCAATTTCACTTTTCTTCTCATGAATTGCAATGATCTCTCTGTGTGAATCTGCAAGATAACCTGCATCCGCATATCCAACTAATTGTGAACTTGATCCATGTTGATAAAATAATTCTATATCAATCGTACCTCGAAGGTAACGAATGACATGTTTAATATCATTCAAATGTTTTCGAGTTGGTACAGAACTATATCTTGTAAGTAAATTAACTGAAAATGCAATATCATATCGAGTGCAATTTTCAAGATACATCATGGCTTTAATTGCACTGAGATAAGGTACTTCAAGACCAAGAATTTCTTCATCGTCTTCACAAGAACGAAATGGGTCTTTCTACACATCAAATGATCGAACAATCATTGGAGTATTCAGGGGATGAGATTTGTCCATCTAAAAGTTTTTCAAGACTTTATAGTGAAATTTCTTTGGTTGATGCGTCTCAATATTGCGTACCAACTCTTTAAATAATGCAGTTGGTAATGTTCTGGTAAACAAATTCGTCATATTGATTCAAGATCATTTTAACATTAAATTCACTACTCTTTTGGAGTTGTGCTCTTCTGGAGTTCTTGTAAATAACATATTTAGTAGAGAAGTCATCAAAATTAAGCTGCCAACCTCCATATTCAACAAAAACGGTGGCCACCTCTTTAGACCAGACAAGCACCCCAGAATTTTACAGCTCTTCTATAGCTGTCAGGCGCCGCAGGGCTATGATGCTACGTACATCTTTTGTCTCTTGTAGAGAGATGCTTCACGAAGGACGCTGTGAAGTAAATAGAGATGCTTTGTCATTCCTTTTACTCACCTGAGGATTTTGCTCTTATGATAGGAGCATAGATTCATTTTTTTAGAGAGATTTATTCTGATGTTGTTTCATAATCAAGATTTCTTAGTGCTCAATATTTTGCCTCTGGTATGACCATGTCTCGGAGGTTATTAGCTAAATTGAATGAGGTCAACCAACTTAATAATCAAATATTTTAATTGCGTTAGAAGCTCTCTGCGAAGAGTCGTAAGAGCAAGAAACTGAATGAGGAGAATAAGGTGCTAAAACAGTATGCTTGTGATCTTCAGGACCAATAGCAACAGATATTTGAAGAAGTCCAAATACTTATAGAATAAGGACAAGCTGCATTTAATATCGCCGTAGATATCTAAAAATGTCCAACTTCAAATAGAGTAGGGGCAAGCTGCTTTTAATTTCACGGCCTAGTAAATAACTGTAGGATATATGTGTTTAGCATATCCTCTATCAACATATATAATTTTGTCTTACTTTCATAATTTTCTCCATAAAAAAATATTTAGCTCATCTTCATTCGCATCCCATATTCTTTACTTTTCTGTAATTAGTCTGCATTCTTACTCTGCAATCTCTCTCTGCATTCTTACTCTGCAATGGCCTAGCAATCTTCTAGTGACCAGTATATGAGGTATTCTACACATTGTTCACCAGTTGTTTCTGCTTCTACCATAGGTGCTATAATGCAATACAATAATGATCTGACTAATAAGTTAGATGTTGATGCTATCTACGAGGTTGTGAGTCTCGGTACCCGATACTCATAAACCATTGTTGCATTTTCTCAGCGACTACAATTCAAAACTTATGATGTTGACAAACTCAATGAGAAAATTTCTATCCTTCAGCGACTTCTTCTGGAGTCCAACATGAAGATAGGAGCAATAAAGTAAGAGAATAGGAATTTAACATCCTTACTTAACTCTTCTTTTCGATTGCCTACTCCTTTAAACATGGATGTCATGCAAATTTTTGAAGAGTAAGATCATTTAAAGAATGAGGCAAAGAGCCTCAAATTTCTGTAATTTTGTTTCGAGATAATAAAATAATATTTCACAAATATTCATATTGTGTTTCTATTTTCTAGTAGATGTTCTGTGTGCATCATTTTATTTCTCTTTTAATAATGCACATTTGTTACAAAACCGTAATATGAATATGAAATACTAATTGCATTTAAGATAAGGTATTTCAGAACTAATAATTTCATTCATCTCCCCCTCGAAGCAGAAAGGGTTTCTAATTTATATTTCAAATATGTGCAGGTTTCATAAGCTCTTCTGGAGTCTCAATAACATTTAAATTATTTATATAAACTGCAATAAAATCTAATTTAGATACTAAAAATATATAGAAAATAGCTTATTCCACATGTGTTTGGATTGTTTTAGATCATATAAGAATTTTTAAAACTTGCTAGAATAAGTACTTCAGGACTATATGCTTCATGCATTTCATATCTAGTGATCCATATAAATATGCAGTTAATCATGCATATCCAAACTCTCGGTAACTATCAAGCTAATAAAAACCTCAATATAATTTCATCCACTTCAAAAGCATATCAATATTATTTCTGCGGAAAACATACTCGTGATTTATTTATCACATTTTCATTTCCTTTATACAAATACCCACTGATATTCAACAAGTATCACCTCTTAGGTGTTTGGACTACGAGTCCATGTGTATCACATTTTACTAGTGATATCAATTCTACATGAATTGTTTCTTTCTATTTTGGTCAATATTTTTACGTCGATATTCTTCAACGGTTTTTGGCTCACTTTTTTCATTACTTCTGGTGTCAAGTGCCATCTTATATGAAAATACGTTGTCGACAACGGTTTTATTTCTATCCTGAATTTCTCCAATACTTATGAAATGTATCGAGATCTCGTTATTTTCAGGTACCTGTCCCTCTTCAAGAAAAGTCATTTCATGAAAATTCTCTTCAGGAGGTACTCTTCAGGAGTATTATACTCTTCAATAGTTTTTATTATGAGAGAATTTTGTATAGAAAGTTTGGATGGATCTTATTGCTTGTTTTGTGGTTACGGCCTCTTCAGAAGCACCAATTTCTTTTCTTTGTGCTTTTCTCTTTCGGGATGCTTTATCTTTTGTATCAATAGGTCTCACACATTTTTATACATGTCATATGTTCATTAGACTGCTAAATTTCTTCATTGTCCTACGAGGACTTCAATCCTCGATGAGATTTTAGCAGGTAGAATATGAGACATTTTTATCTTATTGCATCCATAAATTAATTATCATCTAAACTTCTAGTTCACCTATGATAATCAAGATAACGTCGAATTATTTCATTTTATTTGCTTTAAGCAAATTTTTCTTTTCGCTCATAGTGGGAAAACTTTATAGTAAAAGAATATTCTGGTTCTTTTATAGACGTCCATATAAAAATTATTCGAATTATCGTAATTAATTTCGGATAATCAAGATAATCATAAGAAAACATACAAATATTTTGAATCATATCTATTTTGATGCATTATAATATTTGATTCAATAGTTGTATAATATTATCTCAAAGAGAAAGCTGATAGTTTTTCTAATACGAACTTTTGGCCCAAAATCATAGAAGTACTATAAAGATATTCATCACCACGTCCAATCTCTTGGTTTCTTTGAAAACAATGCATCATTCTTTTCTCAGAATGATATAAATCCAATATCATTCATTTCAGGGAATGATGTGGAACTCGTAAGACGTGACTAATAATTTCTTAACAAAATCTCATTATTTTGCTTAGCTACTAGAAGATCAGATAAATATATTGTAAACTTTTACACTCGATATTGCTACTTCAAGAGCACATTCGAGGCGTTCATTTTAAACATATATTCTTTAGTGGCTTTTCTCTACACAATTTCAATTATACAACTTCCGGTGCATTAATCATAATGAGCTTTTGGTACACGTATCACTCATTTAAACTATCTCACAGAATCAATAGATCTTTTATTATGAGATACTCAATAAAATTATTGGTTCAGAACGATCCTTCAGGGATGCTCAATTTCTATTCCGGGATGAATCTTATAACAAGTATAAAAAATAAATAGAACTTGTATATAAACTATGTTAATAAATATAGAATTTTATCAAGTAATAATAAGGAATATAATCTTTAATACTCACCTTAGGCCGGGTTTGCAAATAATATATTGAAAAACTTACTTGAAGTAGAAGACCACTAGTTTCAAAATCAACAGAACCTCGTGCTGATAACGTGTTATGAAACTAATGAAGAGAGAGAGAGAGAGAGAGAGAGAGAGAGAAGATATTGCAAGAGAAAGAGTTGTTATTCAATACAAAACTTGATCATATACAAGAGAATGATACCCATATATATATAGGAGTACAAATGAGTAAGTATAGCTTAAGTCTCCATTGATGACTAAAGATAGGTCTTAATTGATGGCTCAATAGTTTTAATTAGTGGCTAAAAATTGGTCTTAATTAATAGTTCAATGGTCTTAATTAGTGGTTATGTATAGTTATACAAATAAGTTTATAACATGGATAAAATATACTATATTTGGATAGCAAAAAACTACTCTACAGTACATATGAGATGAAAACCGTGTATCCAAACCGTCCCCTAATTTACTGCGCCTGTCTAATTTGACCCCCTTTTTTCCCAACCCATGCATGCATGCCTTAATTTTGAGGGCTGCGCTCGTATTGAGTTACTCTCAAGTTCTACTCGAGTAAATTTTGTAAAGTTTCTCGTGATCACCAACGTACAAATTATTGATATAACGGATCATAAGCTAGGGTGAAAAATCTAGTTAATTAGTATAGGTGATCATGCTCAACAAGATCGATCGTTCTTTAGAATTAATTAATTATGTTCTAATTAACGTTGATGCTTTCCTAGAATTTTACTCAGTAGTCATACACCACACACATTATGAAAAATAAAAAAAAAAGGTATATGATGTAGGGCTATTGAGTAGAATTTTTCATTATAAATATTGTTGTAATTAGGCACGCAATAGCAATATTGATGCAATTAATATCTCTTAATTTGCCACTTTCAAATAATTTAGACTTTGAGTACTTATATATAGATATATATTTATAAAATTTCAACGTTTAATTGATCTATAGTACTTAACATGAAGCACAAATCAATTAAGTTTTAGTAATCATGCATGTATAAAATGAAATAGCTTCTTCGAATATTCAAGTGATCAAGAGTACATGAAACTTATAATAGATAATTAAGAGCCATTTGTTTAATTTATCTCCGCAATTAATGATCTTTTGGGCAAATGATCATTCTATGATCACTAGCTAGCCTTATACTTTTAATGGAAAATATTATAGCCACAAATGAATTACACAAAAATAAACCCACAAATTACTGATGTGGCTTTGATGTGGTACGTCAGATTGTAAAATTATTTTTATTATAAAGTATATCTATATAATAGATTTCATGAAGCTGCCACATCAGTTTGTAGGTTTATTTTGTATAATTTATTTATGTCTGTAGCAGTTCTATTATTTAATTCAGTCCGTACATGCATTCAGCTCCTTGTGATCATATCATTTATTATTTATAGTTATACTGATTTTATAATCTAAATTCTCGATCTGCGTTAATTATTGTCTAATTTAGAAGGTAAATACATCCAAAAATAGTACTGCATGCTCACCGATACTTTGTTTAATATATATGTAGGACCATATACATATATAATTGTTTGGCATGATAATTCTCTACACTTATATATAGTCACAAGAATTAATTAATATGAACAACATTATTGGAAGAGGTTCAAATGGTCTTAAAAAAGTGATATATATATATATATATGATATATTTATCATTCACGCGTGAGTAATCAATTATAGGCTGCAATTGGAGCTAGTACTACTACTTTAAATTGGTTGAATATATAAATTAATGTATAGAATTCGATCCTTAAATCCAGCCATTAATTAGTACTTTCGAATTAATAAATAATTCAAAATATATTTTTCTTAGAAATCATAAAGGATCTAAATTCAAAGCCGACTAATAATTTGAAAATATTGTACTTTATGTTCAGGAAATTCAGTCGTTCTTAGAAATCAAAAAGTAGTTTTACTACGAGAAATGATATACACACAACATATTTTACAACAATTTACACAACACATGTTGTAAAATAAGAGTATTTTTGTAAAATGATGTTAATTTTATAAAATAGTTTACAAAAATACCCCTCATTTTAAACATTGTTGTGTAAAATGTTGTAAAATGTGACGTGTGTTTATCATTTTCCTTTACTTATGACCTCTTGGTCGTCGAATGTGATTTCGTGGCAAAATGTTATTTTTTTTTTATCTTTTTTAAACGGAAGTTGTTTGTAAGTTTGTAACATCAGGTAAGTCTTTTTTACCAGCTTATACCTTGAAAAAAGAACTCGTGGGAAATGGGCAAATTTGTTGTACGTAGTGGATAGAGATACGGCCATTTTTAATATATAATTTTTTAAAACTCCATTTTAAATGTGGGTATTTCTGTAAAATAGTTATAAGAGCATTATTATTTTACAAAAATAATCTCAATTTAAAACTGAGTTTTAAAAGAGTTGTAAAATGCAGGTTGTTTCTCATTCTGTAATTTCCATCCTCATTTTTTCTATTCAGCTTTGTCCATCTAGATGTACGTACTTCTTTATGAGATCAGTATATATATATATATCCGTTTCCATTTAATTTGTCAGCTAAATTCTTTGAAGACATTTCAATGGAAAAGCTGTACGTTTTGCATCCTCAAACTACCTACTAGAAGTTTTACACTTTTCACACCAAACTACCAAATTAGCCGACACATTGCATCCTCAAACTATCAAAGACTAACGTTTTGCACTCCAATTGAATTATAGTTGTCGAGATGAAAGAAGAATAGGTCACATTATTAACTGTCAGCTAGGTCTTAATTATGAATGTTGAAAAATATCAGTTTTCAATAGCTCCAGGGTGCAATATGTCAGTCAGCTTGATAGATGCAAAAGTACTCTTGACGGTTTGATGATGCAAAATACATTTTTTCCTCAAAATTATTCGGAATGGGCGGGTGATCACAATAATGACAGTCACGGCATTTGGCGAAGTTGTCCATGGGGCCGACATATTGTCGTTCTTTAAGACATACATATATACAGACATACATATATATATATATATAAATTGAAACTTGCCTAGACCTCGAAAGGTAGAATGCAATGTACATTTGGGTTTACACATATTGCATGTCTCTACTTCATCTTCTTTATTACAGTATGCTTCATGATCCACAGTTTTTTCCCATGTACTTAGTCTGATTCGAGGTAGGATCAGGCACTCTCACGTACAGGATTTATATATAATGGTTATTCAGTTGTATAAGTTAATGTGGTAATTAGTGGTAACTGCATAACACAGTACTCTCCAGTCATCGTCACGTCAGTGTTCTTAATTAATTTTTCCTTTTTTCAAACTTTCCCTTCAAACTAATAAGATTTCTCAACATGGATCGAAACTGATCATCTCTTGTAGCATGCATCTTTGCTAGCTAGCTCTTGGTCTGTATCTCATTGGACAGTGCATATATAAATATTTATTCTTCTAGCACTGCAGAAAAGTACTGTTTCTATATATTGATGATTCAGGTTGATTTATTCCATAAGGTGATGGTCGCGGCTGGCTCATGATCAGGTCCTGTTTTTAAGGTTCATCAATACTTTCTGATGATTAAAATGACTGGTTTGGTTTCGTTTTGGTGGGGTCAAATTAGAATATTAAACCTTTCATTCTAAAAGCAAAAATACATCAATTTGTACGTTATTTTGTTTGAATACTGTCAATCATGCATGCAAATTACTAACAAAATAACTGTGAGTTCCATTGATATTAGGGTTAATGCGAGGTTAAATATCATGGTTGGTCACATGCATTCAGCAAACTCCTACCAAAATAACTGCAAGTTTCAACTAATAAAAACCCTAATATATATATATATATATATATTATATATATGAAAAATGATGGACAATCGAACTGACTTTATTTTTTGCATGTAGATCATATACGTACAGTGCAGTATAAGTAGTAGTTGACGTACGTATATATTATATGAATCGACCAAGGCATTCTAAGCAAATGATTATATTGTTTATTACCATGCACCATCGAAGTTTAGTTAAACTAGCTAGGAATATATATGTCCGGCCTATCTACACATAAATGGCCAAAAAAATGTTAATATATATATATATATATATATGTAGCCCTTGCGCGCACTCTTTAATGGCCAAATGACATTGGCCTGCGCATCATACCCCATGCATGCATGCAGCGCACCAGCATTATTATAAATATATAACGCAGACCACTTTAGGAAATGGGAGCCCTTCATAGGGCAGGTGGCACCCAAAAACTCTATTCAAGGAAAGTGGGATCGGTGTCTGGTTTTATTTTAAATCCCATTGTCCCCTACGTACACGCGTTGGCTTTAAATTATCATCTGAGAACCATAACAAATGAAGAACGACTATTGTGGAGATCACTGATTGACCGGCTTTCAGCTTATAATTCCCCTTGTATCGTAGAGCATTTTTGCTAAACTTACTCACCGGCCTCCTGCAAAAGTTGTGATCAAGGAAGCAGATATCTATTTATACATGCCTAATCAGATATCTATTTATACATGCCTAATCATTCTTCTGTCACAAGATTTCTGTAATGTCAATGTCGAAATCATGCACGGTACTTCATTTTGCTGAGATATGAGTTGATAGAGCATTACTATTCTTTAGCAGTTTTATTAGACAAAAATATATTTATAAGCTGACTGTCATGTCAGCACTTTTTACGAACCATATCTCAGCTCTTTCTCCATATAAGTTATGCCAACTAATTACTGGCTCTAGTTCAATGAAAGTGGACCGTAATTCATCATTACTTACTGGCTCTAGGTTGTAAAGGTAGGCATATATATATTGTGAGCAGACCCCCCTTAAACTAACTACTTAGATTCTGAACTACTAAATCTGGTCATTATTTTATGATCATCTCTGTGAGTGGGAATACAGTGGTGGCTCTTAAAATCTCCAATAAAGCAGAGACACGGGCACCCATGCATCTTGTCTTTGATTCGATGATGATGCACTAAAAGAACTTCCACTTTGATGGGGTTTCCAAATTTATGGGTTTCCACAAATTGTACGTACACAGATACCATTATATAATTTCAATGGTCCCAAGGTTTTACTAGTTAGAACCAAGTTTCGTGATTTGCTATATATATAGACACCTTGCTCTACGCATTTCTTGCTTCCATCTAGTCTTTTTCCCTATTCCTAACAATGAACAATTCAGTGAGGATGGTAATTCTGATGTTTCTTGTTCTCATTCTAGTAACCAATGTCTCAGCTGCATACAATGCTTGCCCTAAATGTGGAAGCGTTGAAGTTCCATACCCACTTAGCAGTGATGATAATTGTGGAGACTCTAGGTATAGAGTCTACTGCAACAATGGCATTCTCGAGTTCTTGTCTGCAGGAGGGTTTTACTACAAGATCCTCAGCATCAACCCTAATGCATATAAACTCATTATAAGCCCACCCTCAATACAGGAAAACACATGTTATTCTTCTGATTTCACTTCAGAAGGCCTAAGACTTGACGAGAACTTGCCGTTCAACATCTCTACTCACAACACTGTGATGCTGCTGAACTGCACTGCAGCCCTGCTCAGGTCTCCTCTCAACTGTTCCTCAAACAGCCTTTGTAGGCAGTTTGAGGAGAAGGTGGAGGAGGGAACTGGGTGTATAAATACCCTTTGCTGCCATTTCTTGAAAGATTCTTCCATGACCTCACATATGATTAGGGTCAGGGCTGGAGGGTGTACTGCTTATACCTCGGTGGTGGATTTGAAGCCTGGAGCTTCTTTTGATTCTTGGAACTATGGCATTGAGCTGCAATGGATACCCGCCAACTGATATGCAAGAGATCGACATAATGGTATGAACTACGAAGAGATCACTGATAAATGGCTTTGTAATTTGCCTGATAAAATAACAGTATTATGGTAATTTTAATATTTGTTGCTTTTATGGTAGAAGTGGGCCAGTGTTCTATTGTTAGATTTTGTGCATCATGATTGGTCGCAAGCCACATCGACGCAGATGATCTATCATGTGCCACATCCACGCGTGTTCTACATTGCTTAATGTTTCCACTAGCTTTCTATGGCCTTCTTGTTTGGCTTGTATATGTTGGCAGTTCAGTGAAATATAAACTACTCCATCCATCAATTTTCATTTATTTTCAATTATGAAATTATATTATCAATTAGATGTATGGAAAATCAGTCCAAGTGCTTCCCAATAATGCAGAGGTTTCAAATCCTATTCTGTTTTGTTTTATTTATTATCTGCTAAGCATGATTATAGGGTATTATGATTATAAAACATGAGGTAACTCTCTTTGTTCTTAAACTTTGGGTTACACAACAGGAGGTAGTTCTCTGTCCTTTCCCTGAACTCTTCTTTTTCAGGTCCCTTGTTCAGAGTATCAGACACCTCCCTAGTCTTTCACCACCCTTTCATTTGAAAGATGCTCTAGAACTTTTGCTCTTTAACATCTTCACAACATCAAATACTTTATAATATAAACTTTAAGCTCCATCAAGCTTCGTGAGTTTGCATTTGGAGAGGTGTTACATTTGCAAAAGCACAGGCTTATGAAAGTGCAGCAATCAGCAGCACGTCAAGGTCATTAGGTGAGAAGGGACAATTTCCATAAAGATTGCCACAGAAAATATGTAAGAAGTTTTCCTTTAAATTGAGTTTGTAGCAATGTTTTGAATACCGCATCGTACCGGCAGGAATTTACCATGCCGGAATAGTACCTAACATGGGGAGGTAGGTGTTTCGTACTGAGTCAAATACCGACCATTTCGGTGTGTTTCAGTCAATATTAGCCAGTTTTCAGTGTTTCACCGGGTATGGAAATTTCGGTCCGAGATTGTTTTGAAAAGGGGGGAATGGCAATTTTGTAATTAAGGTGAAAGACAAAGGCTTTTTCATAAGAGGGATGCTACTCATCATCCCACACCACACGTTTTCAAATTTTAATATTATTTTTATTATTTATTTTATTTTATTGTTGTTAAACTAATTGAGTTGTTTTACTTATCATCCATCTACCACATATTTGTAATAGCGAAAAAAATTAAAATAGGTGCATGTAGTGTGTGAGTGCAGGGGTGATAAGTAAAATTATTTTTTCTATAAAGTGAAACTCAAACTCAAGGACTTTTTCGGTTTTTCATTCATTCCTAACCTCAAAATCTCATACTCACAGTCAACTCTGCAATCACCTTCACCCAACTTCGATTTGGGAATTCAGATTTAAAATTTTGAATGTGTTTCTCAGTCAACTTTGTAGTCACACTCAGTCAACAAATTTAAAAATTAAAATGCGTTTATCATGTACATAAATTTTTAAGATTTATATTGTTGTTATTTTAAAACGAAATTTCATAATTTATATATATATATATATATAATTAATTTTTTCATATATAGACTCTTAAAATGATACCAAAATTCAAAACTTTGGTTTGTGGGCCTCCTAATCAATCTATTAAGTGGCTAGGAATCTGTTAGAGTTTATTCAGAAAAAAAAAAAG
Source organism: Carya cathayensis (assembly GCA_011037825.1). Taxonomy (NCBI): domain Eukaryota; kingdom Viridiplantae; phylum Streptophyta; class Magnoliopsida; order Fagales; family Juglandaceae; genus Carya; species Carya cathayensis. The sequence continues at coordinate 352,214 of QGSO01000241.1, forward strand.
GTATCTGTTAAGAGTGTTGAGGTAGAGAGAATAATTTGGAATTTTGGGCCTTGTTTTAAACATCAGGGCCAGTAGTTATCACAGCACATCTAACTGCTATATTAAAAGATTGAAGTGTAATTGACACAAAAGAGAGGTCTGAGACAAGGCATCCATCCCCATCTGTGGAACGGATTCCCTAAAGGGAATCTTGGGTGCTTTAAAATTTAGAGTAAATTTGGGAGAGAGAGCGGCTCACAAACGGAGAGTTGGGCAAAAAATTGAATGGGAAGACAATGAATTCTGATCATGTATGCCCAAGTAGCCTGTTTTTCCTTTGTTCCTTTTCTTCTTCATTTGTTTCTCTTGATATTCATAATGAGGGTCTCAGACTCTCAACAGCTTGCTAAATTGGCAAAATAAAAATATTCACATTGGAAACATAAGTACTGTATTTATATGTAAAAACAAAAATCATATAGTATCTTGCAAAATAAACGTAGGGTAGGAAGTAGTCTGATAAAATATCGCTCAGAAAGCAGATCAAAAGCACATCCTCCATTACTTTCGAACTACAAAAAATAAAAGAACTGCAGCAACATAACTTATCATTAGGCAATCATCATTTACTTACAAATTCAAGCCGTTAGTATTTAGTAGCCAAACTACCACAAACATATCTAATAGATAGCATGTTTGTCCTCTGTCAGTCGATCCAACAGCTGAGCACAAACAGAATTGAGACACTTTTTAACAACCTCCAGAAGACCTATTCTCTGTATCTCTCTACCTCATTTCTTACACACATCTATAGAAACAATTTCCGAAGAGGAAAAACAAGCATGCTCAACACTGCCAGAGAAAAAAAATATCAATATTTACTAATTTAATAGTGAAATTACTATGACATCACTGTGGGTTGACTTGGCCTTTTCCCTTCCATAGCATCTTTCTTCTTCCGACAGTTAGCGCAAAGGAAGGGACCTTCCCATGGTTTTGATGCTGGTGAGAATAAAGGCCCTGAATTTACTGATAAGCCATCAGATGGAGGTTCATCAACTTGGCAGACTGCACACCGGAAAAGCCCAGAGTTTGTGTTCAAAGGACAATCCTTACCCAGCCTGCATTTCCATTGAGAAGAGAAGGACCATACCCAAAGTTACAAAACCTGAGACCTCTTGCCACTTGTTTTTATAATAAACGGACACAACATCCAGTAAAAGATAAGAGTAATCAATTGTACTGAACTAGCAGAAATAATGGATGACTGGATACGGAGGAAACATTTCATTTTTGTAGGTTGGTCTGCTATATTACTCTTTCCTTGACCCTGAATTGGAATATGAAGTCTATTAAGCCAATTGCTAAGGTAGCCATATGTTTTAGTCTGGAGAAAATTTGCATCTGACCATTTACTCAACAAGTTTCAGATTCTAAACAAATTAATATTTGGAACAGCAGCAGCCAATAAGATGGCTCAACATCCTGCTCTATAAACTTTCATTAAATAATGAATTATACAACCATAACAGTAGCATGAAAAGTAAAAAAAGGAACATTCTAAAATGTACCTTTCTGCGAGCATTGCAGAACCCTCTTCAAACAACTCCTCCACAACCCCAACAGCAGAAAGCTTATTTGTTAATTTGTTCATAGAATTCAGAGATTTCTTCCCGAATATTGAGTTGAGAACATTCTGTCTCTTCCTTGGGGTTGGTGGTAGAATGGGATGGTCACATGGGATAATATCAACAACAAGGCAGGTTGTATCATCCTTCAGGCCCCTTGACCTCAGAGCCTCCTAAACAATTGATCAAGGAAGATTAAGTCACACAAAGTTCATTAAGTATAATCTTGAAGTTACCTATCAAAAAAGTATAATCTTGAAGTTGAAAGAAGAATCACATTCCAGACATCACCTTCACAACCAGCTTTGCGGCAATCTCTGCAGGTAAACCTCGACAAGACTTGGCAGCCATATCGGAAGATAAAGCATCCCAGATGCCATCAGAAGCAATTATAAGTCTTCCACCAGCAGTTGAAAGCTGAAAAACCAAGACAAAGGTTTTCGACTTCAGAATATCTTACCAAAAATGTAAATAAAACCATCCCCACTAAGAAATCAGAAACTCACTTTCACTTGCTTCACATGTGGTATTGGGACAATGAATTCTCCAACATCTGTGTCACCAATCGACCGAGAAAGGCATAATCCACCAGGCCAGCAGCGAAGGGGGCCAACCTATGAATAACATACAGATACGGAACCAATAAGATAGGGCTACAGTAGATAATGCCTAAAAGCTTCTTGCCACTGTGGGCAGCATTCAGAAATAATAATCAACCCATACCTCATTTCCTCCAAATACATTGAGCCTTCCTACTTCACCCCCACTAGCAGTGACACGCTCTCTCTCTTCTGCATTCTCTTCCAGCCTGTGATCAACAGTCAAGAGAGAAACCACACCCCCTTGGGTGTCCAATATGCATCGCGAATCCCCCACAGATGCAACAGTGACAGTCCAACCATCGATCACAACAAATGTCACCGTTGTCCCAGAAGTTTCTCCTGTCATTAAGATCCAAATGTCAAACATAAGAACGCAAAATAGAAATGATAAAAACGAAAAAATAAAAAATAAAAAAGGAAGTAAATGTCATTAAAAAAATCGGTGCTTACCTTTCTGCTGAAATTCTATGTCAGTTTTCACAAAACCTGCAACTAGAGCCCGAGGAAGCACTTGAAGCCACTCTTCCCTACTGATTCCTTGAGGAATCGCGCTCAAAACATTCGCCAGTAAATTCTCCTTCGCAAAGATAGCAGCTGATATACCATTGTGCCCGTCGAAAATCTGCCAAGTAAGAATTCCAGTGAGAACTATAACCATTAGGGAATTATATTAATGTTCCACTTCAACACTGAGAGAAGGATGGAAAAGATTAGAAACAGAATTTGAATTAAATTGATATTCCCACAGTTGAGACAATTAAAAACCAAGACCGCCATCCAAAAGAACCAGATTCAACTATTGCCAGGTCATGAGAGTGTTAATATATACATGGGAAGGAAATAATACCGCAAAGACACAGAATGATGTCGACTGATTCCCAGGAACCCACTGGCAATCTGGCTTTATTAGGAAGTAATCCTCTCCTTTCTTTGCCAGAGCCGCCTGTCCATACTTCACAAAAGGTTTCTCAACCTTCTCATTCCTAAGCTCGCGACCAATCAGAGTTGCAAGGGGAACAAGAGGAGGCTTCATCCTCGACACTTCTACCTGACTCATCTTAGTCTATCTTTCGGCATTTCCAAGGCATGAATGCCAAACCCTGATCACCAGGAAAAAAAAAAAAAAAAAAATCATTTAAATTTTCCTCACAACTTTACCACTTTTATTATCAAAACAAATAAAATTACGCATATCCAACCCAATTATCTAAAACTTCCGTGTAACTAAGTTACTGCCATATTTTACGTTATGCATCATATAAAACTTCAAGTGATCGGTCAATCAAAATTCTGTCACAATCTCTCTAATCCAAGCTGAAAATACGAGTTAATTGCCTGCTAATCTAAATTTCATATAATATAAATTCGGTAATCAGCAACACTTTCAAGCAAGCAGCAATCAAATAGCCCTCAAAATGTTCAAAAGAACAACTGAGGCTACCAAAGTTGATATTTCTAACCTGGATTTCAAAACGTCAACCTGTAAAACACAATCACCCCAAATCAGGCATTCCAACCCAACACCAAAAGAAAAGCCACACTGCTTTAACAAAAAAAAAAAAAAAAAGCCACTCAACTATCCCACCAACTGATCTAACTTCCTGACACACCAAGTGCATAAAGAATTCGTAACATTCATAAACAATTGAGATAATGCATATCAAATAATTACCAAAACACCTAATCCATCAAAACCAACCCATTCAGTCTATTTCACACAATTTCAATTAATTAATTCTTAGACAAATCCCTATGAAGCAGTGTCAAAATCTTCTTTTTCTACACACCGACTTTTTACAGAGACCCCTTCGTTCGTTAAATCCGAACTAGAGGGGGATTAAAAACAATGTACAAAAATAGTTTTACAAATGGGAAAATAAAAATAAATATATAAATAAATAAAAGAGCCCCAAACTCACCGTTTCAGCAGTAGATCGAGCAGAGAGGAGCGGGCACTGAACAGAGCTGCGTACCCATCTACAAGACCTGCATTTTTTAGCTCAAACAGGACTTCAAAAACCTAAAAAGTTGAGACACAGAGAGGCGCACTGGTTTTTCTACGATTTGATTTTGAGAAAGAGAGAGAGAGAGAGAGACAGCCAGAGATGAGTTTGTTTTTTGGGAGAGAGAAAACGCGGAAACGGCGGTGATTTTTTTGGGCAAAGTCTATTTTATAATGACATCGATGTCAATGGACGAAGGGGTCCTGCTTCTCTTCTCGCCACAAAACGACGGAAAAGGGACTTCCCACCTTGCGACCCAAAAAAAATAAAAATTATATTATTTTCTGCCTTCGCATTTGATTTTTTTTAAAATTATTTTTACAACAGTAAGTGTATAAATATTATGTAATTATTTTAATAAAAATTAAATAAATATGAAATTTATATTAAAGAATTAATTTTTTAATAATAAATCTTTTTTTTAAAGCGACTACACGACATTTACATATTTCACGATTGTATGAAACATTAATCTTCTTTCATGACTTCAATTTATATATTTGAGTAATATTAGATATAGTTTTAGGTTGTTTAAATTATATGTATTTAAAAAAAATTAGGATTTATTATTAAAAAATTAATTTTTTAAGTAAATTTTATATTTACATATTTTTTTAAAAAAAAGTGTGTAAGATTTGCATATCATAAAGATGCAAACATCATTTATATATATATTGATCTAATGTACCCTATTTTAAATGATTAATTTTTCATAAGACATGGGTATTTTATTAAATTATCTCTCATAAATAAATAACAAAAAAATATAATTATAATAAAGGATTTTCTACTAGACAATTAAATTGGATATATCCAATAGAACAAAAGGAGAGTACGAAGATATAAAGTTGAATACAATGGTCGATAAAGTAGGAAGGAAAGTATACAATTAGAGAGATAAGACACATGGATTACGCGAGAGAATGACACAAGTTGTGGAAGACGTGAACTCAAAAAGTAGTGCAAGTAAAGTGAAAATCTTGAAATCATTTAAATACATCATTTTAATTAAAGTAATACTAGATATAGTTATAAATTACACAAGCGTCATGTATTTTTTTTTAAAAGAGAAGAATTTATTATTAAAAAATTAATTTTTTCATATAAATCTCATATTTATTTATTTTTAAATGTGCCGTGCTTTTGCAAAATATTATTTCTCTTTAAATTAATTAATACGATTGGGAATGACATATTTGCAAGAAAAATGGAACAACATTGTTGTTCCCTAGATAACCAAGAGTAATACCATTTAATTATTATTATTATTATTATTTTGGGTAATAATAGTAATGCTGTATTTAATTTCAAATATGGGATGGTTAGAAAGGCCATTTTACAAGATGTTGACTTAGAGACATCACAAAAACAGTGGGGTGTGTGTGGGCGCTGGTTGGCAAATATTAGGTGGATTAAGACAGCATATGGTTTTGGTGTAACAGGACAAACAGATTGGTAACCAACCTAGACCATAAAATAATGCAACCCAACTATGTTTCTTGTCCTTTACCTTATTTTCTTTTTCTTAATCAAGATTTAAAAGGAGAGATGAAAGAAAGTGTCAAAGAAGAGTGTTGACAAATGGCAAAAATGAACCATGCAACCACCTCATGTCTTTTATTTCTTTCTGTGGACTGTGGATTCTCTCAAGCTTTTTTCGCATCCATCTCTCAAGTCCAGACAAAACCCCAAAATTAATTTTGATGCAATTTGGGTCAACTAATTATTTGACAATCTGCATATTAACCTTAAAGGGTTGAATTTCCATCCCTATAATAACAATAATATTAATAAAAATAATAAGGTCAATACAAGTAGTAACAAATGAGATTGTATAGGGAAAATAAAAGAGGGTTGAATATTTGAATGATTTCTTTGTCTTTTTTGCAATGATTAGGCAAACTATGGTTCCAAGTAGCATTATAATGGCACTAGGCTGCAATCTGAGCAACCTGTTCAAGATTTAAGCCCAACCCTACCCATGCTTCTAGGTATTTCAGACAAAATCAACCCGACCCGCACATTCTTGATCGGGTTAATCCGAATTTTTTTCCTCTCGCTTTTAATAATCAAATTCAAATACTAGCGATAAAACGTGTTCAATCCATCATTGTCGTCCTTTGGTCCTTGGTGATTAGTCCAATGTATCACTGTCTAAGTCTCAATCACTCTCAAATATCCTCTTTCCAAATACCCAATATGATGCTCTCTAGGAACTCCTCCATATTCATTTCATCTCCATTTTCCCTCGCATTCTCCCCCCCCCCCCCCCCAAATGCATATCACATCTTCAATCCTCATTTTCCTTCAAGCCATACTCCCGCTCGAGCCACTCCCCACCTTCTAAGACTGCCGTCAAGATGTCCTCTTCCCAGACCCTCCTCGAGCATGTCATTCCCTTCAAAGTGAAAGAGAACACCAACCCTTCCAAGGTTAACACCATGGTCACTGAGCTCAACAACCTAGTCTCCATCAACGAAGTCCTCCACCTCATTGCCGGTCCCATCTTCTGTAACTGAACCTCCTCCCTCAACTTCACCCATGCGCTCCATAGCCGCTACAAAACCAAGGTCGAGGCCTACCTGGCCAACCCTAGCCACGTTGACGTGGTCAAGGAGTTAGTCCTCCCAATTATCGAAGACGCCATAGCCGTCGATTGGATCGCCAATGGTGGTTACAAAAATGATCTCATGGCTCCACTACCAGGATCCATCGTTCGACTCAGTTTCTTGAAGCTCAAGGAGAGCCTAGGTGATAAGATAAAATCTGAAGAGAAGTGAGGACTCGGACTCTGGGAGGGGGGCTAGGATTTCATCTATAGAGGATAAAACGTGTACTTAAGTTTTATAAGTGGGTCGCTAGGTTGTATAAGTCAAATTCGAGCAATAGTTAAAATTGTAATTTTCGATTCGAGTCGGGTCAGGTTTCACAGATGGGCGGGGCCAATTGATTTCTTGCACGGACCTAAATGGCACATTTAGAAATCGTACAAAAAAAATAAGGTTTTTTCTTTAGTAAAATATTTTGATAGTCCCCTTAATTCACACAAAAATTGTTATTAATTTTCCTTTTGTTTTTGAGTTGCATTTCCATTCGATTCTTAACTCATGGCTTAGAGCATCCCCATCCGGTTTTACATCCCCATCTCTATAATTTAACTCAAATACTCATTTCCTCAAATTTATCCTTAAAATTTGTTTATCTTTTAAAAACCTCCTACATCTCATTCCCCATCCCTATCTCTATTCTTTTAAATAATATTTCTCTATTCTTTTTTTATTACTTTTTTCTCTCTCTTTCATTTACAATCTTAACTACTAACTCTTTTGTCTTATTATCTTTTTTTTCAAATATTATTTTTTACTAAATATTTATATAATTTTAACTACATATTATAATAATACGTGTATTTTATAGCGTGAAGGATAATTGTTTTGCCTTAATTCTATTTCTTTTCAAATATCACACTATTCCTAAAAAAAAAAAAAAAAAAAAGGTGTCAGGATGCTTATGCTTATCCTCCTATTCCGTTCACTTTCTCTTCTTTCCATCCGAAATCCTTTTCATTCTCCCCAGACTTTGCTTCACGTCCTCGCCCAACAAACGTCCACCTCCCTTTTTTTTTTTTTTCTCTCAACGCAACTCTCTCTTCCGCTTAACTCTCTCTCTCTTCCCCAACGAGACACCTTCGGCTTTCGCAACTCTCTCTTTCGCAATTGAAGCTGCCGGTGGTGAACTGGAATGACTCAAGGCTGGCGACGACGGATCTGAGTTAACCCACGGTGGCGGCTTCAATTCATGGTGGATCTGGTGGTTTGCTGGGTTTCATACGGTGGCATGATCTATTTTTGGATGGTTGAAACAGAGGAAAATTTATCCATCTGGTTTACTGATTTTCATACAGTGGAGAAGGGAAGATGCGCCGGTGGCGTGGCTAGCGTTTGTGTAGTGCAGATGGCTGCGTTGTGAGGAAGGGACAATCGGACGAGGGCACCCAACCGTTGGGAGAGGAGAAACGCAGGACAGGAACCAAAAGTAAGATTTGGGGATGTACAGTGAATCCCCATATATGGGGATCTTCTGTAGCACCCATAAATGTCATCCCTATTTTAGGGAATGGGATGGAACGTGTTTTTCGTGCAAAACCGTAAAATTTTCCTTAAATTATAAGGATAAAGAGAATATGCAGATCCGAATGCGAGTGCTCTTATGACCATTCATGATGATCAAATATATAAAGTACACAAAAATATAAATCTTATATACATTGAAGAGCCATCATTTTTTATTAATTACTATAGTATTTTTGCAATTTCTCACTTTATTGAAAGTACATTATAATTTCTTAAATTTAATTATCTTATAATCATATGCTTAATTAGTTAATAGTAAGTTGACACTACCACGATGGTGAGTTGGAAACTCTACCCATGGTAGTTCAACATTGGAAATCAACGAGTTTTTCAATACCTAAAGGTGGCCTCAAAAGCCTAAACCTTTGTGTTGGAGTTCAACTTCCAAATCGTATGTCTTCAATAATGCCTTAAAAGAAAGAATAAAAAATGTTATTATTTTCTTATAATATACTCAAATAAATAGATGATATTATGCATATATGTCATAATCTTTAAAATTAGGGTATTAATACGTTTGGTAATCAGTCAATAAATCTAAAACCTTATCACAAAAGAAGATTAAAGAATTATAGAAAAAACTCAAAATTGTTTTTGTTTTTGTTCTCTCTCCGTGTAAGGATAAAGATAATGGAGGTTGGGGACACTTGGAGATGTTCTCACATTAAAAACATCAAAAGCGTGTGCTGACGTGGCCATGTGTGAATTGGGACCCACGTAACATTCGGCCACTCATTTGAAGGGGTCCGGAGCAAGCTGGAAAGGTTGTGTTTTTTATGCCTCCCACAAGTGGGATGTCTGTTGGGCAAAAACCTAGGTTTCCTAAAGACACAGGTTGGTGCAGCTATAGAAGTATACTCTCTGTGTCCTTGAGAGACAGCTGTTGAAGGGACAAAAGATATTTATAAAAAGACTGAAGAGGGCAAGAGGCATGTGCTTTTATGATGAGATCTGATTTTAAGAGCTTAATGTAAGTACTCTTTTGTCCCGATAATTGATACCTAACCATAACAACGACATTAAAAGCCCAGAAAATCTTGTTTTTAACGTTTGTTTGTCATGACTCCTTCCCTAAAACTTTTTTTTTCTTAATAGAAAAATCTAATTATAAATATAATTATGTATTAATATATACACTAATTTAATATGATTGGTCAAAAAATAGATCTTATTAAAAACAGTGCTAATTTAAATTTTAAATATAAAAAATCAATATTGATACGCAAATTAGTACGTAACTTTATTTGTATATAGTAAAACTCTTTTTTAATTGACTCATTCAACTCCATTCGCTCTGACCCTATTTGAAATTTGTATTGAACTTAAATTAATTCATTTTAATTTTAAGCTAAATTTAACGTCCAAACATTCAACTTTCAAATCATTAAACTCATTTCAACACAAAACTTTTTTAAATATAGAATCTACAATAATTTTTCAACTTAACACCTATTTATATGCGAGACTCACAACTAAACTCATCTTAATATCTAAACACATCTTAAGTGAGATATATGAAACTCACTCCACCACCTCAACTTACTATTATTCATAAAGAACTCAATTCAGCTCAACATCCAAATGGGGTTTCAATCATTTTAATTTTTTTTCAAGAATTTTTTTTTTTTAAATTTTGGGTAAATGAGGATCTAGCATTAAGTTTAACAATTAGTGAGTTATAATAGTATTAGAATATATGATTAAAAATTAAGCTTGGTTTTTAATCAAAGTTTGTTTATTTATGTGACTCTTGTAATGGGTGGTGTTTCTTTCTCTTTTCTTTCTTCTTTTCCACTCAACGATGGATGTCACTAGGATTTTTATTTTCTGAAAAACCTTTTCTTATCCCAAAGTTCCATGCAACTTTGAGGATTACTCTATTGTGTAGCTCATAGAATATTTATAGCTATTGACTTAGGAAAGGCAATAGTTTTCTTTGAAATTTAGAATCTTCTGTTAAAATTTTTTAAACCAAGCAGGCAGATCATCGGATTGGGTTTAAAAAACAAGTACAACCCACCCTCCTAATGGGCGAGACTCACCTTCCTAGTGGGCGAGTGGGTTGCCCTTGCATCTATTATATGGACGGAAAATAATTTTACTCATTATTTTTATATTATATAATTATTTTTATTTTTTATTATTTACAAATATATGACGTAGAAATGATGAGAATTAGTTTAACTGAAATTATATATAAAAAAAAAAAACAGTAATAAAGCGCTATATAGGCAAGTGGATAAAAGGAATCTATGGATGAGTGCGCAGCCGGTGACCTAGGGCAAGCTCGGTGGGTCAGGTGACCTGCAGCCACTATGATCCCTATCCCAAACTCTTGAAGACAAGCAACTAAAAATCAAACAAATGGAAGTACATTTTTCTTTATACTTGCCATATATTTCTCTCTGTCATTTTTTCCACCAATACATGAAAAGAATAAAGATTTCTTGAGCACTCTTATAAACATATAAAAATTGCTAGGTGGGGCGCCATAGATCTCATGATCACCACCAGGGAAACTCAGGCAACTGGAACTATTGCCACTTCAATATAGAAAACCTGTTCTCTCGCTCTCACTCTCTCTTTTTATACAACTATATATATAAAATAAATGCACGAAAAAGAGGGAATAAAAGACTCATGAGCAACTTCACCAATATTCCCCATTACACACTAATCTCACTTGGCATTCCCACTCTTCCATTTTCCTTCAGCTAGAACAGCCTGCCTTCCGGGCTTGTTCGAAGGCTGACTAACTCCATTGGGTGCTTTGATCCGTGATGGTGAAGGAATCCGCATTGGAATTAAACTCCTGCTTACAAACACATAATTCAAAATTTTGTATTATAAAAGATTGCAGGGCACTTTCACAAAACAGAAAAGGATGGTAAAAACCAAATCAAATGTCGAGTTGAAGAGGGATTGTTGAGAGTTTGCTTGCACTCCTAATCCCCCCACATTCCATATTTAAGCGGAAAGGAAATTTCTAATCATGTAAAAGAGGATGTAAAGCACAAACAACACAGCTTAAGAACATAGCAAAACTTGATAATAAAGAAGACAGACCTCGGTTCTGAGCTCTTTGCTGATTTGGGATTTGTTTTCGTTGTTTTTGAACCCATCCCATTTGGAATGTTGGTAGCTTTATGAAGATTTAGTTGCCAAAGCAAGTCTGGATCTGACGAATCACTAGTTTCAGCCTCGAGCTCATCAGAGTCGTCAGTGGCAACTTCACACCGACTGTTAGGTGCATCATAATCCTGGCCGTCGGTTTTATTAGCTGTCAGCTTACTGAAAGCTTGTTCAGAGTATATTTTTGAAAGAGCTGAGGGGTAAGTACGACCAAACATCTCAGGCAACTGTCTGTTGTCTACGTCCCAACGTCCGGCTAGCTTGTTCAGCATGACCTTATCAACACAATCGCCAGAAACCGAATCCTTGTCATCCTCGTTTCCATCCAACCCAGGACTGCCAACAGGATGCCAAGAATGTGAATTCCTCATCATATCTTGAAGATCTAAGCTATGTCTTTTTGGCTTGGCTGTAGAGTTTTTCCGAACCTGCAAGCCAATACACGACCATGAACCATGTTTTCAAAAGCTATTAAGTAAAAGTTGAGATGAATCATTGGATTTTAAGCACCATAGTAAAGTAGTTGTAGAAATGAGTCAATTTTCAGGCTTTGTCATCACCTTTGAGATGAGTTATTTCACGGGTGTACTTACATCACGTGATGATTTCAACAGATATTGTAGCTTAAATCCTTTATTTGAATCGTTTGGTGATGACTATATTCAGAATTGATTCCTTTCATTGGATTTAATTCCATTTATGTTTGGTGATTGACTTCAAATAAAAAAAAAAGCAGAACTATTCATTCTCAAGTAATGTTACATAGAAGTGTCCAAGTCATTTGAAAAAAAGTTGACCCCATCAGGAAAACCCTACCTCTTTTTTAGTGAGTCCCACTTTTTCAAGGGGTTGCATGCACAGTTTTTGTACAAATAAATTTCCATTGTTCTCAGAATGCTGCGAAATATCTCAATAATATCTTTCCAAAACCACTAGCACGCCTCATTTAAATCCAAGTAAACTCCAAGTGGAGTCCAACACCAAATAACTGACCAAAGGAATAGTGAAACTTAGAATAAGGGTGTAGCAACCAAGGGATCTAAGCCAAATTTTCTAGCATTTTAGTTGCTCATTCCCTTTTTCTACATTAATTATCACATTTTAAATGGAAAACAAATATATGTTTTGTCTACAGAGACAATAATTTAACAAGTAGAGCACTAAAAGTGATGGGCATGTCCCATATGCAATATATTCGACTCAGACTTTGATGCAGGTGGAATACATGAGATGAACTTAGCACTCAAAACAATTAACATTGGTAACATGAAAACATGGCCATACTAGTTGTGATACTCGGTTCATACCTTCAAGTTACCAACATCCTCCATTGATTGCATATGACCCCGAGATGGATCTCCAACACTTCTCCAACTAGGATGGGAAGGAGAAGATCCACATGATTTCATTTTTCGTCTTTCTGGACTGCTAGATACAGTACGTTGAGGACTCTCCATGACTCCCTCCTTCATTGCTAAGGCTGCTTTAAGGCTGGCAATCTAAAAACAGACAGTAAACAAGACACCTTTATTTTTCCCAAAGATTACCAAATGCATGAAAGACATGTGGGTCAAAGCTTCTTAAATTCATCATCCAGATACAGAAGACAAAGATAGAACTAATATATAGCCTCAAGATAAGCCATGATAAGCCATTTGAAAGACAAACTAAACACAACATTTTCTATATTGGGAATAAAAAAGGCATAGGCACTTCTCAAACTTATCATGAGCAAATCAATGGAGTAAAAACCTGCTCCTTAAGCTCTTTTATATCTGCACTATCTTTGTTAACCCGAGCAGCACCAAGCTCAATAGTGGAAACCCTTTCGGCAAATTTGAGTGTACTAATTGTTTCTCCCAGAGCTTCAGGCTCTGGACTAATGTGAACAAACATGAGCGTCTTCGCTTGCCCTCCTGATAGATACAAGGACCAACATCTTCACAACAAAGGAAAATAAAGTGGAAAAAGGAAGAACATCTTTTTATGATTAGAGGAAATTGTTAACCTTACCAAGTGAGTCTTGGAGCAGTTGTGTGAGCTTGCTGTTCCTATAAGGAACATGCGAATTCTTTTGCGCAAGAGAGGCGATAACATCTCCTAAAGCAGAAAGAGATTTGTTAATATGTTGTGCCTCCTTTAATCTATCTCCTGTCACCTCGGATTTGTCAACCCTTTCACTTCCTGCCAGGTCAACCAGATGCATACAGCCACGAATAATAGATCCAGATGTCAGGTCTCTTCCTTGAATATGAACTGTAAGGCAGCTGGAAATCGATACCACATGGGAGTAAATGTTCATATATGTATACAATAATACTAAAATCAATGTTCTTAAAATCACAATATGATAAATACATAGATACAATATTATAATTTTCTATTCATGCATGAACAATAACTAAAATGAAGATTTGGAAAAGAAAAGCGGCTCTATTAAGAAATTTATAAGACAAAATTAGCTATACCTATGAGAACGACTACTCCTATCATTCATGGCTGTAGCACTCACTGCTCGATTCTTTTGGCCAAGGTTCATCAAAGTTATAACATCAGATGTTGATGACACAGGTACAAGGTTTGCTTCAGGTACATTGATCCCATTTTGAGAGCTGTTACGAATTTCTAATGTACTAGGGGGTTAAGAACAAATATGAGTAAGAGGTGCATTGCACAAGCTATGATAATATAAAGGAATAAACAAGTGCCTAAGGATATCTTTTCTGGTGACCATCTGTCACAAGCAGATCCCTAACTTGTTCATTGTAAATTTCAAGCATCTGAACAGAAATCTCATAGCACATGGTGTCTTTCCTCTGTTCTGAGAGAAGAAATAGGTCACCCAATGCTCTGTAATTGACACCTTTGGCCTCCTCTGTAAGCTCTTGGGGTCCACTCTGGATTGATAGATGATATATATTAATACAAATAACATAAATGACAAAACACTTATCGGAAAAAAAAACAAACCAAAGCCTTATGGTGAAAGAATCAACAATCCGATTGCAATAAAAAAATGTGTTGAGTTTCTTACCATGGTATAAGTTTTCCCTGATCCTGTTTGGCCATAAGCGAACATACACACATTGTAGCCATCAAGAACAGACCGTATCAGAGGTTGGGTGTCTGAAAATACCTCCCCTGCAAAGAAAGGAAAGCAGTGGTATACAATGAAAGTTGATCAGAAGGGGAGAGAGAGAGAGAGAGAGAGAGAGAGAGAGAGAAACCTTGGGTTGCAGAAGGACCGAATGCTTTGTTGAAAGTGAATGACTTTCGTCCCTCTTTGCTATATTTTGAAGGTGCATTAATCGTAATATTTCCTTCCCCTATGTGGTCCACAATATTCAAACCATTTGGTTGCCCAGGCAGGAAAGGCCTAACTCGGCAGTATACCCTAATGTTCCCTAATTAGACATAACACATACACAACGTTTAGATCTTGCTGAGAACAAAAAATTTTACCAATTGAAGTGGAGCTTAAACCAGTCGGAATGTCACCTTTCAAGTCCTGCACTTGATTGTATAACTTGCGGTTCTCTTCAAGAATTCTCTGGTATCCAGAAGCAGCATGAGCTAGACCATAAAGGTGCTTACCTATCAAGGGAATCTAGTGATATCATTCCTCCTTTAAAAACCTCAAAACAATAGAATATTTCATTTAAAATGTACCTAAATTGTTGAACTCCTCCTGGTACTTATTCTGCAAGAATTGCATGCCTGATTTTGTACCGAGAAGAATATGTTTCAGTTCCTGCAGTATGTCGACATCAAAGCCACTAATTATGTGACAATGACAAATTTGATTCAAGAAAGTTTGATGCAAGGAAAAATTACCAGAACATCTCTTTGTTGTTGTTCTACCAACTTGTGTTGTTTCAAAAGCTGACTTTTTGATCCATGATCAGGATCACACTTCCAATCGTAGCATTCCTCCTCTTTAGCTAGTGTTGCAGGTTCTTCTTCCATCTTAATCACAGTAAAAGAAAGGTCACTTGTTTGTGCACAATACACAAAAGCAATCTTATATAATCAAGTTGCTTGTATAAAAATCTATTCCGAGTAACTTGCATTTTAAATTTTCTACGATGAATGTACATACCTTTGTATCATCAGAAGCAGTTTTAGAAGGAGAATTGTCAGAGACAAATACTGAGATCTCTCTCGCAGTTGTTTTCATCTGTAAGATTACGAGAGAAATTAAGATCATTGACAGTGAGCTTTACAAAAATAAAAATCAAATATACTAATGATTATTATATGGCGGAACACGATTGCTGTACAATCATAGAGGAAAATGGGATCTTGATTCTTGACTTCTTACATTATACTCAAAAACAGTGAAGAACTTTGTTGCCTATGTGATGGTAATACCGTTGTTGGAAAAAACAGATACTTACCAGTTCATTTGGGCTTCCTAACCGGCGCTCAAACTCCTCCATGACTTTATTAAGCATAGATTCCACAACCTGTGACAGGCAAAAAAGTCATGTACTCTGTAAAGTGATGATCAAGAATATGTATCTAATTAGTTACAACAAAGTTTCAAACTAGACAAGAAGACAAGAGAGGGAAAATGTAGACAAATATTATCAGACTTAAGACACATTTCATTCAATTAGATGTACAACAATTGATGAACTAAACCATTAGCAACTTAGAAAATCCCATAACAGCACAAGAGCCCTTACAGTTGGAATTTCTTCTTGCTTCCTATCAGAAAGAACTTCACGGACTAGCATATTTAAGGAACGAGATGAACCCTGCAGATAGGAATACATATAAAATTCTTGGCGTCATGCTACAATGACAACACCCCCCCCCCCCCCCCCCCCCCCCCCCAAAAAAAAAAAAGAAAAAAAGAAAAAAGAAAAACACTGACTGTTTCATTCAGATCATGGCAGAGATCACAGTATGAAGATAGATCACTAGACAAACTCTCCAGAGACTTCTCCATCGATGATGTCCTCGACAAGGAATTCATGAATGGTTTCGAGTTTCTTCGTGCAAAGGGTTTCCCACAGGTTGGTGGTTTCATATTTCCACCAAGTTTCCATGATCCATTTCCACCACCTTGTTTCCAGTCACTATATGATTTGAGTGCTAGAACACAGTTTACAATCCTGGCAGATTTCCCTCCCTTTGAAGTCGAGATTTAAAATAATGTTAACATCAGATTGATAACTGTCACAAATCAATACATTTATTCTGCACTAAAATCGACCATCATCAACTAAAAAATATCTTTTTTCTGTGTAAGTAAGTCACATCCAAAGTTGAAATGGCATTATAGAGATTTTCCGTTAATCGAAGAGAGAGAAGATATGCGGATGAAGCCCATCATATAGATTTTTCTAAACTACAAATACACACCTGTTCCAAATCAGATGCTTCGAAGGTTGGAAGCCCCAATTCTTCCACAGAAACTAGGAAATTTCTCACGTTTTCGAAGTACTGGTATGCAGATAGAGCTGCCCCATCAGGAGTAACAACAGAATCACACGGGCCCTCAACCACCTAAATCAGTCAATGAACATCCTCAAAACCAACAAAACTTCTAAGTGAAAGCTAAAAGAGATTAAAAGAAATTAAAAACGGGGCTGAACCATACCTTTGACACAGCTCCTGGCTGAACCTTGTTAAGAGCATTGCAAAGGACTATCCCACTTCGCAATCCAAGCCTGAACTCTTCTTCGGAAGGCTGGGCTGGGAAATCTTTAATCCCAACAACTCCAGCCGTCTTTCTGAGCCATCCGGCTGCTTCATATCTTCTCAGGGCTGTAAAACGGCGTGGCAACCGTCAGTTTCTTATTTTTGATCGGCACATCTCAACCGAAACAAGAAAGTTCTAGTATTGGATTATAAAACCCCGATTTTTCTCCATCTTATCTAGAATCATTTCCAAATTCATTGGTCGAATGATAAGCTTTTCCAAGCTTATGGTCTTGAACTGGGACCTTCGATTAAAAGTGTAATTCCAATCACACAATTCCATGCAACAAAATGTTAACTTTTTCTCCAGAATAAAATCTTCAAAATTCTGGGAAATGAGAAATTAAAGAAGAAAACAGAAGTAAGTCGAAAATCATGATTCACATAAAGAAGATTGATCCAATCAGACAGATGATACGGACAGTGAGATTAAACATGTTGCATCATTGTATCAATGCATCATCGTATCAATGTTGCATCATTGCCACTATAACAAACACATTTGGAAAAATAATAACCACAAGTTACCCGATTTTATATTTTCAAAACCCACGTATGTTAGCTTGTAACAAAAGTTTTGCAAAACTCACATGCTCCAAGACAACACCAGGAAAAAATTCCTCCGATCATCAAAGAAACCAAAACTTAAAATTCAAGAAATTTCTTTGACCATAGAAAATCAATAGTAAATCAAGAAATGATTGATCATACAAGCTTCGTCGGCCTTCCTCGAAGCCAAGCCCCGGTCGCTCAATCGGGTACCACGTTGTTGAAGAACATTCTCAACCATTGAAGCTATTGAGAAAGACAAAACTTGCTCTGTTGCCATATTTATCACATACACAACCGCAACGAACTTAGAAAAAGTCGGAGCTTTAAACCACCCCAAATTCACAAGTCAAATCCTACACATTAATTCACAGGCGTCCAAACTCCAAATACAGTACACCAACAAACTATATTGAGATTGAAAAAAAACAAAAATCAAAATGTTGGGTTAGATATGAAGAAAATCTAAGTTGATTGAATTCCACAGGAAGAGGATAGGAATGACGAAACAGAGAAAGTGAGAATGAATAGAGATAAAATTCTGGCTCTTTTTCTCACTCTCCCTGTTTCTCTCTATGCTTTCTCGCTCCTGTTTTTCTTCTTTCCTGTGTCTAATATTGACGTGAAGAAGGTAAGACGAACCTGGTTCCGAACCTCTCGGTTGGACTAGACCGTTTTTTTTTTTTTTGAACTGGAAATTTATAAATATATATTTATCTTAATTAAACCATGTTTGTAGCCAATCATATCTTCTTCTTCTTTTTTTCTTTTTTTGGTTTATTAATTATGGCCTCTATTTTGGCTATAAATGGCTAAAAATTGTTGAATAGATACGGAATTTTAGAAATGGCCTTGGACTAGATTCTTCTTTTTCTTCCAAAATTAATAGGAAAATTTAGAAAACAGAGACCTATTCTTTTTCATTTTTTGACCATGGAAATCAGTTTTTAGCTTGGTGCCACGTGGCTAATTAAGAAAATAAAAAAATTAAAATATATTCAAAATAAAATTGCATTCGAAAATACAGAAACTTTAGGTTCTCTCTACCTTTTTATGTTTGTGTTTTTAATTTTTTTTAATAAATGACGTGGCACCCCATGATAGTACCATGTCAATGAGGCAAAGTGAGCGATACAACTGGGGTGGTATAGTAGCATTTCTATTTTATTTTTAACCTTCCAACCACTAGGAGTTTTATACTTTACACTCTCGAGTGGTAGAGATTTACACATTGATGAAACTAGGATCGATAAACTTTGGTTTCTAAGTGTATAAATCAATGTCAAGTTAGTGTCTTTTAATTTGCATGATCGATGCAGAATGTCATGTGTCTTGGCAGTTGGCACAAGGGAAGTGAAATCTCTGTAGCTTTGCAGATAATGCAGTAGTAATAAAATTTGAGGAACAATTTCTAGGTGGGTTTGACGTGAACTGTACACATTAATCTGCCTTCATTGCACACAGATTTTCTGAAAGGGACACAAATTCAATAATGTCAAACAGAGTGAATTCTATGATCCAATTGAAAATACAACATGTTTAGGGAGCCCTGCAAAGAATCAATAAAAATTGGTCATAGCATGATGCATTTATGTAAACAATGGCGGACATTCCCCTCATCTGTTCTTTGTAAGTGCCTTCATGGTACCGCCTTGTTCTTCCAATATCATTTTGCCCGTCCTTTTGCCTATGTGTAAAGGCTAGAGTTCCTTTTTTATTCATCACCTTTTGGATGGCTTCATTGTATTTAATGTGTTGTCAATCATCAAATACAAAAGTAAAGAATGATTTTTATGGATTTTTGTCACCAAGTTTTTTTTTTAAAAAAAAATGATTGTAAGAAGCATGCAAACAGCAATTTTATTGAGGTTTTAAAGATTTTTTTCGAAGAGTTTTCTTTCCCTATCAAGGATAATTAGTATATCACATGGGTTTTGGTATAAATCCATATGATTAGAGTGTGTTGTTGTGTTGGCAGTACTATATACTTGTCCTCTAGGATCTAAGCAGATATGTTAATGTCAACAATGGTCTCTTTTCTGCTGTCTTAAGTTGTACAACAGATCAAGATATAAAGGAAGAACGTGGGAATGGGGATTATCAAATTTTGGTATTAATCCATGTCATAAGCTATAAGTGGGTGACTCTCTCTCTCTCTCTCTCTCTCTCTCTCTCTCTCTCTGTGTACAGGGAGGTTGTTGAAATTATACAAGCAAGTTGAGGAAAAGAAAGGGCGGAAAGAGTGGGACTATGCCAGCTGACCATTTCTTAGGTTATTCTCAGGAGAAAGGGGGAAAGCACCCTTTATCTTTCATGCCATTTGTCTCTGAAAAATGATGGGCAAACAGTAAGAAAAAGCACATGATATGTGCACCACCTATCCTCTTGATTCAGGTACTAGCAGCCATTTCTTTAAAAGAATGCCCACGTATCAATAGCGGAACACGAAATTAGCAATCTAATCTCAGATAATTTTTCTTCCATGGCAGAAATATTGCTGTCACAAGTTGGAAGCAGAAATGAATTTTCTTAAGATAGGAGTCCAACTAATAGTTTGAGACTACTGGCTGGTTCAAGGTTTTGCTCTGTAGAGTATAAAGAATACAGGCCTCAAACAGATTAAGGTGGTTAATTTTAAGTTTTTTTGTAGGCTTTCTATTTTCCTCAACCAGAAAGATAGAGAGAGAGAGAGACAGAGAATTGTAAGCAATTATGAAAGGAAAATGCTACTTTTGCCCTTGGATTTGTGTCTGAGTTTGACCGCTATTGCATTTTATTTTATATTTTTTTAAGTTTAAAAAAATGCCACCATTGAATTTTTGTGTTTTTTTTTTTTGAAATGTTTAAAAAATGTTTGAAAAAAAGGCAAATTGCACCATTTGTATGGTTAAATGAATCTACTCAATAAAATAATGGTATTGATAAAGTGATTTATTCCCTTAGAAAATGATAATTGGTCCAACTTTTTGTAATTGTACCTATTTGAACTTTTTATTCACATAAATCCTCTATGAAGTGTGAAAAGTGTATTTATAAACTGGTCTGGATAATACGACTAATAAAGTGTTTATATGACACAATTTGATTTAGAAAAAAAATTTAAAATTTAAATATTACAAATCAAATCTTACGTTTAAGTAATGTATATTGTATACTCTACACATTGCCTTAAAAATACAATAAAGTTTCACTAATTGAAAAAATAAATAAATCGCCAACTATTTTTTTCTTTGATTTTTGCTTTTTTGGCCGTCCAAATAGTGTATGGAGATTTTGGAAAAGAAAAATGATAAATACATATCATTTTTTTACTATACTTTACATAATTATATTTTAAAATTAAGAGTATTTTTATAAAATAATTTATAAAAATAATATCATTTTATAAAAATATTTTTATTTTAAAATAAGTATTGTGTTGTCACTGTTGTGAAATATATTGCCTGCGTATCGTTAAGGGTCTTGGCGTCAAATAAAAGCTTCCAACGTTCGAAAATATTCAAACCCATGGCTCGGAGCCGAATCTAAGAGGCTGGGACTTAGGTTTGTGAATTGAGTTTCTATATTAGGAATATGCTACTTGTCTTGAGGTTGGATTCCCAAATTTTATTTATTTATTTAGTAATTAAGAAAGTATTTTTTAATGATATTGTATTTAAAAAAAAATTAAGGGTATAAAAAAATTAAAGAAAAAGGCCAAATGGCCTTATCGAAACTCATCCTCGGGCAGAGTGTGGCACGACTCTTCTATATTGTTCTCTTAAAGATATGGAAATGGGTCTCGCAAGAAGAGTCCATTATATAGGTAAATCGGTCCGCAAAAAGAGTCCAATGTGTAATTGTATGCATATACACTGATCAAGAGAAAATTATAGTCAAAGATAAGTAACTATAACCTGTCAACCATTAAAAGATCTCACAAAAATAAATTTATGAATTAATATGGTTTCATATGATACGTTACCTTTACTTTACAATAAAAATAACTTTACATTATAACGTACCACATCAAGTCAAGTCAGTTTATAAATTTACTTTTGTAGTATCTCTTTGTAACTATAGTATTTCTCATCGTCAAAACACCTAGCTGACTTGAATTGAAGCTTCAACACTGTCTTGTCTGTTAGTTGAAGATTGAGACTTCTAGTAAAGGAGGTCATGTTCTTTCCCACCAAATGGCTAGTTACTAATGCCTAACTTGGTTTTCTTTTTCAAAGAAGAAAACATTATACCTCTCTAAAGTTCTTGTGACACCCACAAAACATTAACAAGTCCTAAAGTGTAGGGTTTGGTTGCACAAAAAAGAAGAAAAATGAAGTCAATGCAGTGGGTCTGTTGACAATATTGTTCCTAAATCCAGTTCAGTTGGTCCCAGTCCTGGTTGTTTGTCGTTTGCCAAAGGGGAAAACATTATCAATGTTAAGAGTGATTATGGAGATTATTAATGGCTTGCTGCCTAAGTATCATGACAGCATCCCCATTTCTTCTGTACCTTGTAGCTGCCTTACTCTTATGGGCCAGCCCACATATATGATGGAAGATGAAAGAAAAGCTCATTCTTTCCACTTTTGCTCTTCTGATACTAGAGTTGTACTTCCACTGAATCTGCTAAATATTCTGTAGCAGGAGAAATGTAAGACATACAAGGAGGATTATAAGAAGAATGAAAAAATTATTTATATCTACAACATCAGTCGATATGATTGATGATGACAAAATCTAAAAGGAAAATATTCTAATTACAAATAGATTACACAAAAACAATCTCATAAAATGATGTAGTTTGATATAATTCGTCAGATTATAAAACTATTAATTAATATCTTGGTATGATTTTAAAACCATGTCAAGAATTCTAATATTCTAAAAGAAAGCAAATCAAGATCATTACTTGATGACCAGTTAACCTATTCAATTATTTCTCAAACTTGACTGTAAATGTTGGATTAGAGAGGTTGGATTGAACAATATTGTGACTATGTCCCATCGGTTGTCTTAATCTTCAAAACCAAAAAGATAAAGCCCCAAGTTCTCTTCTTTATGGTCCCAAATGACTTGTCAAATTATTATGTCCATCACCCTTTAAATGTTAGATTATATAACATAAGAGGAGCAAGAAAGAAAAGAGAAAGCCAATCACATGGAGAGCTTAGCCCTAAAGCTTTGAGATGTTTTTCTTTTAGGGGCAAAGAATTCTATTTTATGAAGTGATGAACATTATCTTTTTCCCAACAGAACCAAGTCCCAAGATTTTTTAAGAAAAAACCCTTCAAAAATTTGATTTTTAAGATTTTTATACAAAGCAAACTTCTTTTTATTGAGCTCCCTCCCATTTATTATCATAAACCTGGATGGTCCCCAACAAAATTATAATATTAGCTGAAGAAGTTTGAAACTTTGAATGGCTTCTGTTGTGGTGTCATAAGCAATTCGAAGACATTGAATGGGACAACTCTAGTTTGAAGGACTATTCAAAGGGACACAAGGGAGTTGATGAGTTGTGTTTTGAATAAAGGTAATTTCAGCCCTAAAAACATGCGGATTGAATATGTGCCCCATCTTGTGAAGTCCTTTGTATGTTTGAGAGAATTCCGATCCCCTTGAAGTCCTATTGAGGTCTAGAGTGAGAAAAAGATAGCTACATGAAGTCACTCTTACAACATTTTGAAGCATTTAATGCTGTTTAAGAAAGTTATTTAAGTAGTTATCAATTTTAGAGAACCCACTTCACACAGAGAGAGAGAGAGAGAGAGAGAGAGAGTTTGCAATTAGTAGTTAGTTTTGGGGAGGCTTGTATTAGATTTAATGTGTTAAGACATAAGGCTTGCAATTAGCATAAAGCAAACCATTCTTAAACCTTCAAAGTAAAGAACAGAACGTGCTTTCTACATGAAGGCCACTATGCCTATGTTTGGAGGGTCTCTTTTTCCTTATTTTTCAGGAAATTAAACACGCCCCCTTCACGATGTGGTCAACACATAATCCTGAATGGCCTCCAAATGGACTACACATAAGAGAAAGAGACCTCTTCCATGCTGGAAAAATGACTTCTACTTGCTTGAATCAGACTTCTTTGAATGAAAATAGTGACTTTACACACCAACCGTAGATTGCTTGTCTTTTTCCTAAAATAATAATAATAAAGTACAAAAAATCAATTTTCATCCTAAGTTACTTAATTTGTCAATTTGCACCATCAATTTATCGCGTGACAATCTTAACGACGGGATTTAATAGAAGTGCAAAGTGAGATATATGGGTAGTTTAGGGTGCTAATTGAAACGTTTATATATAGTTTAGGGTGTAAAACGAAAAATGGGTGATAATTTATGAATGAAATATGTAATTTCCCAATATTAACAATGAGTTTTGGGAATTTCTGGATGAACAATAACTGTTTGTGGAAGAAAACAATGCATGCTAGAATAGAAAAGGAATGGCATTTTGGCAACAGAAGTCCAGAAATATTAGTTATTACTCACAATGCTGAAATATAATATAGATGTTCCCATCTTTGTGCCAGAGCTACAAAAGAGAGAATTGAGTTCTAAATCAAGATTCTGGCAAGGAACCAGGACCATTTTCAAGCATGAAAACAAGTGTCAGCCCAATATGAGGGACCAATCATGTATCTGATCAAGGCAAAGCCCAAGCTGTGTAGCAATGGGAACTGAAAGATCAGATTTACATCTTTCTGGTCCTGAAATAGGTCCATTGCAGAGTTGCAGGAAGCCCACATAGGACAGAGTTAGATGGATTTCTTTCCCCTTTTCTCCTGTTCAAATATCTGAAAGATATGCCTAAACCAAATCCCAACTTGGTAAAGAGTTTTTTGTTTCTGGTTTATGTGCTTTTCCTTCTTGACAAGTTAATTGGGAAAAGAGGTGCGTGCATAAGTAGAAGTTAAATTTCAGGATCAGAAAGCCAGTTACTTCTTGGCAAGGCCTACCTTTTTTGGCATTTCTCTAGACTCTCATCAATAAAAACCCGCTGTTTTTCATTTTCAATATCCCCAAGGCTTGCAGTCTTGGTGGATGCCAATGATCCCCACTTCCTTTTCTTTCTTTCTTTGGCTGGATGCAAAAAGAAACCTTATTTAATAGCAAATGGCCACATGATTGCAACCATAAACCCAGAGTTACTGCAAGAATCAGAACAGGGAATCCATTGATTCGGTTGAGCATTTTGGGTATATAAAAATTAGAATCATTGCTTGTTATAGCCATGCAAAGAGTCAAATATCTGAGAATTTGTATGTAATGAACTTAATATGTAACGCATATGTGATTTTCTGATTCCAATTATTGAGACCTTTTCCATTTTTGTGGCATATTTTAGTGGGACCTGCCCATTAGCAAAAGTCCCCTCAATAATATATTTATAGCTTGCATGATTAACTCCATTACTAAGTCCTTATTAAGAATAATCTTGCCAACAATAATTCTCTCTTTAATGGAGATATTTAAGAGATATAAATCTAATATTGATTTTTTTAGAATTCTCATATGAATTTGAGGGTCTAGAGTAGAAAAGAGATACATATTAAAGTGAATTTCACAATATTTATAGAGTATTCAATGATGTCAGACTCACTTTATATGTTTGTCTCCATCTCTTCTAGTATGAGGGTTGGTTTGATTATATAAAACTAAACTATCTCATCTTATTTTATCTCATCTTATATAATTATTACAATTCTTTAAAATTCTCATACAAAATATAATAAACAATTCAACTTTTTTTAATTCCAAAACAAAATTAATATTAAAAAATTATAATTTTTTAACAAAATATATGATCTCATCTCATCTTAATTGTGTAATCAAAATAGGCATAAAATTCTAACAAAAACTCTAGGAGACTCCATTGCTTATGAGAATCAAATCACAAGCATTTAAGGAAAAAAAGTGCAAAGCATGTTGGACTTCCTATGTGTCTTGGCATTCCTAATTTGATCCCTCCAGCACATAATTATGAAGGAATCTCTTAATAGGGTCTGTTGATAAACCTATTGTCCTGTTTACTAAGGAACAAGTGTTGTTATGAATATTAAAAATTTATTACTAATTTATTAAAAACATGGTTTGATTAGTAAGATTTTTTAAAATCTTTTTTTTTTAACAGGAATTTGAAATAATTGTAGAATCCATTGAAATGATGTTAGATAAGATATGTTTGTGGGGATGTAAAACATATTTCATTGCTCGTGAAATCACTTTTTGAGAAATTTTAATAGAAATAAAATAAATTTTGTAATATTTATTATTGTCCTTGCAATATTTAGATGTCAAATAATTTTAATAAGACTCTTCGTTTGGACAGTAAAAATATTCTATCTCATCATTTTAATTTTTTTAAATAAAATATAATAAACAATTCAACTTTTTCAAATTTTAAAATAATAATAATATTAAAAAATAATATTATAACAATATTTTAATAAACTTTTATCTGAAATTATCTCATCTCATCTCATCTTACTATTTAAACCACACCTAAATACATATTCATTTCCTCATTTTAGGCCCTAGAATTTGGATTCAAACTCAAGAAATAAGAATCTTGATCCTTGAATAAGACTTTAACAACTTTGCATCCATGGTTTATATTTAGAAGAAAATTTCCGAATAAACTCAAGTTTATTTTAAATATCATTTATTACAAATGTTTTATACTGTAAATAGACTCTAGTGTATACTTAAACAAGCCATTTTTGCAGTTAAAACATTAAAAATAAATTATAACTGAAATTTCATTTCCCTTTTGGTCAGATAGAGAGCTTTGAGCTTTTCTTATTCTTATTTGATTTTGTCTAATTTTAATTTTCCAAGCCTTTTCTCAACCTTATATGAGAAATGATTTTTGCAATTTTGTAGCATGCAAGTAGATGCAAGTTTTGCATAATTTTCTTTTTAAAAAAGTAGATAAATTTAAGATTCACATAAAAAAATCTCATTTTTATTAATGGATCCTATTATTTTTTTAAGGAGTGCGCGAGACTTACATATGTTAGAACTGTATTTAGTATTACTCATTATTTCATATTTTATTATAATAATCACAACGTAATTCTATATACAACCGTAAAGTGTATAAACGTAATAAAATCGTTTTGAAAAAGAGTGAGATTCATTATTAAAAAATTAATTTTAATTATGTGAGTCTCATATTTTATTATTTTTTTAAAATGATTACATGGTAGTGGTATAATTCACGATTATAAATATCTTTTCTTCTTAAATATTATTAACGAAGATGATGAATAATAATAATATTGATGATGTTCTTCCAAGACTACAGTTGATCAAGGATAAGAAGCTCATGTCCACCGTGGTGTGATGTGCATGAGTGTATTTTATCATTGCCCAAAAGTCAAAAGATAGCGTTCAACTGCTCTTCAAGGTGAAATGGCATTTTCGTAAAATTGCCAAACACGATAATAATTATATAGACAGCACCCTAACTTGCGTAATGATCATTGGCTCTATCCTTTGCTTTTCATTTTTGTTTTCCGGTGCTGTCTTCCTCCTCCCAGGTACTAAAACCCCTTCCTTTCTATCTCTCTCTCTCTGGATTTTCTCTCAATATATATATATATGATGAATTTATAAGGTTGAAGGAATATGAATGAGCTCTATTTTTCTCTGTTTCTTTCTGGATTTCAGTTTTTTTTTTCAAAAAACTAAAAAAGATCTTGGACATATTGCTTTGGGAAATTTCTAATGCTAATGGTGGGTTTCTTTCAAAATCTAAAGTTTTTTCTTTTTAAAGAATTGAAATTTAAATGATTTTTTTTTTTTAATCCAATGTAAAGTTTTATAATTGATTAATTCATGATTTTTTTTTTTTGAATTCTCACGTATTTTGAATAAATTATGACAAAATCCCAGGATTTAGATTTATTTTTGTCTCTTTGGGTTTTTTATATCTATGCTGAAACAGATCGATGATCAGAACTAATTGGGGGGGGGGGGGGGGGGGGGGGGGGGGGGGGGGGGGGGGGGGGGGGGGGGGGGGGGGGGGGGGGGGGGGGGGGGGGGGGGGGGGGGGGGGGGGGGGGGGGGGGGGGGGGGGGGGGGGGGGGGGGGGGGGGGGGGGGGGGGGGGGGGGGGGGGGGGGGGGGGGGGGGTGGGTGGGGCTTTTCCATTGTCAGATAGCAGTAGTTTTTACACGTCATTTGAGTAGTAGACCGTAAGCTAGAAACGGAAAAGCTTAAAATCAAAGAACCTTAGTATTTATTTCCTATATACGTTTTGATTCGATCTCAGTTGCTGGAATTGAACTTGATAATGTTTTTTTGATTGGATTTAAGTAATTGGGGTTTTGGAAATTTGTGTTTTTTGGGTGCACGAACAGATGGTGAGGGGAGGGAAGGTTGGTTGCAAGAGGAACTTCAACAGAAGGGTTCGTTCGAAAGACAAGGGTTCCGATGACTCGGATGAGGATTATGTGGTTTCAAATGAAGAAAACGAGTTCTCGGATGGTTGGGACGAGGATTATTGCTCTTCTGTAGATGGGAATGCATCAGAAGAGAGTTTTGGAAGTTTTGTAAAGGAGGAGGAGGAAGAAGAAGAAACGTACAAGGAAGACGAAGATGATGATGAAGAATATGATGAAGGAGAAGAAGAGGAGGAGGAGGAGGAGGTGAGGAGGGTTGTTGAACCAAAGGTCAGATCAAAAGCACAAAAGGTTAATTTGAGTCACCAGAAAGGTGGGGCAAAAACAGTGAGAAAGAGGGGAGGAATTATATATGATGAAGGAGAAGAAGAGGAGGAGGAGGTGAGGACGGTTGTTGAACCAAAGGTTAGATCAAAAGCACAAAAGGTTAATTCGAGTCACCAGAAAGGTGGGGCAAAAACAGTGAGAAAGAGGGGAGGAATTATATATGATGAGGATGAAGAATGTGATGAAGGAGAAGAAGAGGAGGAGGAGGTGAGGAGGGTTGCTGAACCAATGGTCAGATCAAAAGCGCAAAAGGTTAATCTGAGTCACCAGAAAGTTGGGGAGAAAACAGCGAGAAAGAGGAGAAGATTTATATATGATGATGATGATGATGAAGAATATGATGAAGGAGAAGAGGAGGAGGAGGAGGAGGAGGAGGAGGAGGTGAGGAAGGTTGTTGAATCAAAGGTTAGCTCAAAAGTGCAAAATGTTAATTTGAGTCACCAGAAAGGTGGGGTGAAAACAGTGAGAAAGAGGAGAAGAGTTATATATGATGATGACAAAGATGGGGATGAGGATTATGAGGTTGAGGAGGAGGAGGAGGATGACGATTTTATGCTGGATGATGATATTTGTTTGGATGAAGAAGAGGAATTGGGGGGGAGAAAGAAGAAAAATAATATGAAAGTTGGCAAGAGAGGTTGGCAGGAAAAGAGTTTTTTAAGGGGTCAAAAGGGGAAGAGGAAATCTAAAGTTTTGAAGAAGCCTTTGAGAAAGAAAAGAAGAAAGAATGGTGGGTTGAGGAGGCGAGTGCAATATGAGAATGGTTGCAATGGTGGTATTGAGTTCATTAATAATAGATCAATTGTGAGAGAAAAGAGCAAGAAAAACCCGGGTCCAAAAAAGAGGAGGTATATTGCACGTTCAGATTCAGATTTCGTGTCTTCTGGATCATCAGATTATGACTATACTCTTTCTGAGGAAGAGAAGCATACCATCTCTGAAGAAGAGAGACAACAAGTGAGAGAAGCCAGGGAATTCTGTGGAAATTTAAGAAGTAGCTTGAGGAGCTCATCTATCCCATGTGGAATTCAGGAGGTCGGGGATTTTCATCAACAAAGAAAACCTCCGTTAGGGAAGGGTAAGGAGAAGTTAGAGGAACCTTTGGGAAAGAAGGGTAAGGAGAAGGTGGAGGAAGTGAGGACCGAGCTGGGAAAGCAGGTGTGTGGAATTTGCCTGTCTGAAGAAGATAACAGGAGAGCAAAGGGAACACTGGACTGTTGTTCTCATTATTTTTGTTTTGCTTGCATCATGGAGTGGGCAAAAGTGGAATCTCGCTGCCCTGTATGCAAGCAGAGGTTCAAGACAATCAGTAAGCCTGCAAGGTCAACTGCTGGAGTTGATTTGAGAGAGGTGCTGATTCCGGTCCCTGAGCGTGACCAGGTATCTTACTGCTTTCCTCTTACCGTGTTTGTGCTTTTTTATATTTCCTTTCTGGTTGCTTATTTCCTGAACTCAAATGGGTTCACTGCTTTATACAGGTTTATCAACCCTCTGAGGAAGAAGTCAGGAGTTACCTTGATCCATATGAGAATGTGATTTGTACTGAATGCCATGAAGGTGGGGATGATGGTCTCATGTTGCTGTGTGATGTCTGTGATTCACCCGCACACACCTATTGCGTTGGTCTCGGACGGGAAGTACCTGAAGGTAATTGGTATTGTGATGGTTGTAGACCCGTTGCTCTGGCATCGTCAAGTTCCCAAGTGCAAGATCATATGCCTGATCAAAGGACTAGAAGCAACAACATGTCTAATCGACCACCACAATTTGTAAATGTAAGGGAAGGTCTAGATCTCAATTTATTGTCCTCACCTCTTACACCATTTGCCCAAGGATTTGGGAATCTTTCGTCTCCCAAACTTCCCGTTGGAGATTCTCGAGCAGCTTCTCCAGTATCTGGAGCAGGGGCACCAACTCTTTCAGGGAGACGCTGGATACATCGTCAAATACAACAACTCATTTCCTTTAATCGAATGAATTCTATGGCTGGTAGAACTGATGGGACTCCAGTGGCTAATTCAAGAGACTTTTCAAGCTCTCAAAGTAATCAAGATCGAGACAGGGATACTACAACTCAACACACAAGAGCGCAAGAAATGGGGTCATCATATCATACATTCTTTGAGGATAGGTTACAGGACAGTCCCTCTCCATCATTTCAAAATAGGGATTTCTTTTCCTCGAGATTAAGCTTTTTAAGAAGGCAATCAGCTCAAGACCAGACTAATATGACTACCGAAAGGTCTTCTTCGAATGGAACATTATGGCCTGAACCTTCAGGGATGGATCCAATACCGGGTTATGAGCAACTCCAGTGCAACAGATCATCAAATATTGGGTCTGATGGTAGTTTGTCACCTTATACAGTTAGAGAGGGGATCGAGCTTCACACGGCTAAAGAACAAGTGCAATCTATGGTTAGAAAACACTTGAAGAACTTGTCCCAAGATATTGATTTAGGTATGCAAATTCTACTTTCTTTTACCAACGTTGTGTAGTCTAAATGTTTAACACTGCAGTTGTAGAGTCTGGTAGTATTAACAAACTCGGTCAATTGAAGTGAAATCCTCGTTTCAGAAATACTGAAACAACTCATGCATGGTCAACACAAGAACGTCTTCTGGTATGATTTTCTCGTATGGAAAAGACACTTTGTACTCTCTAACTTCCCGACTTTTTACACTCTGCACCCTGAACTAACAAAACCACATTCACAAAAATTGACAAATAGTGCATTCGCCCAATTTTGGCCATCTAGATTTTGCCATATTAACTATTTTTCATTCATCTTAATGGTTAAAATTGGATGAGGATGTTATTTTTTTTTCCTTGTACATTGGATGACAATACACCAGTTTTGATAATTTGGGATGCAAAATGTAAAAGGCTTGGTAGTTGGAAGGTGCAAAATGTATTTTCTCCTTCTCATATTTGAGGTTGCCATTAGTTGTCATGTGCTATATATTTTGATACGTTGATCTTTTACCTATGTTATGTTCTTGGAAATGCTCAAACAGGACTTATTCTTTTGATTTTAGGTCACAGTACTTTCAAGGACATTGCAAGAAGTTCTACACATACCATAGTAGCTGCATGTGGCATCGAGCATAGGAGGAGCGAGGTTCATTGCCCTGTTCCTCCGCCATCAGTCTGTTCCCACATTGAATTAATGGCAGGTGGACAGACAAGTCTGATGAAAGGTTGCTGCTCTTCTTGCTTCGAATCTTTTGTAGGGGATGTAGTGAAGAGGATCATGGACACAAAAATGCCACCATGGTTGAGCCTAGGCCTTTAGGGGTTGATGCTGCCGGCATGTCTTCTGTGCAACCTTTTTTAACTAATGCTAGGAATTAGAGAAGAATCTGTGGATAAAAGTGTTCATAGTGATTCATCGACATTTAACATAGAAAAATATTCTTATTGGATCATGTTAGTGTTAATATACAGATAGAAACCAAATTTTCTACTAGATTCACTAGTTGTGGCGCTAAATTTTTCTCAAGGGGAAACCAAAATGGGTGCCTTCTTTACGTCTTTGGTTGTGCTTTTGACACTCTTGAAGGGTAATTTTTTCAGACGATTGCGTTGGAAGGTTATGTCGTTTATGGTTCTATTGACAGATAATGTTGGCCGAGATTGATTTAAGTTCTCGTTATTTATCCTTTTTACAAGTGTACGACTTTCCCAAGTCCACGATTTAAAGAAAAAAACTTGGTGCGAAGTTTCAAAACAAAAGAGGTGATTTTTAGCTGTTGCAAAACCAGTCTAAAACCAGTTCACTGGACGAAGGAAACAAGTACATTGGCTAACAGCACACGGGTTCTGCCATGGGTCGGAAGATTCAGTACTTGCATGGGATTCTCAAGTTCAAGCATAGCATCAACAGGAAAAAGAATGAATGAACTTCTCTTATTCTTTTATTTCAACCAACGCAAGGCATCAAAACCCTCTCAACCGAGCAGCTTCTTCCTTTACTATCCCTTCTTATTCTTTTAGCCAACTCGCATAAGAACTCTGAGGATGCATATCCTAAAGTCAGATATGTGGGTTGGGTGCTTAAACTAAACAGGAAACAATGAGGAAGAGGCTGTTTTACAAATAAAGAAGAATCCAAACAATACTACAGAAAAAAATATGATATTAAGACTTTTCATCACCATTACCTTTTCACCGGTTGTCACCAAAATGAATTTCCAAGAAATAAACCAGGCAGACATCAGTAACAAGAGAATGCCATTCATAGGGAGAACTCACTTTACTTTTTAATTTATGACCTGAGATTAAAAGACGTACACAAGTATGTTCAGGCCTAGCAACTAAAGTTATCATGCGACATAAATTACACTCATTCCTACATCTTATTCCACACACTCTGTTTAATACAGTTGCAGATACACTACAAACAAACCAGACATTGCAGGGCTCTTGGTTGTAATTATGAAGACTACTATGCAGCTATTACAAACTTCTTCATAAATTGTCATCCAGAATGGTAGACAACAACAGCCCATGAACAAACTCGCATCTCTTTGCCTTCTCTTCCTGATCCTTGATAGAGAGCGGAGATGACTGAACATTTCTGTCACCAAAAAAGCAACAGATAAGGCCAGAAAAAATAATTATTTCAGGTCAATAAGGAAATGGTTTAACACTCTGTAACATTGTGTAGGACGGCCTAAGTTTTAAAAATGCTTTTGTAGCATAAAATAATTAACCACATTTATACAGAGATTGATTTGTCATGTTCCACAATCAAACTCGCATAGATGAATCAAAATTCCAAATTTGTATTTACACATCATGATTGTGCGCACATATGCTTGTGTGTTTCACTACCAATAAACTTTATCATGGTGAATAGGTCAGGATTATAAGCCAGCTTAGCGAGATAGGTATTCATCATATTCGTTGAATGCCATTCTAAAATTTCATTCAATGTTCCCTTTGCAATACTGGGAAACAAATGGGAGACAGATTCAACTTGCCCAGTTCTACTGCAAAAAGTCAATCTTAATCAACTTGTATCAATCACATTAAGGCCACTTAATTTTTTCAATCTAGCATACTATATATAAATAAGCTAATGATGCTTTCAGAACCCTTCTATCAGAACTATTACGGACTCTAACATGCTTGGAAGGATATGTGTGTGTGTCCGCCTTTCATTTAGAAGAATAGCCTTTTATGTCCTACTCCTAGTCCTGTTCTTAGTAATACCATAAAAAAGTAGTTAGTTACCTATACAGGTCACATTGACAATGACACGTATCCTAATGTACAAATGAAAATATCTTACTTAAATGGACTGGGAAAAAAGTTGAAACGCAATTATATACCTCTCTGATACTTTATCCTCAGAGCTTTTCTTAACTGAGCCTACTTCAGTTGAAGGCTGAGGTTGAACACTTAGAAAGTCATCACCCATGGGCAAAATAAATGATGACAACAACGGATCTGGTGCTGCATTGGATGAGGAGACTATACAGGAAGACCCTCCAAAGAGAGACTGGAAGTTGCCTTCTCGTAGTTCTTTCCTCAACAAAGATAGTGTAGAATGCATACCACTTTTACGTGACTTCCTCTTGCGCTGCATGTAAACCACTAGTTAAGGAATTTAGAACATTAAGTCAATTTCTCCTTTAGCAAGTATGATGCAAAAATGGTTGTTACCAGCCACAACGTTAAGTAATAGGCTAGAAAAAGCAATCCATAAAACATTCATATGCATAATGACTTAGATTCTGGAAATGCAATTGTGGAGTTGAAAAATAAAAATAAAAAATAACCCTCACAACTTGCACTACTTTTAAAGGTCTGCCATATCATTTTTCCTTTTTGGTTCCAAAAACAAAAGCAGTAGTGAACACAGGAAACTCAGAGGATAAATAAATGGATGTAGCAAGGGGGAAGGGGTGGATGAAAAATGAATAGATGGTCCATTTCTCGAAGGGACTACTCTTCAGAGAAAATGCAGGAAGAGAAAATTGGTAACTTGCATCATTACAGAACCATTTAAGTTCAATTAATTTTAATAGATACCGCATAAAAGTTGTTTCTAAACACATGTTCAAGTAAATTCACTTGCAATTAATCACAAACTGATCGAGAAAATGCACGAAAGGATTCCAAGATTTTTATTTTTTTAAATGATGGGGAACCACCCCATGGCAGAGCCCTTTGGACTCACCCCATGGAACCTAAAGCCCCGGAGAGACTAGCACATTAACCCACCATCATGGCCTCCCACTTAAATCGCAGTTTGATCCAAGGGGGAATCGAACCTGTGACATGGGACTCATGCACACAAGTTCGCCCTTACCACTTGGACTAGCCACGGGTGGGTAGATTCCAAAGAATTTTTGTAAACGATAATAACTAAAAAAAAGGATATCTTGAATATGTTTCCATGTTGTAGGGTTATGTGAGCAACCATGTCAACCCCCACCCTCATTGCACAAACAGGACATACCTGCAGATAAACAGTCCTTTTTGTCAGCAAAACTAAGGATCAATTAGCACCCTTTGGTTGAAGAAAAAAAAATAGAATATTTTTGTTCATGCTCTATTTGTCACATAACAAACAAAAAAAGCTGTTAAGCCAGAGCTTTCAACTTCCATGATCCTAAAGCGGGATATCAATCAGACTTTTCAGTAAACAGATTAGAACACTAACCTGCACCCTAATCCACACCAACCTACCCATATACCACCCAACTGTGGGTTGAAGATTGAAGACACACCATCATGTACAGATGAGGGACTTCTAGGTGCCAATCCCCTACGCTTCTATATATCCAGAGGGGCTATTGTAGGTTTCCTGAGCTCGTTGGTATTGACCAAAAGCCAAAGCACCTTACAATCACTTATATTGATATTTTTGTTTTGTTTGTCCACGGCTGGATCAAAAGTTTTTTTTATAACAAGTCACTGATGGATTGACAATTGTCCAGTTCATCAAATAGTTTCCCCAGAATCAGCATATGTAGAATTCTCATGCCATGTAGAGCAGTCAAGATCAAGGAAGCTGCTATCCAATATCATGAGAGGAGATCACTGAGACAGCCTAACTCTCTATATGCTTGTATTCCAACAACTTAGGACCAATTGGATGAATCAATAGCATTACTAACAAAAAACAGATGAATCAATAGCCATATTGAGAAACTACACTAGTTGGAACTTAAAGCTCTGTTAATTTAGTTGAGCAGAACATTGGTTGAAGAAAAAGAATACATTATTACGCCGTTCAATAGCTGCCTCTGAAGAGAAATTACAAGCACAAACTAGCTTTCTAATACCGATGCATACATTGAACAATAAACTTTGAAACATAGATGTTAAATAAATTGCAACATTTTACTCGCGTGTAAGTCGTTGCATACATAAGATTGTTATTAACAAGCATAAGAGGAGCAATACCCCATTCTTTGCCTCCAAAGGATGCTCATCGTCAATGTGGCAGCACAATCCAACTATATCGAAATACTCCGAACAAAATGGACATGGAAACTCCTCCCTTGTTTCATCATCCCCATCAAGTTCTTCGAAGGCCATGAACATATCTGCAATTCACAACCATATTTCAGTGACTTCAAGATTAATCTTATGCACATGCAATGCAGACCAACTGAATCCCATTTGGTCTGTGGAAAAACTAAGTAAAACCGGTTTTTTTTTGGGGGGGGGGGGGGAATTGGGTTTGGAAGACATGAAATTCAAGCCAAATAGAGTTTTAAAGTTCACTTCTCTTATACTTCATCATTAATCACAACTCGGAGTTTTAAAGTCCATTTACAAGATACCAAAACACAGGCACACTCTTGAAAAACGTAGAGATCCTATTATACCAAACTATTTAAAGCAGTCACTAAATTTAAATTACAAAATTGAGAAAATATGTCATCACGTCCAAAGCATCCAAACAAAACACCCAGGCCACCTTAAAATTAAATATTTTCCATTCACGACATGCGAATGATAATGTTATTGATGATGGTGATAATCTAAACAACCCTCTTTCGATCGTTAATAAGGCTTAATTTCTTTTTTTTTTTTTTTTTTAGAGGTAATAAGGCTTAACTCATTAAAATAATAATATACCGCATCCTGCAGTAACCAGAATCTTCCCTTAGTTTCTTAGCTACCAAACAACCCACAGGGTGTGTTACAGACTATATATTCACAGACTTCACTTAAGGTAAACCTTTTCCAGTTTCCACATCTAAATAAACACGAATCCAAGCTCCGACACTACCCACCGCCAAATTTCCCCCTTTTTCTCAGCAACCATAAAAACCCGAAAAAAGAAAAAAGGAAAATAAGCGATACTCAGCCTACATAGTCACATAAAAGCAAACCCTCCCCAATTCGCACATCTAAAACAACCGATAACAAGAGAAAAGAAAAGGTGGTCTGTCCAGCTCACCGGATCGCGATTGAAGAGCGGACTGGTACCGCTTCGAAGCGGAAGAGAGACGAGCGCTCCATGAATCATTATCCATAGCTTAATCCCCAACTCCTCTTCTGAATCAAATCGATTCCAAACGATGCCTTCACCCAAAACGCACCGTTTCACCAACAGAATCCTATCTACTCGGGGTTTAAGATGCAATTCGCCTGAGACGACGGACAGACAGAAATTGGGCAGGGTTTGAGCTCAGAGGGAAAAATGTAAATGAAATTTCCCAATAAAAGGAAGTGGAATTAATTCACTGCATTTTTTCTATTTATACCAAAACAACTGACAAAATTTAATTTATTTTATTTTATTATCTATTTAATTTAATTAACTAATTTTCTATTGGTTTACCCTGCTGTACAACTTCTACAGTTTTTTTTTTTTTTTTTTTAACAACTTCATTAAACTTCGGCTAACTCGATGAAATTTGAGCTTGGTCCAATTTATTTATTAATTATTTATAAATATAAAAATTATAACTAATTATTAAACGATATAAATCGATTAAAATTATATAAAATTCTTATAAAATAATAAACGATATAAAAGTATAAACTCGAATATATATTATATAGTTTCGCTTTTTCTGTTATTTTTATTTTGTTTTTAAGAGAATCTCGGAATTAATAAAATTATTAGATAATAAATATCTAGGAGATAGGACTTAATGGTATTTATATTTAAACGAGGAGGAAAAAAAGCCAACACATATATTATCCTACAAAAAGAGTTCTTTCAGTTTAGTGATAATATATAATATTCCAATGCTGCTAATGTGCTTTGGATTTGGAATTGAAAAATATTTTAGACAGAAAGATATCTTAAGTAAATAAATTTATAAATTGACGCGATTTAATATATTAGTATGTTAGATTATAAAATTACTTTTATTATAATAATTGGCTGCATATTTATGCTAGTTGTCCGGTAGTGTTGAGCTGAAAAGCTTTGGTTAAGTATGCTGAGATATATATAGAGAAGTGCTATATACAGTTATTTTTACATACTTTATACGCACTCCATTGATATGATTGACTGTATCAATCTTTTTTAATACATAACCAATCACATCAATAGAGTGCATAAAAAAATACACAAAAGGAACTGCAGATAGAATTTTTGATAAAAAATTATTCATTTTATTGCACATCCAATATTAATACAGTTTTTAGTCAATACAGCTACCAAATAACGTACTGTAAAATATCCCAATGTATACATACAGAGTTGAGAGTACACACATTGTACTTCAGGAAAGCAAAACGTAATTGATTAATTATTATTGTTCCTTTTGATTGAAGTTTATTGAAAGTACTGTACTAATTAAATGGCAAAAAAATGGATCCGGCCATCCTTTCAAGTTTCAATGGGCCGGAATGAATTAACTTCAACTCATGCATGCATGCGAGTCTCCATGCAATTCCATACCATTTTTTTTTATCCTGATCTGTAATTAATTAATGATCTCGACCGATTTTACTTTTCCAATGAATTGGCAGTAGTACTGAGAGCAATAACATGATGAGAAGCTGGTGGCAGCTGGGTTTCAGTAATTTTAATAGTGTTATGAAGATGATGATCACTGGAGAGGTGATAACAATATCAGTCAATGCAGACTGTTCTAATTCTGGGGAGCTGCAGCTTGCTACTTGTGTTTGCTTCTTCGTCTCTTTCCTTTTTCCCCACAAAACCGCGTATAACCCGCACACAATCAGCACAGATCCTAATATTCTGCCATTTTTTTAATAAAAAAAGAAATGCAAAATCAGACTAATTGAAAAAAAAGAAGAGATTTGTCAAAAGTAGTGATCAAAAGAACTTAGGGAGGACCGGAATATCTGTACATGCAGATAAATAGTAATATTAATTAGGTTAAGATCATTATATATATATATAAACGTACGTTCCAAGGTGCAAATTCTCGTCCAGAACTAAAGACCCCATGATGGCAACTGAAACAAGCATCAAAGGGTAGAAGATGGAGACATATAAAGGACCTCTCATGTGCACGCACCACGCAATCAAAGTCACGGCAAGTCCTGTTCCTACGATTCCCTGCACACCCAATTAAGTCAGAGTTTGTGCGTGCAAGCCTTACACACCCAGATCACTTGTATCTGCTAGCTAGCCTGGTATTCTCTTCTGTTTTTTCTTCTTGAATTAACAAGGATATATAGGAGGTACAATCCTTAGGACAAGTAAGTACCGAGTAAGAGACTGTAAGAAGCCTGATATTCCAGCCCAACTTCCATTGGCTCCAATCACTCTCCATGCAAAGGGCAAAGACAGCAGATTGAATAGCTCCCATCACACACATCAGAGCTGCGGTCGAGTAGTGACACGGATATCTCTCACTCATTTTAGTCTGTTTAATAGCAATTAATCAGTAATTTATATTATACAAAGTGGCCGGAATAATGAACAAAAGGGT
Source organism: Carya cathayensis (assembly GCA_011037825.1). Taxonomy (NCBI): domain Eukaryota; kingdom Viridiplantae; phylum Streptophyta; class Magnoliopsida; order Fagales; family Juglandaceae; genus Carya; species Carya cathayensis. The sequence continues at coordinate 391,563 of QGSO01000241.1, forward strand.
CCTAGCCTCATGAAATTATAAAAAAAGAAAAAAAAAGTCAATATGTTTTATATAGTCACCTGTATTATTAACCAGGAGGCAAACGACAAACAACTTCCTAGAGCCAATATAGAACCCAAAAGAAGATTTTCGGATTCTGGGGATGCAGCCGAATGTCCTCCGGTTTGATGTTGACCGTGATGCAGTAGATCAACATGAGTGGACCATATGTTAATTTCTGCCCCACTGTAGAAGGTGAGGAGCATAGCCCCACCTATTCCCATTAATGTTCCCAACACTTTAGCCTTCCCTGCAATTGTCCCTAGACTCAGCTTCTCCAAACTATTCAAAAATAAAGAATTACCACGTACAAGCCGTAATTAATCACCAGAATTTTTTTAGCAAGATGCATATTAACATATGGACAAAATTAATGCTTCGTTGTAGAAAACAAAAACCAAAAGAGCTATTTAATTTATCTACATGATCAAATTTATTAAAAGTTCGTATTTTTTGATAAGTTTACTCATGAGGTGCATGGACTTACTACAGACTGCACACACACACACACACACACACACACACACACAGAGAGAGAGAGAGAGAGGTATCCTACCGGAAAGAGACGGCCAGGATAAAGGTAATGGCAGGAACTAAGTTAATCATGGCTGATGCAAATGTTGCTGATGTCAAGGCTATGCTTTCAATATATAAATTATGAAATAATGTTCCCCTGCAATTAGGGTATCATTAATTCAATCCCTTATGTATATGCACGCAACGGAAAATCAAATAGATCAGAACCATTTGGTAAAATAAAATGCATGCAAAGTACTTACCCGAATAGCCCGCAAAGAAATGCTTGGAAGAGTACTATCCATGTCAACTTTGGCCTACTATTCCTGCCAATGGCATGTGTATATATTAGCGTCCGGATCCCTATATGGTACATGTTAGATGCATGCGCAAGTGGAATAATTAATTTCTCAGATTTTGTACTATCTTCTTCCTTTTTTTTTTTAATTTTCTGTTTATAGATGTGTGTGCATGTCTAATGGAATGAATATCAACTTCTGGATTTTTTTTCAAACTTCCATGGCCCTGCATTCTATGAGGATGGAATTATATTATCACCTCGATGGATTGCAACAAAAAAGAACATTAAAGAGAGTCAATTTATTAATACGTACATGCATATATATTATATATATATAATCTATATACACACATACCTTTCAAAAACGAGAGCGAGAGGGACAACAACAGCAGCAGCGAAAATGAGGCGATAGGTAACGATAACCCTCAAGCTCATTCCATCATTTGCGGCCAGTTTGTAGAACACATTCACCCCAGCAAAGCTAAGCTGAACCACGACCATTAACATGGCCGGCTTCAGCCCATGCAATGCCTTACAAGCGCGTTCCACTGCCATATGGATGACGTACAGTTTTTCCAGACGAGCAGCTAGCTGAGTTGTAGCAGAAGATCAAGAATCTTTCTTCACCTGCCTTGTTGCTTGTGTATTAGTTTGGAGTTGGAAACTCTGGTAGTTGAGTTTTAAGTGGAGAGAGAGAGAGCGGAAAGGGAAGGCAGGCCGGAGTAGTTGAAGGGGTGAGTTAGAGCTTCGTTGGGAAGTGCATGGGTATTTATATTTTGCTGTATCCAACGTTTCGCTTTGGTTCTATTTCCCATGATCGACACATGAAACCCAGCCAATTTGACACCACTAGTTATTGACACCAGACAAAACAGGAATATTTAGCTGTACCATAACTATATATGATGAAATTGGTTAAAAATTAAAAGCAGCACAAGAAGCATAATAAAGATATTCACATGTAGGCTTGCAAGTGGAACAAACAAAAGCAGATCAATGAAACTAGGGTTCCTTGAGCAAGAGATAATTATCCAGATGATACACATGATCATGAACATCCGTAGCATAATTTACAGTAAACAAAATAGCAAATGCTGATGCTCCACCCACACACCAAACAGAACTTGGATTCAGGTAGGTTAAGGATATAAATATAATTATTCTGGACTTGGTTTTAAGTAGGGACTAACTAAATAATATGAGATGATACTTTTTCTGAGACAAAATAATGTAAAGAGAAAGATTGCATACCAATGTACAGAACGCACTGTTGACTTTTGAGATTAGTGGGATGGTGGACGTTACTTTGGTTTTGGCAACAACTAGGGAAGATCATGCGTGTCCAAATTAATTAGACAAAAAGTATAAGGATAAACTAGGGGAGTTAGTAGCTTGGCACAGGTCACATGCGAAAATAAGGTGGTACTATAATTACCACCTAAACTTGTCCAAATCCAAATGGACAAGTTTTCATTTTCTATATTTTACAATCCAATAAGTGCATATGCAAGGTTGACTATAATTAGGTGAAAACATGCAGCACAACAGGTTTTCCCATCTTGACAGATTCATACTTCTATGTTTTATTAGAATACCATGTGGATTGATTAGTTAACTAGCTGCCTGATTTATTAACTTGTTGCTTGATCAGGTAAATGTTTGTGAAATCCTATTTCTTGCTAAATAACTTTTATACAAATGTCATTACCAAAGCTGCTATAATGCACCAGAACCACAACTCAGAACCACAATTCCATGGCATGGTCGTAGTGTATTTTAAACAACACCAAAATAATTGACAAACCAACCCAGAACCACAACTCATATGCACAAAACAGACCCACAACACAGATGCACATAAAAGCAAGTAAACTCAGATGCAAAAAACAGAACCACAACTGTTATATGCACTAAAATGCCACTGCATTAAAACAAAACCACATAATAGATGAAGTTTGTGGCTAGTGCAAGCAGTCACAAAGGCTAGTAGAATGTAGAAAACACAAGCTGAAGGTCACTTCTCTTTCTTTTATATTTTCTTTATAAGTTTTAGTATTTTGAAATATAAAATAGATGTTAAACACATGTAGAGCATAGGAAGGCATGAACCTTATTGTTAAAAAAAAGAGAAATGCACTAAAAATTATAGTAAATATCGATAGGTGGAAGCTCTTCTAATATTCTAATGGGATGAAATAACTTATGTAGTCAAATTATTAATATTATTCGACACTGAATGTGGCAGCTTCTCATTGCATGGGAGTTTTAAGTGATCTGTATAATCAATATTTAATATATACTAGTTTTGTTTTCCTTGCCTTAAACTTATTCATTGGACTTAATTCTGCTTTGAGTTTGAGTCCCCACAAGCATTAATATCGTTATAAATTAATAGGCATGAAAAGAGATTAGATCAGAAAAAAAAAGTCTTGGCAACTGACAAATACCTTATGATTCATGCCAAAGAGAGAGTATATCACAAGAAGATATAAAACAACATTGACTCCAAGAAATCAATAAATATATCTATTAGTAAATTCCTGTGATACCCTGTTTTTACGTGTATTTTCACTGAATGAATATTTTAATTTAATTAAAATAATAGTTCTTTTATTTTAAATAATCGGATTTTAATTAGATTTTAATTGCTGTTGAGTTTAAATTGCTGTTTAATTTATTTTAGCTAGTCTTTGGATTTAAAATTAAGTAGTTAGTTTTTATTAGTTATTTATTATATTTTAGCTTTACGTTGTGTTTAAAATATTTTCTTGGTTTTATTGCTTTTAAAGTTGTTTTCGTTGGATCAGTTGTTGGACTCCAGATGTGAGAATTGGACCTCATTTCTTTTCCCCCATCTTTTCTTTTTCTCTTTTCCTCTTTTTCCTTTCTCTTTCTTCTCTTTTTCTTTCTTTTTTCTTTCTTTCTCCCGCTTGGTTCCCCCCCCGTGCGAATTCTCTCTCTCTCTCTCTCTCTCTCTCTCTCTCTCTCTCTCTCTCCTCTCCCTCACGTCATTCAGCCAACCACCAAGACCCGCCGCTCACCGGCGCCGTGAGCCACACCACGACCACCAATCTCTTCCCCTCCCTCCGGTGAACCACCCCACCAAGTTTCATCTCCATCCGTGCCGCCGTTTAGCGGAAAACCACCTTCAAGCCGAGCGGCTTTTCCTCCGATTTGCCGCCGTCGCTCCACCTCCGGCCACCACCTCTTCACCACTTCATACGACTCCTTGCCATCCTAACCCACCTTTTCCGCCTCGATCCGTCGCCGGAGCAGCTCCCACGAGCTAGTTTTCGATTTGGGTGTTTAAGCCCTTCTACCGCCATTTTCGCCGCCACCCACGACCAAACTCCACTTCCACTAGCTTCATAAACACCCTTAGGCCATTCCCTATCAATCCTGAGTCTTGGTTTATCCCCATTCAAAAGTGGGTATTTTACAACCCACAGCCACAGTGAAATTTCACTGTTACGTTGCTTTTCCTTCGCCGTTTGCCGCTCGCCGATCCATCAAAAATTAATATATAGCGCTGTAAGTATTTTTCAAACTTCGTTTTAGATTTAAATATATTATTGTTCTTACAATATTTATTTGTGATCTGGTTGGTTATTCCGGACTGAGTCCGAGGAGTTGGGAGTCGGTTGGATTTGAGGACGGAGTTGTTTGTTTGGTTGTTTTGGATGTTTGGGAAGTGTTGGTTAATTTGTATGATTTTATTTGCATTGCATTGTACATGCATATCCATGTGTTTTTATTGAAAATTGGGTTTTACTTGTAAATGGATTTTCGGGTGAGTGCTTATCACGACCCCAAGCCGGGATGAGGCATTATCTCGGTGGAGCTCCTCTGGTCACTCAGGAGTGGATAATACTGAGTGACATTCCCTGGGTTGTCGCTGGGCGATGACCGGATCGCACGATACGGTAACGCTGTCGTGTCGACTCCGTGGTCCCTTGGCTGGTGGGGACTAGAGGATGCCCGGGCCAGGTACGCATTGGGCGCGAGACTGGGATCGCTCGTTTAGATGTCATAGGCGTAGTCGTTACCTGCGGTGTGATATAGTAGCCAGAGTATGCGGATGATCCCTAGGGGAGATCATGGTGCATGCATTAAATGGAATTGGTTTGGATTTGGTTTGGATATGGGCCATTTTCTGGGAAAATGGCGAGGTTTTGATATGTGGCTTTGTGATCCATTTTCTGGGAAAATGGTGGTTTCTGGATTTGGGCCATTATCTAGAATAATGGCGAGGTTTTGATATGATGGTTTCTGGATTTGGGCTATTATCTGGGATAATGGCGAGGAATGATTTAAAGGAAAATGTTTTGGGGCCAAAATGGGACTTTTGACGTGCGTGGAAAAAATGTGGTTTTTGGGACATGTGCATTGGGCATACTTTTATGCATATTATTGTGGCTTTAATATGTTTTTATCTTGCGGCGTTTGGGATGTTACTTACCTACGGCACCATTTTTGGTACCGTAGATTTTGATGCAGATGTAGAGGATGAGGAGGCTGAGCCCGAGGAGGCGGCTCCGTCGGAAGAGTGACTTGGAGTGCTTTTATTGTATTATATTTGTAGTTGTTTTTATTGGTATGTATTTGTATTTGAGATGTTGTTGAACATGTAATATTTTATTTACGTGTGTTTTAAACTGGTTTGTATTTAAATAAAAAATTCTGGTACTTAGTTATATGACTTTATTATCCGTTGCATGTTTTCATTTGTACACATATTGCATGTGCACACACTTTTGGCACTTGGCGATGAGATGTGTGACCGTGTTGTCATCATCCCGACGTCTCGATTTCCACGTGGCCGTACGTGAGAGTTGGGGGCGTCACAATTCCACTCTCAATCTACATTAAAACCAAAGTACTAATCTGAAACAAAAAAAGAAAAAAAAACACAGTTGAAAACTCATGCTTTTACTCGTCAAAACTCACTACCCAGCTGATAAAAAGAACAAAAAAATAAAATATATATTTTTCCCAACTATTCAACATCCAGCCGAAAGGTCAAATCTTGTTCATAAACAAAAACCCAATTATTATAAAAACAAAATCTTCCATATGAAATTTGTTGCCAGTGTACTTCGAGAGCGAATCATGGATCAAAGATTTTCTTCTCTCTTAATGGAATTCACTTACTTACAGTATAGAAGGTAAAAAAACAAGGCCATTTATCTACAAGAAAAAGCTTATGCTTCAACAAAAACAAGCAATATTTGGTGAATTAAAATGATCTAATACCCACAACTGATTGGGTAGCTCAAACATAAAAGGCAGATACACAACAGTAAATTGCAAACTGAGGAACATGCAAATCAGTTTCATAGAGAAAGAAAATTATTGTAACCACAAAAAACTACAACTTTTGTAATGCAACCTACTTGTGAAGGGAGTAAGATAAATGCCATGGCAACAAGAGATACCTATACGGTGATGATATGTCCTGGAGCCTTGCTCGATCATATTGGACTGCCCAAAATATTAACTTTGCGTCGAAATGGAGGCACAAAATTGAAATTTGTAAGGGAAGCTGGAAACTTAGGGCCTAGCTTCCCAAAGAGAGACAATATTCAAGTGGAGAGAAGGCAGTGTGCAAACTGGGGTAGCCAATTGTGGGATTTGAAGTTCTGTGAAATTGGTGAACCAAGAACGGAGGGGAGAATGGTGTGGGGAAATGAGACTCGGAAAAAGTGCCAAAAGCTCACGACGAAGGAGTTGACGCCGTGAGAGAACACTGGGAAGGGTGGAGCTTGTAGGGTTTGAAAATGGAGTCTGATGGGTGCAAGGGGGCGAAGTGTAGAAGGGTGTTCGTCGAAATGGGGAAACATGGGGGGAAATATAAAAGGGTTTTGTGCTTTTGGCGCCCCCATGTTAAAATCTTGACAAAAATGCAGCGTTGCAACAATTTTTTTTTGTTTTGCGATGCATAAAATCGTTGTAAAAGTAGCAATAGTCACTGCAAAATACTTTTTAATTGAAACCAAGCGTGCAAGTGCACATGTGATTTTAAATGCCCGTAGCGAGTTCAAATTCGACGAAAAAAATAACTTTTTTGCATCGATTTTATTTGCAACGATTTTAAAATCACTGGAAAATGTCTCATTTCTTGTAGTGATCTTAATTATATTATAAAAACCATAAGTGAAATGCTGGAGGCAACTGAGAGGGGGAACTGTGGGGGAATCGTGTCCCCCATGGCATAATGAAAAGATATCATTTTCCCCCCAAAGCCCTGCGTTCCCCTTCATTTTTCCATTTTTGGACTATTCCTATTTCCCATTTTCATCTTCCGTTCCAGAGCTCCTTCGTTCCCCTTCGTCTTCCTCATTGCACAAATCTTCCCATTCTCACTAAAGCCCCATCCTCCCATGAAGACGACCCATTTCGAGACGATCCACGAAGCCGAAATCTTAACCTCAGTTCTCCTGGGTTGAAATGGTCTCTAAAAGAAAATCTGAAAGAAAAAAATTGGTGTTGTGCGAAATGTTGTGCCCGGTATGGCATGGCATTTCTTATATTTTTGTTGTCTAAATTGGTTTTGGCTTTGTTTGCCTCTATGATCCTTCTTGATTGTCATACTCTGGGAAACAAGAAGAATGGTCTTCAACATTTGAAGGAGTTCTGTGAAGAAAAATGCAGAGAGCTCGAAATAATGTCCCCAATATTTTTAACCAAATCTTGGCATTATACTGCACATATATATTCCAATCCTCAAAACACAGATAGTATCTCAACAATTCCCTTCTATAAAGTTTGTATTGAAGCATTTTCTAATGGAATACTTTGTTACTCACAGACGTAGACGATTTCTGAATTAAAGGACTTTGTCAAAAAGCTAAACCCACTGCCAGAAATGATTGCAAGTATTTTCCCCTTTTTTTTCTCCAAAAAAAAAAAAAAAAAGGATTGATACCTAGTAATGGCGTTTTTCTTCTCAGATGAAATGCTCTGTTGGAAATGGATTTGGGTGTTTCCTTCTTCGATGGTCTTCTTCTTTTACATCGAAATGCTTTTATATTCGAAATGATTTTGGGCGTTTTTCTTCTCAGAGCCTCCATGAAATTATTGAGTTGATCTGTAACTTTGTGACGGCGCCATCAAGGGTTCTTTTTATTCTTTCTATAAATATATTATATATAATGAAATTGTTTCATTATGCTACGGTGGACGTGATTCCCCCGCGGTTTCCCCTTCTAGTTGCTTCCAGCATATCTTAAATCGTAATTGGAGCACTACTAAAATTGGAGTCTTATATTTTAAAAAGATAATGCTAGGGGTGCACACCAAATGTGAACCCCAAATATACACACCATTAATGCAAATGGATTTTTATTTTTCTTTTAAATAATTTTTAAACATCCTTAACCATTAAGAAAAAATAAAATAAAAATAAAAATTCGCTAATAGTCATTTTCTTAACCATTAAGAAAAAAAATTTAAAAAGCAAAATAAAATATATGAGTAGACACATTTAGTGAGCACATTTGGAAGTCATAATATCATTTTCTATTTTAAAAAGACATGTCAATGTTTCAATTAGAAGTCCAAAAAATAATATAAAAGCTCAAGAATTTATTCCAAATTCTCATTTATAATCTTTCTATATATATATACTCAATTCGGACTATTGGGGTGATTTTTTCCAGTACCACAGGCCCGAGCGGCCAACCCAGACCCAACGTGAAAGGGGGGGGTCCCTCACATCTAGCTTAAAAGGACTGAAAGGCCAGACCTAGACCCATAAGGCCCCTCAGCGACCTAACCTGGATTCACGATCCATCTAAGGTAGGCATGGGAATCTGAGTTGGAAGATGGGACACTACGCTAGGACCGCTAACGACAACACCAACAAAAGAAGGAAGGAAGGAAGCACGGTAGATGGAAGGGACTCTAAAGCAATACTAGGGGATCAGGCTGCATTAAATGCATTCATCATGAAATCATATCGCATTAATTATTTCACCTAGAGGGCCACGCCGCATTGAATAAGGCATGGTAGAGGGTATACCCCTCCACGCCGGTCACAGGGCATGGCTGCCCAACCCTTGAGGTAGTGTATAAAAGGACCCTCGGCTATCAGGTTTGGGGATCCACCTCTTGACTGAGAACTCGTTTACCAAATTCTGGCTTTCTAATGTTATTTGAGGATTATCACTGACTTAGGTATTGAAGGCTTCTCAGACCACCCAAGGGCCTCCCTCTGCCAACATCTTCTTTGTGGTTACCCCAGGACGAAGATCTGTACTGTTGAGAGCCCAGTCCTTAGGCGTACAAAACACGTCGTCAACACGGAGCATTAAAACAAAACACTGTTAAAAATTCAAACATGTGAAATGGACAATGATCATATATGTGCGTTTCTCATCTCATATTTGTAATTGACAAAATAACTCTATTATATGACGGCATAATTTTATTTAGAAGATAAATCTTAAAATTTAAATTTTACAATTCAAATTATGTCATGTGAATGGTATATGCATGATATAGAAATCTTAAAATAACATTTTTCTTGTGGACAACATGTAACAAAACATAAAAAAATAAATGAAATTCATTAATTATGTATAGCATATATAATTCCTTGTCATCAAAATTAAGGTTGCTTGACCATCTATAATATATATTTATGATAATAAGTCTATGATCTTGGCCTCAAAGAAAAAACAAATGAAGAAGAAAAGGCTGAGTGAGTGATGGCCGCATCATCATCATCATGTGGTTTTATTTGTTGCCATATCGATCGTCACCTTCTACGTATTATTTCACTTGCTTGTGGATCGACCATGTTACACCATATGTACATAGTGGTGCATGCGGTGGCTTTCAAGCTTGAGAAGGGGAAATTGACTTTGTCATCATGTTCATCATGAGAGGCACATATACATGATTCATGATGGGAGCTGGCCGATCGATTGAGCGAGTACGTACTGATTCTCGCCAGTCGTTAGCCTACTTGGGTGGATGAGCAAAGGGTATAAATTATTAGCTAGCTTCTGATCTATATATTCATTCAAGATCATTCCCATCTTTTAGCCAAATTAAAGGGTAAATATATGTTCTGCATCATTCTTCTTGAACAATTTTGTTGACATATATCGATCCGTTGACAAAACACTAATATGCAATATTTCTCCACTAAATCATGATAATCTTTTTTCATGATATATAAGTTTTGTAGATCTAGGAATTAAAGTCTGTCAAAATGTGGGAAGCAACCAAAGGAACTAACACACAGTCAACAATACCAACAAGGCATGAATCATCTGGTATGTTGGAAGGAGCAAAAGGCACTAAAGAAAGATGAGCTGGAGGAACATTCTAGAGACCCCACCTGATGAAATTCTACTCTGTTTTGGAATCTTTTCTGTTATGCACAATTTTGTACAGTTAGCTGTTTATATTCCTTCTATCCATTTTTGTATCGAATATGCTTTAAGATGCTATTTCATTTGGACTATATATACGACAGTGAATATCCTTTGTACAATGTAACGGTTTTTACAGAAATGAATAGTTCATTCTTGATTTCCTTTCAACACTACTTTTCTCAGTACTCTTCATTTCTTTACTCTAAATTTTCCTTTTTTCTTTCACTACATCAGTCTTCTTTATTTTTTTCTTATATGGTATCACAGCTAGAGAAGTGAAATCTTATGGACGAACCTGAAAATCCAATCACAAATACAAACCCCATCGATCCCCCTCAGCCAAACACTCAAAATCAAAATCCAATCACAAATACAAACCCATCGATCCCCCTCAGCCAAACACTCAAAATCAAAATCAAAGCACAAATACAAACCCCATGGATCCTTCTCAGCCAAACAATCCATTCTTCATTGGCAGTAATGATAACTCTGGAGCCTTACTTGTCACACAAATGCTAGACTCGAGCAACTATCATTCGTGGGCAAGATCCATGAAAAGGGCTCTTAGAATAAAAAATAAGTTGGGGTTCGTTGATGGTAGTATTTGTAAACCACAAGATCCAAACAGCCCTTTAATTGAACATTGGCTTCGTTGCAATGATATTGTCATCACTTGGCTGCAAAATACTATGTCTGTTGACATCAAAGCCAGTACTCTCTACGCTGAAACAACACATCAACTTTGGCTGGATCTTGAACAACGCTTGGCACAACAAAATGCTCCAAGAATTTATGAGGCGAAGCAGGAAATATAAGCTTTAATGCAAAATTAGGACTCTGTAAGTATGTACTTCTCAAAACTGAAAACTCTTCTTGATGAACTAATGAATTATGAATCTATTCCAAACTGTACCTGTGGAGGTTTAAAAACAGTGGTGAGTAATCAAGAAAGAGATTGGGTGATGAAATTTCTTATGGGTCTCAATGACTCATTCAAAGGCATTAACCAAATACTTTTGATCAAACCTTTTCCCAGTTTAAACGAGGTATACTCACTCATTCAACCAGAGGAAAAGAGAAGACACATTTCTCTTGATGTACCAACTGCTGAGACCATGGCTTTAATGGGACAGTTTGCACCAAAAGAAGTAGGAAGACAAAATGGGGGACCTCAAAAGAAGTATTTCTATACCCACTGCAAACTATCTGGTCACTCCATTGAAAGATGTTTAAAACTAATCCTGAAAAACTAGTGTGTTCACATTGTCATATACCAGGTCATACAGCAGACAAGTGCTTCAAAATCCATGGCTATCCCTCAGGTCATAAACTATATGGCAAACCACGAGCTGCTACAGCTGCAAATCAAGCTTCAACACTTATGACTACTGACCAAGAGCAAACTAATAACAACAGCCATGTGTCACTAACTCAGGAGCAATATGGTCAGCTCATGGCATTGCTACAGACACAGAACACTCATTCAGCAAATGATGTCCAAACCCTCATATCATCTTCTTCAAGTGAGCCTAATATGCCAAAAATTTCTGGTATTTCCTTTTGCCTCTCTGCTTGCAGCACCAAGCCAAAGCATGCTTCTAACATTTCATGGATCATGGATACTGGAGCTACAGATTATATGATCTACTCTCCTTCATTTTTTACACCCATTAGGGAAACCATTTCACACTCAGTTGCTCTTCCAAATGGACATATAGTCCCTGTTACTCACATAGGAACAGTTAAATTGACAGAGACATTGCCTTTGGATGAAGTTTTATGTGTTCCATCATTTTCATTCAATCTTATCTCTGCTCGAAAACTAACTGAAGCATCAAAATGTTGCCTTATTTTTTCTTCTCAATCTTGTTTTGTGCAGGACCTTTTGACTTGGAAAACAATTGGAGTGGCTAAAGTGAGGGAAGGTTTGTACCACTTACTGCAAGAAGAAGTCTCTCCTGCAGCTTTGATTGACTCCTTACCTATTTTTGCTAACAAAACTACCATATCAGCCTCTGTCATCACCAAACCAGAAGTTTTTAATCTATGACACTATAGACTAGGACACCCTTCAGATTCTAGGTTGGATTTACTAAATCTTGGTCATGTAATCGAGCCCACAAGCACAAAAGAACCATGTTCTATATGCCCTTTAGCCAAGTTGCATAAGCTGCCTTTTAATGTTAGTCACCACAAATCTGAAAACTGTTTTGAACTTGTTCATTGTGACTTGTGGGGACCTTGTAATGAAATAGCCTATGATGGATCAAGATACTTTCTCACCATTGTGGATGACTTTAGTCGATGCACTTGGATCTACATGCTTAAACATAAATCTGAAGCCTCTAATGCCTTACAAAGTTTTTGCCACATGATAGAAACCCAATTTGAAGCAAAAATCAAGATAATTAGGAGTGACAATGGTGGAGAATTTAACATGAATGAATTTTACTCAAAGAAATGCATCATTCACCAAAGGACTTGTGTAGAAACAGCCCAACAAAATGCCATAACTGAAAGAAAACACCAACATATACTAAATGTGGCCAGAGCCTTAAAGTTTCAACGTGGAATTTCAATGAAACACTGGAATGACTGTATCTTGACTGCTGTTTTTCTCATAAACAGAACTCCTACTCCACTCCTCATCCAGAAAACTCCCTTCGAACTTCTATTTAAAAGCAAACCATCTTACTCCCATCTTAGAGTTTTTGGATGTCTTGCTTTTGCATCCACTCTCACACACAATAGACACAAATTTGACCCAAGAGCAAGAAAGTGTGTCTTTCTCGGATACCCTTTTGGTATAAAAGGTTATAAGTTGCTAGACATTGAATCAAACAAAGTTTTTATTTCTAAAAATGTTGTTTTCTATGAAAATATTTTTCCCTTCAAGAGTCAGCATATGGAACCTGGAGACTATCTACCTAGTCCTAATGATCTTGCATACTCTCATCCAGCCAATATTGATCTAAATTATCCTACAATTCAGGTTTCCCAGCTTTCAACAGAATCTGCAGAAAACATGCACCAAAACAATGAACCATTACATGAAAATAACTTCATTCAACCCTTTGACTCAACACAAACCACCATCATAAATCCTTCTTTGCCTCGTAGATCCACTAGAAGCAGGAGAGCTCCTTCTCACTTGTAGGATTTTGTCTGTCAACAAGTCTCCTCACTACCCCATTCATAAGAGTTTGACAAGAAGAAAGGCTCTGCCATTTCAAGTGCTCCCTTTCCTCTTTGTGCTACTTTATCATATCACAAATTATCAGCTTTGCATAAGGCTTTTGTTTCATCCATTTCCACACACATTGAACCTCATTCATACAAAGAAGCTGTTAAGTGTAATGAATGGAGAGATGCCATGAATGCTGAAATAAAGGCTTTAGAGTTGAATGATACTTGGGTTGTGACAGATTTGCCTCCTAGAAAAGTAGCCATAGGATGTAAGTGGGTTTACAGAATTAAGTTCAATGCAGATGGGACAATTGAGAGACATAAAGCTAGACTAGTAGCCAAAGGTTATACACAGCTAGAGAGCCTAGATTACCATGAAACTTTCTCACCTGTAGCTAAAATGGTGACTGTGAGAACTTTACTTGCTATGGCAGCAATCAAAGGCTAGTATTTGCATCAATTTGATGTAAATAATGCCTTTTTACATGGAGATTTAGATGAGGAGGTTTATATGGAGCTGCCACTAGGGTATTCCATGAGCAATCAGTCAAAAGTTTGCAAGCTCAACAAGAGTTTGTATGGCCTAAAACAGGCATCTCGACAATGGTACTCAAAGCTGTATTCTTTTATCATCCAACAAGGATTTCAGCAATTCAAGGCAGATTATAGTTTGTTTATAAGAAGCACAAAAGACTCATTTACAACAATAGTAGTCTATGTTGATGATGTTATAGTAGCTGGTGAAAATGTGGAAGTCATTCGTTCTCTCAAAAAATCACTTGATGACAAATTCAAGATTAAAGACTTGGGAACTTTAAAATATTTTCTTGGCATAGAGGTGGCAAGGTCTGAAAAGGGGATTCACATTTGTCAAATAAAATATGCATTGGACATCTTGGTTGACTCAGGGAAAATTGGAGCAACACCAGTCAAAATATCATTGGATCAAAACATGAAGATTTCAAAAGATTAAGGAGAACCATTGTCAGATCCTTCTATCTATAGATGACTTGTTGGAAGGTTACTTTATTTGACTATCACAAGACCTGACTTGGCATTCTTAGTGCAATTGCTTAGCCAATACATGCAAGATCCTAGAATGCCACATTTAAGTGCTGCCCACAAAGTGCGAAGATACATAAAAAGGGCGCTAGCTCAAGGTCTTCTTTTCCCTTCAACATCTAATCTACAACTTAGAGCCTATACTGACTCGGATTGGGGGGCATGTTTGGACACAAGAAGGTCAATAGCAAGGTACTGTGTTTTTATTGGCAGCTCTTTAGTTTCCTGGAAATCAAAGAAGCAAGATACAATTTCTAGGTCCTCAGCAGAAGCTGAATATAGGACTATGGCAGTGTTTGTTGCGAGCTATCATGGCTTAGATATCTGCTGAATGACCTACAAATACCTCATCCTCAAGCAACCTCATTATCTTGTGATAATCAAGCAGCATTACATATAGCGGCCAACCTTATTTTTCATGAGAGAACCAAGCATATAGAGCTTGATTGCCACCTAATTCGTGACAAAATTCAAGATGGCAGTGTGATTACAGAGCATGTAAGTAGTAGCTCACAAGTTGTTGACATATTAACTAAGCCATTATGTTCAACTAGCTTCTACTCTCACTTGTTCAAGATGGGAGTAGAGGATATCTACTCTCCATCTTGTGGGGACTATCAAAATGTGGGAAGCAACCAAAGGAGCTAACACACAGTCAGCAATACCAACAAGGCATGAATCATCTGGTATGCTGGAAGGAGCAAAAGGCACTAGAGAAAGATGAGCTAGAGGAACATTCTAGAGACCCCACCTGATGAAATTCTACTATGTTTTGGAATCTTTTCTGTTATGCATGATTTTGTATAGCTAGCTGTTTACATTCCTTCTTTCCATTTTTGTACAGAATATGCTTTAAGATGCTATTTCTTTTGGACTACATATACGACAGTGAATATCCTTTGTACAATGTAACAGTTTTTACAAAAATGAATAGTTCCTTATTGATTTCCTCTCAACATTACTTTTCTTAGTACTCTTCATTTCTTTACTCTGAATTTTCCTTCTTTCTTTCACTACATCAATCTTCTTTATTTTTTTTCTTACAGAGTCTCCATCATTCATTTAAGGAAGAATATTCTATTTGCGAATCCAGCCATCTGATGATCATGCGGAGGAAGAAGATCATGACATGATCATGCAGTTAATTAGATGGCATGCAGTTAATTAGATGGCCTACAACATGCATGGCGTTAGTGCTTCAACCCTCACCTCCAATGCATCAAGCTTCATCGCTCGATATCCATTGAGTTCATGCATTTAACTGCTCATCTATCTTGTGCCATCTCAAAGCTCAAGAAGATTTGAACATGAATCTATATATACTCTGGCTTAATGCCTTGAAAGATTATTCAATGGCTAAAGTTTTAAGCATTTATAGGCCGCCAGGCGCCGTAATGAAAGTTTAAACTCTAATTATAATCAGGATGATCTTATTGAAATATTGAAACTTTTGGCCTCACATGACAATATATAGAAACCCATATAATCAACGTGGGGATGCGTCATCAACTTATAATGATGCAATAGCATCATATGAATTAATACTTATTTTAAATTTGATAAAAGAAATTATGGAAATCATTGATATTATTGATCCTCTTTGTCAACGTTTACAACAAAATTTCAACACGTTTTTTGAATGCTAGGAATATTTTAATCTCAAGCACAAAATTAATTAAGAACTTATTCATAGGTTGAGAAAAAGTTGTTGGGATATATTAATATATATATATATACACATGATATATGTATATATATGTGTATATGTATATATATATATAAGAGTAGTGATGCCAATTTGCAAAAGTTATGGCACTGAAATCCATTATCAATAAGAAGTGATAATATATAGTGCACCATTATAGACTGGACATATTCAATGTTAAGGTGAACTCTTGTTTAGACTAAAATACTTACTAGTTATTTATTTATTTATTTTTGATAGAAACAATCAACTTCAATTAAGATAAACAATTACAGACATTTATCAAAACATAAGGTTTGAGAAAGAAAGTCTGGAATACTATCCCATCACATTTCAATATTCTCCACTCTCCAAGCATTTCTAGCAAGCTGGTGAGCTACCATATTTCCCTCTCTATACACATGAGTAAAAGAAACACTTGTAAAACAACTAGACAATCTTTGCACTTCAGAAAATAGATTACCAAGCATAGAATTGAGCATATTATTTTGTTGTAAAGCTTGGACTAACAGCAAACAATCACTCTCAATTTCAATTTGTGAAATTCCCATAGTGGAGCACAATTGCATCCCTCTGAAAACAGCAAGCAACTCCACTGCTTCTGGTTCAGCCACCTTTAGTTCAAGCTTAGAAATAGCCATTAGGATTTTTCCAACTGAATCACATAGAATAATACCTATCCCTACCTTATGAAGATTTGAAAACATAGCTCCATCAGTGTTGAGCTTAAGTACCCCAGGAGGAGGAGGCTTCCAACTGAAGTGATGTAGAAGCTGAACCTGGGATTTAACAAAAACAGATTTATAACTATGTAGCAGTCCCAAAGAATGAGAGATTACATGTCGGGGACTTAAACAAATATTATGAAGCTCCAATTTGTTTCGCCTAAACCAGAAACTCCAAGCAAGACAAAAAAATACAGCCAAGTGATTAAGATCCTTTTCATCAACAACAGTCATCACCAAATCAGAAAAACTAGTAGGTGTAAGGTTTGCCAAAGAAGTGAAATGCTGAATCCATGAGTCTCGAAGCTGGCCACAACCAAATAATGCATGCAATAGATCCTCAACAGAATGCACACAGAATCGACATGTAGCTCCTGGGATCACCTGTTTTTGCACCAATTTATCCTTTGAGGGTAGACTATCTTTACATGCCCTCCATGCAAACACTTTTATTTTATTAGGAACAGGCAGCCCCCACAAAAATTTCCATAATCTCTGCTGTTTCCCCATTGAAGAGCATTCTGCAGTACCAAAACCAGATTTAGACATAATAAGTTTGTAGCAACTTTTCACTGAAAATTGCCCACAAAACATGTACACAATTTGTGACTTATGTCAAAAGTTTATTATTCAATTGACAAAGTGACTTAGCTTGTCTCGACTCTTCCATTTTAATGACAATTATTAAGTGTAACTTTTCAATTTTAAACCTTATTAAGACAACTTCATGAGAATAATATAGAGGATAACTTCTTTAAAGATTAATGTTTTCCAAGTTTTGGTGAGTTACTAAAAGGAAGGGAGAGAGATTCATTGGAGAAATTGGAAGAGACTTGGAGGGTCAAAACAGAATGGGGGCTTAGGTTTTCGAGATTTACATTGTTTTAATCGAGCTTTATTGGCAAAACAAGTATGGAGAATGATTCAGGGCCCTTCTTTTCTAGTGGCTTGGTTTTATAAAGCTAAGTATTTTAAGAGTTGCAAGATGGTGGATGCAAAATGGGGGACATGCTCTTCTCAAATCTGGTAGGGATTGTGATATGTTATGGATCTAGTTAAGAAAGGTATGGCGTGGAGGGTTGGGAATGGAAAATGTATTCGCATATGGAAGGATAAATGGATTCCACAGAAATCTACTTTTCAGGTTCAAACTGTGCCTAATGGTATTGATCCTGATTCCACAGTGTCTACTCTTATTGATGAAGGTAGCTACAACTGGAATAAGGAATTGATAGATGTAGTTTTTAATCAAGAAGAAGCTAGTTTAATCTATAGTATTCCTATAAGCTCAAGGATGCTCAGGATAAGATCATTTGGGGCTTATCTAATAAAGGGATATTCTTTGTTAAAAATGCTTATTTCAATGATCTTTATGCTAAAATTCAAAAAGTTGGTGAGTCTTCTGGGGACAAGAAGGTTCCTACTCTTTGGAATAAGATTTGGAATCTAGGAGTGGTTGAGAAGGTTAAACATTTTCTGTGGAAAACTGTCTCTAATCTCTTACCTACTAAAGTTAATTTGTTTAAGAAACAGATTGTGGACAATGCACTCTGTCCTTGCTGTAATTTAGTAGTAGAATCTGTTATACATGGATTCTGGGGTTGTACTGCAGCAATGGATGTGTGGGGGGAGAGTGGTAGCCTTGTTTTGAAATGGAGCAGCAATTATGTAGATTTTGAGAAGTTATGGTCTGACTTTATCCATAGGCTTGATGCTGAAAGTCTAAATTTGGTTGCTGTGATCATATGTTACAGGGTTTGGATTAGAAGGAATGACTTAGTTTTTGAAAACAAGTTTTGAAGTCCAAAACATGCTATAGCTGTAGCTGTTACTGAGATAGAGGTCTTTTCAAGTGCTATATCAGAAGGTGTTCACAGGCATGAGAGATCTTTACTAGAAGCTGGGTTTATTGGAAACCACCTACAAGTTCTTGGCAAAAGGTTAATTTTGATGCAAGTTTTGTGAAGACTCAGCAACAGATGGGGATTAGTGTGGTTATTCGTCATTCAACAGGTGATCTCCAGGTGGTTTTAGCTACTTAAAGAAGTTTTGTAACCACTACCTACATAGCTGAGTGTTATGCCCTTTTAAGAGTAGTTAATTTCTGTAATGATCTGGGTTTTGAGAATTTTGAGTTTGAAGGAGATGCTAAGGCAGTTATTGATGCAGTAAATGCTACGGTTTCAAATTCTTTATGGTCAGGCCAGATTATTGAAGATATTTGACAAGCCAAGTTACTCCACCCAAGATGGAAGTTTTCTTTTATTAGAAGAGAAGGAAATCAATCGGCTCATCAAACAACACAATTAGCATTTTCTTTAGATATAGAAACTGTTTAGATGGAGGAAAGACCTAATCTGGTTCTGCCTTATATTTCTTTTGACAAGTCATGTATTCTTTGATTAATGAAGTGAAAGTACTCTTATTTCAATTTTTTTTTAAAAGATTATCTAGTAATTTAAATTGAGAAATAATTACTCGAATATTTAGTATGATAATTTACAAATTTTATTTATTCAAAGAGCATCGAGTCAAATTAGCATAATTAAACTTGTATGTATTTTTTATATGCGTTTTTAAGTTATCTTTTTTTTTAATTATATATTAATATTTATATAATTCCACAAGCTCATGGCTACATCATAATGCAATAATAAGTGATCCACAAACTCTCCACTTTTCTTACATATATAATTCCAACACAGTGATTCGGCATTTCCTTGGATTATCTAAGGTGAGAATCTTCCCTAACGAAGTTATCCATACAAAAGAACAAATGTTTAAGAGGCCTTAAAGCTAGGCTTGGATACAAAAAGCATTTCATCTCATTTTATTTAATCATTATAACTTTTTCAAATTCTCATATAAAATATAATAAATAATCTAGCTTTTTCAAGTCTCAAAATAATAATAATATTAAAAAATAATATTTTAACAATATTTTATTCAACTTTCATCTTAACTTATCTCATCTCAACTTACTATCTAAACCTTCCTGTATATGTTCTTCCATGTACTTGTAGAATGTGTCATAAGGAATTTATAGTACGACTATACAATAAATCTCCCATTCTTGGGCAGTGACCATCTTATCAGCCAATTCCTCCATTCACTCTATAATCATATACAAGATTGAAGATATCTATAAATATGTCAATTTCTTCATCATGGCCAGCTCTTAGAAAAATGATATTCCATTGAAAAGTCATTGGATAGATCCATGAGCTTTGCAACGGTTAGTCCATAATTTAATTCTACAACCATCCTTGACTACATGATGCGTGGAACTTATAACAATCATAAAAAATTGCTATTTCTTGAAAAATAGAAGGAAAAAAATGCTAATTGATACGGTAAATTTTTAAGATAGTAATGTGTTTGATGTATTAATAAAAAAATTGCAAATAGATTTTCTTAATAATTAAACTCTAAAAAGAACAAAGTTATAGTATCCCACAACATTCACTTGTGATAGCAAGAGCACCTAAATCGTTAACTCAGGTTGTCCCAATTGGACAAAACGAAATCCCTTGTAATTTGTCAGTCTCTCCAAAACCCCCACTTCGTTGTTTCCAACTCTGCGGGGCACGTGACAGTCACCTCTTGGCTCTTCCTTCCCTCGTCTCATAGCTCAGTACGTGACCTCCCACCTTCTCTTGCTAGTTGCGCCCACCATTCGTCTCCATTTTACCACAAATTTTCTCTCAGTTTCCTTCGCTTTCTGGCTCATCCATGACCAAACCTCCCTTAGTTTTAGCCTCCTTGGATTTGTGCCTTTAAATTTCATATTTGAATCCTGAGCTCTCCATGGAGACGAGGAACTAGACTCTTATTTTCAGAAAGTACAGGGATGAGTTGAAAAGCACCAAGCTTCCTTCCAGTTCTCCTTTGGCGTATTTGTCTAAGAGCTCTGTCAGCGGTCCGGTGATTGATTTGGTCAACACCTCGCTTCTCAATCCGAATCATTCCTATGCTCCGCTCAACACTGAGGACCCCAATAATTCAAGGTCTCTCTCTCTCTCTCTCTCTCTCTCTCTCTCTCTCTCTCTCTCACACACACACACACATTTACGGCTAAGAAAAGCGATCTATAGTAGAGAAATAAACGTCCAATCCAAAGTATTTTTCTTCCATTTTTTTAAGAAATGATAAAAACGAAGTTCTTAGTCTTTTTTTTTTTTTTAAGAAAGAGGACGATACCCAAATTTTATTGAATGCCCTTATTTATGGCGAATAAAAACCGTAGTTACAGCTAGATACTTAGGGCTAAAGACAATCATAAAATCCCAAAACCAGGTATCAAAATGAAATGTATTAAATAACACAATTAAAGGAGAAACACTAGTCATAATACACCGAACCTGCATCAAAAACCAAAAAAGTGCATGCTTAACAAATAAAACCTACAATCAAATTAAGACAAAGAAGTAACAAAATTGTTATCAATGTCGAATAACTTGTAAACCCACTTGGTGCATACAAATAGCTCCCCTAATGGCTTTTGGAAGATTGTCTCTAGTATTGAATACTATATCAGTGCTATAGTACCCAATTTAGATAACCTGTCTACTAAATGGTTCATTTTCCGAAACGAGTTGTAGAGACGTATCACCATGGAACAGGCCGTCTCTGTAGCCTCTTTCTAGTATCTCTGACTCTGCCAAGGAACTTTCCCACCTCTCTCCCACCAGTTAACCACTAGCTTAGAATATGTTTCCACCTCTATATGCTTTATATTCATTTCGCACATAAACTAAAGCCACCAGCTAGAGCTCTTATCTCTGCAAGATTGTTAGAATTAATGCCACAAAACTGGACAAAGGCAAAAATCATATGACCATTCTCATCTTGAAGGATCCTTCCACCTCCACTTCGACCAGGATTACCAAGGCTACTACCATCCACATTAAGTTTAGCAAAACCTTGAGCGGGTGCATCCACTTCAAGATTTGCATAGACTTTGTTTGGATGGGCATATTCTTTAAACCGAGTTGTTGTAAGCTCATCCCATCAGAGCATTTGGTAAAAGGTTTATTCATTTTAGTGTTTATGAGTTGAGCAAAAAAATTCACACCATATATTGGTATATTGGTAGATACAAGATTTAGACCCAGAGCTGCTTCAAAATATTTCCAAATAAAGGTAGGAATCCCTCCTAAATGTAACAAATGATTTAAAGATTTGCAGCTAGCCTATTGACAACATTCACATTTAGAGGCCATCAAAATATTCAACTTCATAATATTGTGGTCAAAAGTTAAAACGTTAAACATATCTTTCCACATAAATATAGAGACTTTACTCAGAATTAATTTATGCCAGATCCATTTAGCCCTTGAAACTTTTTCTTTAGGTTCGTGGTTGTATAACCAAGCTGAAAAGGTTGTAAAATTGCCATTTTGCTGATCTGTTCTCTATATAGGAATATCAGGACTTGAAAAGAGACAAATGTGTTGTGACTTCAGCTCTTCATAGATATGGTGCCCCACTATCTCCTATATTTTCTCCCAATTACCTCTCATATTAGAAAAAACCTCTTCTATAGTCAACTCAAGATCCGTTACTTCTGAGCGTTCTCCAAGAATCCCTAAAGAAAACTAGTTTTCATACCAAAATGAGATCTTGCCTCATTGATAATCCATCCCAATTCTCATGTATGTTTCTGCCTCTAATGAAAGCAACTTGTTCTTTTGAGACAATTTTTGAAAGCAGTGGATTAAATCTATTAACTATTATTTTAGAGAACACTTTATAAATCACCGAGCACAAACTAATAGGCCTAAATTTAGCAAAACTCGATGGGTTCTCCTATTTTAGTATAGTGACAATAAAGATAGAAGAATAAAACTTTATAAGAGGAGTCCCCTTTAAAAAGTCAACAATTGCTTCAACCATTAACTCTTTGACAATGTCCCAACATTTCATAAAAAAAAAAAGACCCAAATCCATCAGGCCCAAGACTACTATCTTCATGAATATCAAATAAAGCAGTTTTGACTTCCTCCAACGTTGGCATTTGGCATAAAGAGTCATTTTCCTCGTTAGTGATGACTATTTGGAGTTGACATGTATTTAGTCAACTGAGACTCATAAGACTTGTATTTAGTATAATTGAGATGAGCTTAAACAAAATTTGATACCACGATAAAGAATTTAAATTTGTTAAATTATTTCTATCATTATTCGGAGTAGATACCAATTTATCTAAAGAATTCGATCTATGTTATAAAAAGAAAAACTTGAACTTCTATTATATTATGGACTATCATTTGAAAATCTTTTGGAGTTTATAATTTTTGGTTTACAGCCCTTTGCAGACTTCTAGTCTTTACCTTGATGTCAAATGTACCCATTAAAACTCTTACGTCTTTGTAATATATGCTAAAATCTTGTAATAAGTGATGAATGTGCCTAAACCGTTTATTGAATGAAAACAACATTGCTAGCCTAGAAGCTAGTTAGAGTAGGCTGCACACAGAATGTGCACTGGGTGGTCTTAAACCGGTCTTCTCTTTACTATCTAGTTTCACTTGCATTTTCTAGAAATAGAAAATAACACCATTTGAAGCTTTTGGAAATGAGTTGAAATGAGTTCGGAGAGTTGCAAGCTTTTGGGTCTATGTAAATGGCTATAAGGGAGAGGGCAGTGGATACAATGTCTCTATCTTTGGTTTTGGTCCCAATTAAGTTTGTGATGGGACCTCATTTGGGTGGGGTTGTTGAAGGTTTTTAGTAGACTTTTTAGTGGCCATAAGTATATTAGGCTTGCTTCTCAATTTGGTTTTGTTTTCTTAATTTTTCCCACTGGTTCTGTTTTTAATTTCAGCAGCATGCATGCCAAATCTACATCATTTGGAGAGTGTACGCGAATATCTTGTTTTCCTTCCCTCTTTGGACTTTTCTATTTTTTCTTTACTAGATGTTGTTCTTCAGAAATAAAGGGGGGCTGGGACCATGCCTTTTGACTTTACCCGCAACCTCAAGTTGGGATTGAGACTTGTTCAAATCTTCTTTTTTCTGCTACTTGAGTGGGGTTCTCAAGTGAGAGAGTAATACCAAACTCTGTATGAATGACTTCAATATCATTGGAGATACTTTTATGGATTAAGTGGGCTTGTGTTTTAATAGGTGGGCTGTGCGAGATAAAATTTGAGAGTAAAGAGCTGGGCTCACATTGAAGAGTTGTTGTCTGCCTAGCCTGTTGATCTTGTCGAGTCTGTTGTTCACCAAAAGCATTGACTTTTGTTTCTGATGTAGATGTCCTCCTTTGATAAGCGTGTCGGTTGATTGTTGTCTAGTTGTGGCTCCCGCTGGTTGAAAAAATACTCCCCAATTGTGCCGTTTTTGTCAGGAATTTTAAAGAGAAATTTCCTCTTTTGGGAAAAGATGGTTTTGTCTCTTTTTTTCTACTAAAAAAACATTGCTAATTTTAGTAGCAATTTTAACTGTCATATGATCCAAAGTGAGTCCATGTATTTGGACATGAAACATAAAAGGAGTTTAAACTTATCTCATGCCAAGTGGAGCCAGGGGGCCACAGTTTTAAGATGAGCAAATGGCTTTTGCAGTTCCATGGAGCTTAATTGGTTGAGAATCTTCTGTTTGTCTTGTGGAGTTTGGAAAGTGAAAAGGAAGAGATTTATCTCTAACTCTTTAATGTGAAATTTTTTTTACGAAATTCTATGATGTTTTGAAGCTTGCATGCAGTGAGATTTTGTTTAGAGGACGTGTTGCTACTATTATTCCCACTAGTGCAAGTTTTGTGGTTACCTTTACATAGTACTTTGATGCTGGCTCGAGTTTTAGATCTTTTCAGGAGAGAGTTTCCGTTTGTTGGATTAAAGAGTCCATTTCCATGAAGAAGTTTGGTAGTGTTCCTTTGTATTTTTCAGTTGTGTTTCTATGTGAGTGGTTGAGGGAGGTTATGTTTCTGTGTGGGTGGTTGAGGAAGGTGGTGATTTAGGTTGGTATTTGCTGGCCTGCTATACAACTTTTACGGTTCTTTGTTTTTTACCAACTTCATTTGTCTTCGATTAGCTCGATGAAATTTGAGTTTGGTCCAATTTATTTATTAATTATTTATAAATAAAAAATTATAATTAATTATTAAATGATATAACTTGATTAAAATTATAATTCGTATAAAATTATAAACGATATAAAAGTATAAACTCGAATATATATTGTGACGTCCCCAACTCCTACGTATGGACATGTGGAAATTGAGGCATTGGGATGATGACAACACATGTCACACATCCCATCACCAAGTACCAAATGTGTGTACATGCAACACGTGTACATAAAAAATAACGCAGTGGAATAATAAAATCAGTTGACTAAGTACCAGAATTTGTTTAAATACAAACTCGCTTAAAAACCAGCGTACTAAAAAATATTACAAATAACCAGAAGTAATAATTAAAAGCAGGGAATAAATCTCAACCCGCGAGTGATCCCTGATCACTCCTCCGGCGGAGCCGCATCCTCGGGCTCAAGCCTCTTCGTTATCTGTATCAAAATCTACGATATCAAAGACGGTACCTTAGGTAAGTAACAATCCAAACAAATCTCAAGATAAAAATACATTCATGCAATAACCAAATGTATGAACATGATGCCATATGCATATGTCCCGAAAATCATCATTTTCCATGCAACCAAAAATCTCATTTTTGCCCAAAACATTTCATTTAAAACATTTTCTCACCATTACCCTAGATAATGGTCCAGAAGTCTAATTTCATAATTTTTTCAGAAAATGGCCAATTAACCAAACCATCAAAGCACTACAGGCAGAAATCACAAGCGAGACTCTACCACCATCCATGCTTACTACCATCCCTACGTGTGCACCGTAGGCGAGAATCACAGGCGGGACTCTACTATCGTTCCTGCCTACCACCATCCCTACAAGTCCATCTGTAGGCAGGAATCGCAGGTGAGACTCTACCACCATCCCTATGCTTGCACCATAGGCGAGAATAACAGGCAGAACTCTACCACTGTCCTTGCTTACCATTATCCCTACAGTACCTCTGACTCAAACCAGTCAATCTAATCGTTCAAATATACCCAAAAATCATTTCTCGCTTGAAAACCTAGTTTTCAATTTTCAACACATGTACATGCATGCAATTACACGAAAACACAGTTTTCCTTTTCAAACATGAACATGAATGCACTATGCAATGTTTATGACAAGATACCAAAAATAACCAACAACAATAATTTCTAACATCAATCAATATCAACAATTATATACACAACTTTGTCCTCTAATCCAACTGACCCCCGACTCCTCAGACTTAGTCCGGTACAACTAACCAAATCACAAATTATTGTTAAAGTAAAAATA
Organism: Carya cathayensis; assembly: GCA_011037825.1. Taxonomy (NCBI): domain Eukaryota; kingdom Viridiplantae; phylum Streptophyta; class Magnoliopsida; order Fagales; family Juglandaceae; genus Carya; species Carya cathayensis. Next base: position 417,838 of record QGSO01000241.1, read on the forward strand.
TATTTAAATCTTAAAAGAAAATTGAAAAATACTTATAGCGGTATATAATATTTTTCGAATGATTAAGGGGCTGCAAAAGGTGGCGGAAAAGTAATGTAACAGTGTAAAATACACTGTGGCCGTGGGTTATAAAAAACCCACTTTTGAATGGGGACAAACCAAGACTTGAGATTGATAGGGAATGACTTAGAGGTGTTAGTGAAGCTAGTGGAAGTGGTGGTTGGCCGTGGGTGGCTGCGAAATCGGCAGTGGAAGTGAAAAATGGCCAAAACGGAGTTGAGCTCGTGGTGGTTGCTCTGGCGATAGATCGAAGCTGGAAATAGGTGGGTTAGGTCAGCAAGGGGTTGGTGATAAAGTGGTGAAAAGATGGTAGCCGGAGGTGGAACGACGGCGACGGAATGGAGGAAAAACTGTGCGGCTTGGAGGAGCTCACGGTGGCTCGGTTGGGGCTAAATTTTGGTGGGGGTGTTCACCGGCCGGAGGGGAGTCGAATGGTGGGGGTGGTGAGACGCACGGTCGGCTGACAACGACTCTACGGTGAGATGAAGAAACAGACGGAAGAGGGGGAGAGAGAGAGTGTGTGTCGCGCGGGGAGAGAGAAACTGGGGGGAAAAATGAGGAAAAAGAAAAGAAAGAGGAAGAAGAAAAAAAGAAAAAGAGAAAAAGAAAAGATGGGGAAAAAATGAGGTCCAATTCTCACATCTAAGATCTAGAAACTGGTCTAACAAAAACAATTTTAAGAACAATAAATTGAATAAAATAATTTAAAATAATTTAAACATACTATCTTGCTAAAATATAATAGATAACTAGTAAAAACTAACAACAAAATTTTAAATCCAAAAATAAACTAAATTAAATTAAACAGCAATTTAATCACAAAACAATAATTAATAATAAGAAAACACCTCAAAATAAATTTCATAACTAAATAAAACTAATTAAAATTCGATAAATTTAAAACAAAAGACCAATATTTTAATTAAATTAAAATACTCATTTAACAAAAATACACATAAAAACAGAGTTTCACATATATTATAATAAATTGTTAAGCGTTATTAATTATGAGCCTATAGCGCGCTATTAATAAATTATCTGATTCATCAAATCTCTTTTTTTATTTTACCATTTGGAATCAACCAAATCATGGCTGCCGCAGTCACATAACCTGGCCATACATGTAGGGGTGTAAAAAAGACCCGGAAAACTGGACCGGACCGGCCCGATTTTGCCGGTTTTGGACCGGTCTAGTCCGGAACCGTTTTTATAAATAGAAAACCGGGAAGAACCAGTCCGGTTTCGGTTCCGGTTAATTTGGGACCGGACCGGACCGGTACTGTTTATATATTTATTAATTTTATATATAAAATGTGTTATATTATATATAATAATATAAATTATAATTATATATAAGATAATGTTATTATAATTTATAAAATAAATGTTTAATGTTAGACATAAAAAATTTAATTCATCATATGCTTTAAATTTATAATATTATAAATATATATTATTAATAACATTTTATCATAACAAGTAAGAAGTAAGAAGGAAAAAAAATTACTGATATAGTCAAATATTATTACTAAATTTTGAATCTTTGATGGCCTAATAAGTTTAAAACTCTCAATATTTTTTTTGATAAGTACATGAAGTATTAGTAGATAAATATAAATTATATATATTAGTATATAATTTATATTTTTACAATTTACATTTTATGACCTAATACTAAATACTAATAGTCTAATATTATATTATTAATTTACTATTAATATTATACTTTTAGTCTATGTATAAACTATAATAAATTAATACAAAATTAATTACTATACTAATATTAGTATATAAATCACTAAACTAAATAATCACATATAAAATGATCACTATAGTCTATTAATAATATAGTTATAATAATCACTATAATTAATACTAATATTATAATTAATACTAATATTTATAATGATACTAATAGTCTAATAAAATATTACTATTGGTAATATACTTTTAAGTCTATTTATAATCATTAATCACATAAAAAATAATCACATATATACTAATACTAATATTCTAATATAGAGTATAGTTATACTCATACTAATATAGTTAAATTAAATCACCAAAACTAATACTAATATATAACTATACTAATAGTCTAATATTAATACTATTATATAGTTTAATATATTATATAGCTATAACTAATACTAATATATATACTAATACTAATAGTCTAATATAGACTTATAGTTCCGGTATTAATACTATATTGCGATGTTATATTCTTTAATTTATTATGTATAAGTATAACTATATAGTCTATTAGTCTATTATATATATATATATATATATATATATAGTCTATTATATCAATACAATTTAAAGTTTATAACCTAATACTAAATACTAATAATCTAATACTATATTACTATTAGTATTATACTTTTAAGTCTATGTATAATACTATAAATTAGTATATAAATCATTATACTAAATAATCATATATAACATAATGATATAGTAACACTAATACTATATGTGATTATATAAAAAATAAATTAATAATCACATATATACTAACATTCTAATATAGACTATAGTTATACTCATAATGATATAGTAACATAGTTATACTAAATCACCATAACTAATACTAATATATAGCTATACTAATAGTTTACCATTAATGCTATTATATTGTCTAATATATTATATAACTATAACTAATAGTAATATATATAACTAATACTAATAATCTAATATAGACTTATAGTATTAATACTAATAGTTTATTATATTATATATATATATACTAATAGTTTATTATATCATATATATATATACTACTACTAATCGTGAAAAGTAACTGGTATACTAATAGTTTATTATATCATATATATATATATACTACTACTAATCGTGAAAATCAAGACCATACGGTGCATTTTATAGGGGAGTTAGGTTAAAACTTAAGGCCTGAAAGTTTCTTTTTTCTTCTTATATATATATACTACTACTAATCATGAAAAGTAACTGGTATACTAATAGTTTATTATATTATAAAGTGTGCATATTATAAATTGCTTGGTTTATTATTTTATAAAGTGTGTGATTGCTTGGTCTATTATTTTATAAAGTGTGCATGTTATAAATTGCTATTATTTTATAAAGTGTGTGATTGTTAGGTCTAGTATTTTATAAAGTGTGTGATTGTAATCTAATATTAATACTATTTATTGTTGTTACTAGAGATGGATCAATCAAATGAAACACCCGGTGATGTGAGACCTTTAATGGAAATGAGTCAAAAGACCATGGAATCAACGGCGACTAATGATCCACTTTCTCCACCCTCCAATGTAAACAAGCCATCAACTGGTCCTGGGAGTGGTAGGAAAAGATCTGTAGTTTGGGACTATTTTAAAAAGATTAAAACTGAAGATAATTCAAGATCTAGAGTTGCATGTAATTTTTGCGGGACTACTTATGCTTGTGATTCTAATATAAATGGCACAAAATCAATGTTACAGCATTTGGAAAAAACCTGTAAGAAATCTCCACTTAGGAAAGTGGATAGAAACCAATCTGTATTAGGTTTCCAGTCTGGAGAAAGCAATGGGGGGCTTGTATCTATTGCTTTTAGTGTTGAGGTTTGTAGAGCAGCCTTATCAGAAATGTTGGTTATTTATGAGCTTCCTTTTAAATTTGTGGAAGGGGAAGGGTTTAAGAAATTTATGCTTGTTGTGCAACCTAGATGAAATGGGATTACATCACGTGTAACGGTTGCAAAAGATATTTTTAAACTTTATTTGAGAGAGAAAGACAAGCTAAAAAGTGCTCTTAAGGGACAGTGCATTTGTCTAACCATGGATACATGGACATCCGTGCAAAATTTTAACTACATGTGTCTCACCGCACATTTTATTGATGAAGATTGGAAAATGAATAAAAAAATTATCAGTTTTTGTAAGGTGGAAAACCATAAGGGTGAGACACTGGGAAAAAAAATCGAAATGTGTTTGCTTGAATGAGGGAGACCCAAAATATTTACTATTACACTTGATAATGCAAGTTCAAATAATGGGATAGTTTCGTACATCAAAAGAAAGACAAATAATAGAAAAGATACGATTTTGGAGCATGAGTTCTTGCATATGAAATGTTGTGCTCATATCTTGAACTTAATTGTTCAGGATGGGTTGAAAGAATATGATCAATCAATTGCACGAATTCGAGGGGTTGTGAAGTATGTGAAATCATCTCCACAAAGGTGGAACATGTAATATCCCGTTTTTACGTGTATTTTCACTGAAGGAGTATTTTAATTTAATTAAAATAATAGTTCTTTTATTTTAAATTATCAGATTTTAATTAGATTTTATTTGTTGTTTGGGTTTAAATTGTTGTTTAATTTATTTTAGCATGTCTTTGGATTTAAAATTTAGTTGTTAGTTTTTACTAGTTATTTATTATATTTGAGCTTTACGTTGTATTTAAATTATTTTCTTGATTTTATTGCTTTTAAAGTTGTTTTCGTTGGATCAGTTTTTGAACTCCAGAGGTGAGGATTGAACCTCATTTCTTTTCCTCCATCTTTTCTTTTCTCTTTTTCTTTTTCTTCTTTCTCTTTTTCTTCCTCTTTTCTTTCTTTTTCTTTCTTTCTTTCCGCTGATTTCCCCCTCACCCGTTCGAACTCTCTCTCTCTCTACCCATTTTCGTCCGTTATCTCTCTCCGCCCAGACCCACCGCCGCCGGCCACCGTGTGGCACACCACCCACCCAGTTTTCTTCCCCTCCAGCCGGTGATCATCCCCACCAAGTTTTACCGCCATCCGAGCCACCGTTTAGCCGGAAAAACCACTCCAAGCCAAACGGCTTTTGCTCCGATTTGCCGCCATCGCTCCACCTCCGACCACCACCTCTTCACCACTTCATCACCGACTTCTTGCCGTCCTAAACCACCCATTTCCGGCCTCGATCCGTTGCCGGAGCAGCCCCCACGAGCTAGTTTCCGATTTGGGTATTTCAGCTCTTCTATCGCCGTGTTCGCTGCCACCCACGGCCAAACTTCACTTTCACTAGCTTCATAAACACCTCTAAGTCATTCCCTATCAATCTTGAGTCTTGGTTTGTCCCCGTTCAAAAGTGGGTATTTTACAACCTACGGCCACAGTGTATTTACACTGTTACATTGCTTTCTCTTCGTCGTTTGCTGTTCACCGATCCTTCAAAAATTATCATATAGCACTCTAAGTATTTTCCAAACTTCATTTTAGATTTAAATATATTATTGCTCTTACAATAATTATTTGTGACTAGTTGGTTATTCCGAACTGAGTCCGAGGAGTCAGGGGTCGGATGGATTTGAGGACGGAGTTGCTTGTTTGGTTGTTATAGATATTTGGAAAGTGTTGATTAATTTGTGTAATATCATTTGCATTGCATTGTGCATGCATATGCATGTGTTATTTATTGAAAATTGAGTTTACACGTGTAAATGAATTTTCGGGTGCGTGCGTATCACGACCCTAAGCCGGGATGGGGTATTATCTCGGTGGAGCTCCTCTGGTCACTCGGGAGTGGATAATACTGAGTGACATTCCCTGGATTGTCGCTGGGCGACAACGAGAGCTAGCGGGATGGTAACGCTCTCGTACCGACTCCGTGGTCCCTTGGCTGGTAAGGACTAGAGGATGCCTGGGTCAGGTACACGCTAGTCGCGAGACTGGGATCACTCGTTTAGATGTCACATGCGTAGTCGTTACCTGCGGTGTGACATAGTAGCCAGAGTGTGCGGATGATCCCTAGGGGAGATCATGGTGCATACATTAATTGAAATTGATTTGAATTTGGATATGGGCCATTTTCTGGGAAAATGGTGAGGTTTTGATATGAGGATTTTGTGATCCATTTTCTGGGAAAATGGTGGTTTCTTGATTCCAGATAATGGCGAAGAAAGGTTTAAAGAAAATATTTTGGGCCATTATCTGGGATAATGGCGATGAAAGGTTTAAAGGAAATATTTTGGGCCAAAATGGGACTTTTGGCGTGCGTGGAAAAATATGTTTTATGGGACATGTGCATTGGGCATTCTTTCATGCATATTGTAGAGTTTAATATGTTTTTATCTTGTGGCGTTTGGAATATTACTTACCTGCGGCACCATTTTTGATACCGTAGATTTTGATGCAGAGGTTGAGGGGGAGGAGGAGGAGGCGGCTCCGCCATAGTTTTGACTTGGAGTTGCCTATCTTTGAATATTATTTGTATTTGTTTTTATGTTATGTATTTGGATTTGAAATAGTGTTGAGCTTGTAATATTTTATTATATGTATTTTAAGCGAGTTTGTATTTAAATAAAAATTCTGGTACTTAGTTGTAAGATATTTATTATCCGCTGCGTTATTTATTTGTACACATATTGCATGTACACACACTTGGCACTTGGCGATGGGATGTGTGACCCGTGTTGTCGTCATCCCGACGTCTCGATTTCACGTGTCCGTAAGTGGGAATTGGGGGCGTCACAGAACACATTTAAGCAATGTTGTGATAGTGAGGATATTACTTGTAAAAGTAGTGTATGCTTAGATGTACCAACTCGTTGGAACTCCATTTTTATGATGTTGGATAGGGCTGAAAAGTTTCAAAAAGCATTTCAACGGCTAGAGGATGAAGATTCAGGATATGTTAAGAGCCTTGGGGAGGATGATAGTGAGGATGATGATGGTGTTAGTGAGTTGGGTAAAGGAGGGCATCCAAGTTAGGGCCTCCAACCATGGATGATTGGGATAAGAGTAGGTTGTTTGTAAAATTTTTAAAACTTTTTTATGATGCAACCTTGCGTTTCTTTGGGGCCAATTATGTCACTTGCAACTATTTTGCGTTTGAGCTAGCGACAATTCATGCTGCAATTAATTTGGAGTGTGCGGAAGGGTCTCATAATTTGAGGACAATGACATTTAATATGAAATCTAAATTTGAGAAGTATTGGGGAAATATTGAAAAAATGAATTTTTTGTTGTATATTGCATTGGTTCTTGATTCTCGATATAAAATGCGATATCTAGATATTCTTTTTGAAGGATTATATGAGGATAACACTTTAAAAGTTCTTATGTTGTTGGATTTGGTTAAAGATGTTTTGACTCGCTTATATGATAGTTATTGTGCAAATGACAGAAGTGATGTTGGGGCACAAGATCAAACTATTAGCCAATCAAGTGAGGGATGGGCTAGTACTACAAGTTCAAATCCTGGGGTAGGTTAAGGTGATTTTGGATCAATGGGATCATATATTCGTTTAAAAGTTAAGATGTGGTTGGAGTCAAAGAACTCTTCGGAGAGTAAATCTGAATTAGAGAGATATTTAATTGAAAAATGTGAAGAAAATAATGCAAAATTTGACTTGTTGAATTGGTGGAAGGTTAACAGCATTAGATACCCTGTGCTTTCAAAAGTTGCGCGGGATGTTCTTGCAGTTCCAATATCTACAGTGGCCTCTGAGTCAGCTTTTAGCACAGTAGGTCGAGTACTTGATCCTTTCCGCAGTAGCCTATCTCCACTTATGGTTGAAGCCCTTATCTGTACACAAAATTGGCTTCGTTCATCTTCTACCCCGTTAAACATTCGCACTTTAATAGATGATGTTGAGGAGTTTGAGAAATTTGATACAGGTATGCAGCATCATTCACCTTTTCTTTAAGTGTCTTTAAAATGTATATCAAATTAGTAATTTGTTTTAATTATTATACTTTATTTTTTTCCTTTTGTGTAGAACTCATGGAAGACTTAGGAAGTTCTTCAAGACACACTTCTTTGGTTGGAGATGATTAAATTTAAGGTAGAACAACTTGTATAACATCTTTCTTAAATTTTTATTTATTTATTTAATATAATTACTAACTTTTTATTGAAATTAATTGTTTGATTTATTTTAATAAAATTGCAAGGTTTGTTGAATGGACTATTGGAGTTGGTGGCTTCGTGCATAGCTATTACTATTAGCTATTTGTTCTAGTTGTAAAGTTTTTTTATTGAATGTTCTTATAATTTGAACTTCTAATTTGATTTGTAATTTGGACTTGTAATTTGTTGAAATTTTGGACTTGTAATTTGTTAGACTTTTTGATTCTTTAGACTTTTGGTATTTGGATTTGTAATTTGTTAGACTTTTGGACTTGTAATTTAGACTTTTAGAATTTGGACTTGTAATTTATTTGACTTTTGGACTTGTAATTTAGACTTTTGGACTTATTTTATAGCAGTTTTTGTGTTATAGCAGTTTTTTATATAGCAGAGTTTTGTTTAGATAGCAGATTAACAATTTATAAAGCAGATTTTTTATAACATAATTTTTTTACATATCAGATTTTTTTTTCATAAAGCAGATTTTTGTAAATAGTAATAGATTTTTAATAAAACAGAATTTTTAAATCAGTTTTTTCTGTTTTAAACAGAATTTTTTAATGACAAATTTGTATTTTATTAAAACCGGAAACCGGAGTACCGGTTTATAAGAAAAACCAGTACGTAATCGGTTTTTAAAAATACAAAACCGGTGCCTATCGGTTTATGAGGGAAACCAGTGCGTAATCGGTTTTGAAAATACAAAATCGGTGCCTATTGGTTCGGTTTTAGATTTTGTCTAAAACCGGACCAAACCGGACCGGTTACACCCCTACACACATGATGCATGTTGGAGTCTTGGAATAATCAATATATATATATTAAATTACAAAAATTTTCATAGACAAGTGTACGTGTCAATTAACGTGCATGTGGGCCTGTGGCCCAATCAAATTTGTAGCTAGCCTCATATTTATTGCTCCTATATTTATTTAATAAAAAAAATTAACGAAAGGAATAAATTAAATAACAGTTTTCCCATTTATTTTTGTTGTTATTTTTATTTTGTTTTTAAGAGAATCTCGGAGTTAATAAAATTATTAGATAATAGATATCAAAGAGATCATAGGAGGACTTAATTGTATTTATTTAAAGGAAAAATCTAGTTATAGGCGATTATGCACATCAATACGTGCACACATCTAATATGATTGGTCAGAAAGTAGATTTTATTGAAAACAATATCAATTTAAATTTTGAATATAAAAATATTAGTATTGATACGCAAATTAATACATAGATTCGCTTTTACGTAACAAAACATATTTAAACAAGTAGTCAAATTAAAAAGCCAACATATGATAATCCTACAAAAAGCGTTCTTTCAGTTAATTAGTGATAATAATATAATTCCTTGATTGCTTCTATGTGATTTCCATTTGGACTTGAAAAATGTATTGGACACAAAAATATTTCACGTCAATAAATTTATAAATTGACATAATTTAATATATATATAATATATTAAAATTGTAAAATTATTTTTATTATAATAATTAACATTTGGCTGCATATTTATGATGTCGGCCAGTAGTGTTGAGCTAAAATTAAAACTTTGGTTAAGTATGCATGTTAATATATATATATATATATATATATATAGATCAGAGAGAGAGGGAAATGCTACTACATGTCGCGAAGAGAGATTATAAAAATAAATTTATCTATTAATCTGTTAAATTTGTCTGTTATATATTTTATTGGCTTAACTTTTTAGAATATATAAGTACTTATTATTTTATATGGTATGAAAGGAGAAGTACTCTGAGTTTGAATATTCCTGACTCTACATTTTACATTATTTAATTATTTTTATTATGAATAACACTGTTGTACTGGTCAGTTGTAAAATAATGAGTTGTAAGTTATACACACACATATATATATATATATATATTTAAAGACGATCGATTTACTACTCAACAAAAAATTATTCATTTTATTGCACATCCAATAATACAGTTTTGGTAAATATATATAGTCAATACAACTACCAAAGTACTGTAAAATATTCTAATATATCACTACAAGAAAAACGAATTTTTCTGATCACTTTCTTATGACTAAAATATTATTTGCAACTAATTTTAATTAAAAATAATTATTTTATTAAAATTAACTAGTTGCAAATAAGTAATTTTCTTATAATTTGTATATAAATAAAGAGTTGACAGTACACATTGTTTTTCAGGAAAGCAAAACGTAGTTAATTATTATTGTTCCTTTTGAATGAAGTTTATTGAAAGTAATGTACTTATAAACGGGAAAAAAAATGGATCCGGCCATCCTTTCAAGTTTCAATGGGTCGGAAAGAAGTAACTTCAACGCATGCATGCATGCTAGTCTCCATGCAATTCCGTACCATTTTTTTCCCTAATCTGTAATTAATTAATGATCTCGACCGATTTTACTTTTCCAATGAATTGGCAGTAGTGCTGAGAGCAATTACATGATGAGAAGCTGGTGGCAGCTGGGTTTCAGTAATTTTAATAGTGTTACGAAGATGATGATCAGCTGGAGAGGTGATAACAATATCAGTCAATGCAGACTGTTCTAATTCTGGGGAGCTGCAGCTTGCTACTTGTGTTTGCTTCTTCGTCTCTTTCCTTTTTCCCCACAAAACCGCGTATAACCCGCACACAATCAGCACAGATCCTAATATTCTGTCATTTTTTTTAATAAAAAAAGAAATGCAAAATCAGACTAATTGAAAAAAAAGATACTTGTCAAAGTAGTGATCAATAGAACTTAGGGAGGACCGGAATATCTGTGCATGCAGATAAAAAGTAATATTAATTAGGTTGAGAGTCATTATATATTTATATATATATATATATATATATAAAAACGTACGTTCCAAGGTGCAACTTCTCGCCCAGAACTAAAGACCCCATGATGGCAACTGAAATTACAAGCATCAGAGGGTTGAAGATAGAGACATATAAAGGACCTCTCATGTGCACGCACCACGCAATCAAAGTCACCGCAAGTCCTGTTCCTACGATTCCCTGCACACCCAATTAAGTCAGAGTTTGTGCGTGCAAGCCTTACACACCCAGATCACTTGTGTCTGCTAGCTAGCCCGGTATTCTCTTCTGTTTTTTCTTTTTGAATTAACAAGGATATATAGGAGATACAATCCTCAGGACAGGTAAGTACCGAGTAAGAGACTGTAAGAAGCCTGATATTCCAGCCCAACTTCCATTGGCTCCAATCACTCTCCATGCATAGTGCAAAGACAGCAGATTGAATAGCTCCCATCACACACATCAGAGCTGCGGTCGAGTAGTGACACGGATATCTCTCACTCATTTTAGTCTGTTTAATAGCAATTAGTAATTTATACAAAGTGGGAATGAACAAAAGAGTCCTCATGAAATTATTTTTTAAAAAAAAACAGCAATATGTTTTATAAAGTCACCTGAATTATTAACCAGGAGGCAAACGACAAACAACCTCCTAGAGCCAATATAGAACCCAAAAGAAGATTTTCCGATTCTGGGGATGCAGCCGAATGTCCTCCGGTTTGATGTTGGCCGTGATGCAGTAGATCAACATAAGTGGACCATATGTTAATTTGTGCCCCTCTGTAGAAGGTGAGGAGCATAGCCCCACCTATTCCCATTAATGTTCCCAGCACTTTAGCCTTCCCTGCAATTGTCCCTAGACTCAGCTTCTCCAACCTATTAAAAAATAAGCCGTAATGAATCACCAGAAATTTTTAGCAAGATGCAGATTAACATATGGACAAAAATTAATGCTTCGTTGTAGAAAACAAAAACCAAAAGAGCTATTTAATTTATCTACATCAAAGTTATTAAAAGTTCGTATTTTTTTATAAGTTTACTCATGAGGTGCATGGACTTACTACAGACTGCGAGAGAGAGAGAGAGAGAGAGAGGTATCCTACCGGAAAGAGACGGCCAGGATGAAGGTAATGGCAGGAACTAAGTTAGTCATGGCTGATGCGAATGTAGCTGATGTCAAGGCTAAGCTTTCAATATATAAATTCTGAAATAATGATCCCCTGCAATTAGCGTATCATTAATAAAAACCTTATGTATATGCATGCAGATGAAAATCAAATAGATCAGAACCGATTGGTAAAATAAAATGCATGCAACTTACCCGAATAGCCCGCAAAGAAATGCTTGGAAGAGTACTATCCATGTCAACTTTGGCCTACTATTCCTGCCAATGACATGTGTATATATTAGCTTCCGGATCCCTATACAGTACATGTAAATTTAGATGTATGCGCAGGTGGAATAATTAATTCTTCAAATTTTGTACCATATTCTTCCTTTTTTTTTCTGTTTATATATATGCATGTGTGCATGTCTAATGGAATATCAACTTCTGGATTTTTTTTTAAACTTCCATGGCCCTGCATTCTATGAGGATGGAATTATATTATCACGTCGATGGATTGCAACAGAAAAGAACATTAAAGAGAGTCAATTTATTAATAAATGCATATATAAATATATATATATTTATATAATATGTACACACATACCTCTCGAAAACGAGAGTGAGAGGGACAACAAGAGCAGCACCGAAAATGAGGCGATATGTAACGATAACCCTCAAGCTCATTCCATCATTTGCGGCCAGTTTGTAGAACACATTCACCCCAGTAAAGCTAAGCTGAACCACGACCATTAAAATGGCCGGCTTCAGCCCATGCAATGCCTTACAAGCGCGTTCCACTGCCATAGATGACGTACAGTTTTTCCCGACGAGCAGCTAGCTGAGTCCTAGCAGAAGATCAAGAATCTTTCTTCACCTGCCTTGTTGCTTGTGTATTAGTTTGGAGTTGGAAACTCGGGCAGTTGAGTTTTAAGGAGAGAGAGCGGAAAGGGAAGGCAGGCAGGAGTTGAAGGGTGAGTTAAAGCTTCGTTGGGATGTACATGGGTATATATATTTTGCTGTATCCAACGTTTCGCTATGGTTCTATTTCCCATGATCGTCATCAACTACGTATATATATATAGAATTTTTGTACATGATAAGCTTTCAATTTTCCACTGACTCGTGCGGAGTGTACTTAGTGCACAATATGAGAGACAGAGGCTTCGTGGGTCCTTCAGAGACGTACATATTCATATATACAAATGACATGAATAATATTATATGTACTGTTGCGTTAGTGATCTGATCACTGAGATATATTTACTTGATAATCGCTGAGTTTGCTGGTTATTCATTGAATCTAGATCGTCTTTCTCTAAATAGTTCATAAAATTATGCTGAGGTAGTAAAAGAAAAGGCTCATTCTTCCACTGGATCCGACGTCTATATGACCTGTTAGCAATCATGCATGAAGCTGAATCAGATTCTAAAAATCGTTATTGGAGCACTACTAAAATTGGAGTCTTATATATATATATTTTAAAATGGCGGTGCCATGGGTGCACACCAAACTTGCACTCTAAATATGCCCCAAATGTTTTTTTTTTCTGTTTTTTCTTTTAAATAATTTTTTATACATCCTTAAGTACTATTAAGAAAAAAATAAAATACAAATATGTAGAAATTCACTAATAGTCACTTTCTTATCTATTAAAAATTAATAAAATAAAATAAAATATATTAGTGAGCACATCATGATTTGAGAGTCATATTATCATTTTTCATTTTTAAAAAAAGGGGCAATATTTCAACTAGAAGTCCAATAAATTATATTAAAGCTCAAGAATTTATTCCAATTTCTCATTTAATATAATTTGGAATAAACAAACACGGTTAAAAATTCAAACATGCATGCGAAATGGACAATCATGATCATATATCTGTGCGTTTGTCATCTCATATTTGTAATTGACAAAATAACTCTATTATATATATGATGGCATAATTTTATTTAGAAGATAAATTTTAAAATTTAAAATTTTCAATTCAAATTTTGTCACGTGGATATATCTTGTATGATGTAGAGATCGATCTTAAAATAACATTTTTCTTGTGGACAACATGCAGTAACAAAACATAAAAAATAAACTAATTAAATTCATTAATTATGTATAGCATATTATAATTCCTTGTCATCAAAAGGTATTTGCTTGACCATATATATATAATATATATTCAATTCCGATAATAGGTCTATGATATTCTTGGCGTCCAAGAAAAAATAAATGAAGAAAAGGATCAGTGAGTGACGGCGCTGCATCATCATCATCATCATGTGGTTTTATTTGTTGCCATGCATATCATCACCTTCCACGTATTATATATTAATTCACTTGCTTGTGGACGGTATGGTTACACCGTACGTACATGGTGGTGCGGTCGCTAATTTCAAGCTTGAGAAGGGGAAATTGCCTTTGTCATCATGATCATCATGAGAGCCGGCGCATATACACGATTCATGATGGGAGCCGGCCGATCAATCAATCACTGATTCTCGCCGGCCGTTAGCCTACTTGGGTGGATGAGCAAAGGGTATTATAAATTATTAGCCAGCTGCTGATCTATATATTCAAGATCATTCCCATCTTTTAGCCAAATTAAAGGGTAAAAATATAATGTGCTGCATCATTCTTCTCGAACAATTTCATTGATATATACCGATCCGCTGACAAAACAATACTATTAATATGCAATGCTAGCTCCACTAAATCATGATCATCTTCTTTCATGATATAAAATTTTTGTAGATCTGGGAATTAGAGTCTCCATCATTCAATTAGGAAGAATATTCTATTTGCGAATCCAGCCATCTAATGATCATGCGGAGGAAGAAGATTGAAATTCTCAAAGTATTCCTGTAAAACTACAAAATTATCTACTACTTTTCATGAATAAATTGGTTAGATCTCAATATTATGATTATTAAACAAATAAAATACTTAAAAAGAATAAGCAAACTTGCATAACATAACGATTGATTACGAAGAAAAACCCTTTAAATAACTATTTAAAGGTAAAACCATATGGAACAGCCAAACCTAGGAAAGTCAATCATATTTTTTGAAAATCAATTACAAGTAATTCTCAACTACAAAACTTTTGTAGCTTGACTTTCTTACTTATCCAGACAAATGTCTCATTTGTCTTCTACAACAGTAGCAGCTAGAACCTCTGGCGATCTTCAAACTATTGACTTCCCTCCTGAAACTCCAGTGGCTGAAACCCAATCAACGATTCTTCACACTTGAAGCATAATCACACTCAAAGAGAGACCATAAATATGAAAATTCACTAAGGAATTTTCTCACCAAAATATGCACTAGAAAATGCTCTAAAAAATATATAGATCTGAATCTCTGTAGATCCTAACCAATATGATTTCTTAAATAAACAATATGGAAAAAGTTTTAGTTGAAGTAGGATTTTGCTAACAGGTAGAATCTATCGTGGCTACGTCTCCTGACGCATTACTAACATTTTACAATAACTCTCTTCTACATTGACTGATCTCTGCTTAGCTTTCATTCTGGATAAATATAGATTCTCTTAGACTCAATTTTTACATCAATGACTTGTCTAAATAATCTCTAGGACTTCTAAATAGACTCAATATTGTTTAGAGATATATCAATAATTATTTTACATTCATCCAAAAATTAAAAATATATATAATGATAAGATAAACCTTATCATTTAGTCATCTAATTCTAGCCAACTTTTGCCTTTACAATCTCCCCCTTGACGGATTGGTGACAAAACCAACTTGATGAATGTAATATAAAACCTGTCAAAAGCACAAACAACAAACCAAGAAATCAAGTAAAAATTCAAACCAAATAATCAAGAATAAAAACTTATGTCCAGCAAAAATAAACTTTCTCCCCCTCAATATCATTCAACTCCCCCTTAACAAATTCATTTTAGCAAATTCATTAAATTCTCAATCAACAACATACTTACTCAAACTCCCCCTAAAGTTCACAACACCAAAATATTTCAACATATTTCAATTTGCTCTTCCAATACTTTGGATTTGCTCTTCAAATACTTCCATTTTTTGTCACGAATCTAACAAGGCACAAAAGAGAATAAATATCACTTATGTATGCCAAGATGAAGACACTAATAAAGACATGATGAACAACTCTCATGTGTCTCAACTTTTCATAAATTAAATGCACCTGATGTATGAGCATGAATGTATGTCAAATAATGAACAAACGATTGAGACAACTTGGTTGAGACGAAAAATCGAACACTTGGTGGGCATACCTAAAAACTAAATGACAAATGCCAAGAACCCACTCAAAATCATCCTCAATACATGCATAAAATAATCTCATAACAAATATTTAAGTATCCAAGGTATTCTAGCCCCAACATCACAAAACAACAATCAAAATTTCAATCTCCATATATATGCGCTGAAACCTAGAACTGGAAGGAGAGAATGATTTGAATAAATTTAAAATCTTACCGTGATGGAGAATCTTTAGTCAACAAAGTCATAACCGAATATTTCTTCCAAGAAAATCGAATGAGATGTGGATGAGACAAGGAGGGCTAGGGCTTGTGTATGAGGAGTGCCATGTGTTTGGGTGAGTACTCGTGCAAGTGAAGGGGCAATTATATCGAGGGATTGGGTGCGTCTTTGTGACTTAAGTCACTTAAACCGTGCACGTGCTTTTAGAGTCCTACTGGGACTTATGCCAATAGACCAGAAACCAAGTTCAAGAGTTTTACTTCAGAATCACAAATACCCAACATTGACCCAATCGTAAAATATATTTTATATTTTTATCACTTTTTTTAATTTTATTTTAAATAAATAATAAGTAAAAAAATACTAAAAAATTAATCTTTTTCTTATATATATAAACAATTAGGAAAATAACATGTTTTGATGCATCTCAATTCAAACATAGTGTCACTCACAAAACAAATTCATTAGAGTACACTCTTTTATTTGCAACAGTCACTATGTATGTTCACACCTCATAAAATTATCAATGTCAAAGTTCATGTGAGTGTGTGAGTGAACAAACTTATATAAGGTAGCAACTCTTTATTTTTTTTTTCTCTTCAATATATTTTTATCATATTATCCATGAGTATTTTCTTCTTATAGATGCTCCCAAGAGATTGTCACTCACCTCAAAAGCCAAATTTTATGCTAGGACTTAGATACATGAGTATATCCTCCAAACACTAGTCTGCACAACTTCTTTTTTTTTTTTTGTCCATTTTGTTGCTCATATTTTTCTACAATGATTAGAGCAACGATTATTTCTATAAATACTTAAGGAAATAGATCCGTATAGGGTGTTGGTCTTTTTCCGCAATGATTTAACACCGACTTTTTCTATATGGATCAACTCTTTGTATTTGGCAATGAGAGAACTCTTTATTAGTGTACTAGGTTCAATTGGTATTAGTCAATTCAAAGCATAGACTCCCTCTATGGTTAGCATCAATATAAACTTTAATTATAATATGTATACATATAAGTTTCTTATAGTGCATTGTAAATGAATTTTGCCAAGATAAACCAGAAGGTTAGTATGCACAGAGTGAATTGCACAAAGTAGAGAGATGCATAGGTTCAAGAATTTATTAAGTGAGAACACAAGTTCTCAAACTTTGACATATCAAGTATGCACTTTCCTTAAAAAAAAAAAATGAACCAAACCAGAAAAAATAGTATATATATGTTTTTTTTTTCAAAACCTGAAGAACAGAAACATACACAAAATAAAACCAAAAAATAAAAAATGAATAACATGCATATGATACCTCGTTTTTACATGTATATTTTTATTGAAGGATTATTTAAATTATTATAAATAATAGTTCCCTTGTTTTAAATTTAATGTGTTATTTGATGGGTTATTTTATGATTTTAAGTTGTGCAATTTATTTTAATATGCTTTCTTGTTATTAATTATTGTTTTGCATTTAAATTACTCTTTAGCTTAAATTATTTTATTATTGTTGAGCTTTAATTATTTTATTTTATTAATATTGAGTTGTAGTGTTTTTATTTGGCTTCTATTTATTTTATTGTGCTTTTTATTTTAAAGTAGTTGATTGTTGAATTTTATTATTTTATTTTATTTTATTTTATAAAGTCATTGCGTTTGAATTATTTTATTTAACTTTTTATTTTTAAAAATAGCTTTCGTTGGATCAGTTTCTTGACCCCAAAATGTGAGGACTGAATCTCATTTTCTTTTCCTTCATTTTTCTTTTTCCCTTTTTATTTTCTTCTCTTTTTATTTTCTCTTTTTTCTTTTTTCTTCTTTCCCTTTCCTTCCCCCCAGCCCGTGCGACCTTCTCTCTCTTCCCTCCCATTCCTTTTTTTCGTTCAGCCACTACACTGCCTCCGTGCCGCCGTAGCATGCACCACCCCTCCCACCTAACTCCCCACCGGCCGGTGCACCTACCCTCCAATTTCTAGCCCCTCCGACGCCGCCGTTAAGCCGCACACCCCCCTCCAAGCCGCTGCGTTCAAGTGCTCTAACGCCGCCGTCTTTCCACCTCCGCCCACCACTTCATCACCGACCTCTTGTCGACCTAACCCACCCATTTCCAGCTTCGATCTATCGCCGAAACAACCCCCACGAGCTCAACTCCATTTTGGTCTTTTTTCACTTCCACCGCCGTTTTTGCTGCCACCCACAGCCAACCCTCACTTCCACTAGCTTCATAAACACCTCTAAGCCATTTCATATCAATCTCAAGCCTTGGTTCGTCCCCATTCAAAAGTGGGTATTTTTACAACCCACAGCCACAGTGTTTTTACACTGTTAGGTTACTTTTCCTCCGCCTTTTGCAGCACATTGATCCTCCGAAAATTATTTTATAGCGCTGTAAGTATTTTTTAAACTTTCTTTTTGATTTAAATATATTTTTGCTTTAACAATAAATTGTGATTGGTTGGTTATTTTGGACTGAGTCCGAGGAGTTGGGGGTCGGATGAATTTATGGACAGAGTTATTTGTATATTGATTGATGTTGAGAATTGTTGGATATATTTATATCTTGTCATTTGCATTGCATAGTGCATGCATGTACATGTGTTGAAAAAGGAAAATTGGGTTTTCGTGTGATTGCATGCATATTTATGTGTTGGAACTTGAAAACTGGGTTTTCAAGCGAGAGATGATTTTGGATATATTTGAATGATTGGATTGACTGGTTTGAGTCAGAGGTACTGTAGGGATGGTGGTAAGCAGGGACGGTGGTAGAGTCCCGCCTGTGATTCCCGCCTACGATGCACACAACGTAGGGATTGTAGTAAGCATGGACGGTGGTAGAGTCCCGCCTGTGATTCTCTCCTACGGTGCACGCGTAGGGTTGGTGCTAAGCAGAGACAGTAGTAGAGTTCCGCTTACGGTGCACGCGACGTAGGGATGGTGGTAAGCAAGGATGGTGGTAGAGTCCCACCTGCGATTCCCGCCTACAGATGGACTTGTAGGGATGGTGGTAAGTAGGGACGGTGGTAAAGTCCCGCCTATGATTCCCGCCTGTGGTAAGCAGGGATGGTGGTAGACTCCCTCCTACAATGCTCTGATGGTTTGTTTAATGGGTCATTTTCTGGAAAAATGGCATTATTGGATTTTTGGGCCATTACTAGGGATAATGGCGAGGAAATATTTTGAATGAAATATTTTGGGCCAAAATGGGATTTTGGCATGCGTTGGAAAAATGATTATTTTCAGGAAATGATGATTTTTGGGACATATGCATATGGCATCATGTTCATGCATTTAGTTATTGCATGAATGTATTTTTATCTTAAGGTTTATTTGGATTGTTACTTACTTGCAGTACCATCTTTAGTACGTAGATTTTGATACAGAGGATGAGGAGGCAGCTTCGCCGGATGAGTGATCGGGGATCACTCGTGGATTGTGGTTTATTTTCCTATTTTTGATTGGTATTATTTTTTTTTACTGGTTATTTGTAATATTTTTAGTATGCTTGTTTTTAAGCGAGTTTGTATTTAAAAAAAATTCTGGTACTTAGTTGAAAGACTTTTTTTATTACCGTTGTGTTATTTTTATGTACACGTGTTGCATGTATACACACTTGGCACTTGACGATAGGATGCGTGACCCTTAATGTCATCATCCCGACGCCTCGATTTCCACGTGTCCGTACGTGGGAGTTGGAGGCATCACAATGCATGTCCTAGACTAATGATATGCAATGAATGCAAGAACTTGCAAAAGGTCCTATCAATTAATGTGACATGTCATCTTCTTTGACCACCCACTTTATTTTAAATTTTGACCTATTCTTTTCATCAACACTATTTTGTATAATCTTTTCTTTATTTTGAAACCAAAAATCTGCTAGTTCGCCAAGTTTAAAACTTATGGAGGTTATTTGATGACTTAACTCTTCAACCTTATTTTCTAAATTTTTTTCCTTCCTTGTATATATATATATATATATATTTCTCAAGTTAAAACAATGTAACTTTATATGGCAAAAAATACCATAAAAACAACAAGTATGAGTAAACTTACCTTCAGTACCTTGGTTGGGCTTCTTTATCATTGATCTATCATGTAAAGCTCTTGGAACATGAGTTTTAGATATGGCATTCTTTGAAACTTCCTCATCTTGACTTCCTTTAACAAAAATAATATCTTTTGACAAAGTGGCAGCGAATCATGAGCCTTTAAGTTTCAAATGTTGAGAAGTCATATACCCCAAACCCGTGCGATCACAACTAGATTTTTGAAAACTCAACATCTCTTCTAATTTTTGTATTGTTGTTTTTTGTTTGCACTCCTGAAACTTTTCTAATTATATTTTTAGTGTAGCCTTTTGATATTTTAATATTGATATTTCAACACCAAAAATTTTTAATGCCTAAGAAAGATTACTTTTCTCATTCTCCACAGCAGTAAATCTGTTTTACAACTTATTGTTGAGTTTCTTCAATTTGATCACTTTTTTACACACATTATTGTATGCTTCCTGTAAATTTAATTCTTAGTCAGCATCAAGAAGTGGTACATCCAAATCACTATAATCACAACTACTTTCAGATTTTGTTAGTGCAATCTCAGGAAAATCATTCACAACAGTAGAAAAAGTTATAAAAGATTTTTCATCATTAGATGATGAGTTTGAACTTTCAGAATCTAAATTGTCACTAAGTGTGACATTTAATACTTTTCCTTTACTTTTCTTGAAATTTGTGTGATGTTCCCAACTTTCACGTGCGGACACATGAAAATCGAGGCGTCGAGATGATGACAACACGGGTCACGCATCCTATCACTAAGTGCTAAGTGTGTGTACATGCAACACGTGTATAACAAAAATAACGCAGCAGTTCATCAAAGTCATTCAACAATGTACCAGAATTTTAAATGCAGATTTAAAATCAATCTCGCTTAAAAACAAGCGTATCAAAAATATTACAATTGACCAATGTAAAAATAATACAAATCAAAAACAATGATTGAAAGCAGGAAATATATCGCAACCCACGAGTGATCCCCGATCACTCCTCCGGCTGAGCTGCCTCCTCGGGCTCAGCCTCTTCGTCCTCTGCATCAAAATCTACGGTACCAAAAAGGGTACCGCGAGTAAGTAATAATCCAACCAAACCTCAAGATAAAAAAATATATCCATGCCACAACAATATGCATGAACATGATGCCATATGCATATGTCCCGAAAATCATCATTTTTCCAACGCACGCCAAAATCCCATTTTGGATCAAAATATTTCCTTTAAAACATTTCCTCGCCATTATCCCAGATAATAGCCCAAAAATCCAATCTCGTCATTTTCATGACCCATTAACCAAACCATCAGAGCACTGTAGGTGGGACTCTACCATCATCCCTGCTTACCACCATCCCTATGCCACGTGCACCGTAGGCGGGAATCGCAGGCGGGACTTTACCACCATCCCTAAAGTACCTCTGATTTAAACCAGTCAATCAAATTATTCAAATATATCCAAAAATCATTTCTCGCTTGAAAAACCAAATTTCAAGTTCCAACATATGAACATGCATGCAATTACACGAAAACTCAGTTTTCCTTTTTCAACACATGTACATGTATGCACTATGTAATACAAATGATAAGACATAAATATATCCAACAATTCTCAACATCAACCAACATACAAATAACTCTGTCCTCCAATTCATCCGACCCCCGACTCCTCAGACTCAGTCCGGCATAACCAAAAAATTACAAATTATTGATAAAGCAAAAATATATTTAAATCTAAAAGAAATTTTGGAAAAGAATTACAGTGCTATAAAATAATTTTTGGAGGATCAATGGGCTGCAAAATTAGGAGGAAAAGTAACGTAACAGTGTAAAAACACTGTGGTCGTGGGTTGTAAAATACCCACTTTTGAATGGGGACGAACTGAGACTTGGGATTGATAGGGAATGGCTTAGAGGTGCTAGTGAAGCTAGTGGAAGTGGGGGTTGGCAGTGGGTGGCGACGAAAACGGCGGTGGAAATGAAAAATGGCCAAAACGGAGTTAAGCTTGTGGGGGTTGCTCTGGCGACTGATCGGAGTTGGAAATGGATGGGTTAAGTCGGCAGGAGGTTGGTGATGAAGTGGTGAAGAAGTGGTGGCCGGAGGTGTAACGACTGTGACGCTGGAGCACTTGAACGCCGATGCTTGAAGGGGTGCGTGCTGCTTAACAGCGACTCGGATGGGGCTGAAATTTGGTGGGGAGGTGCGCCGGTGGGGGTGGTGAGAAACACGGTGGCGGTGCAGTGGCGGCTTGAAGAAAAACGATGGGGAGGGAGGAGAGAAAGGCTTCGCACGGGAGGAGGATGAACCGGGAGAAGAAAGTGGGAAAAAGAAAGAAAAAGGGAAAAGAAAGAGGAAGAAGAAAAAGAAAAAGAGAAAAAGAAAATATGGGAAAAATAAATGAGATTCAGTCCTCACATCTAGGGTCCAGAAACTGATCAAACGAAAGCAATTTAAAAAATAATAAATTAAATAAAATAATTTAAACACAATACCTTGCTAAAATATAATAAATAACTAGTAAAAACTAACAACAAAATTTTAAATCTAAAAATAAATTAAATTAAATTAAACAGCAATTTAAATACAAAACAATAATTAATAATAAGAAAGCACCTCAAAATAAATTTCACAACTAATAAATTCAATTAAAAATCAATAAATTTAAAACAAAAGAACCAATATTTTAATTAAATTAAAAGACTCATTTAATAAAAATACACGTAAAAACGGGATATCAAAACCATTCTACTGCATGGGTTTTGACCAAGAATGATTCTATTAAGTGGGTCCGATAGAATGCTTGGTGGGCTCCAACGACATGAGAAGCCAACAATAAATCAGTGGTGATTTACGATCGGATTACTCTAAGCAAAAGGGCTTCAGGGAGTTCACAAATTAATTCACAAATTTTTCATTTTCCTTTTTTTGCATCCTTCAATTTCTTGTGATGTGTTGCAGCTTGTGTTTCTCGGTTATTCATTCAAGTAAAACATTTGTGTGTTGTATTTTAGAATAGTCTCTTCCACTCTTTTGTCAAGTTACATTGTTAATTGAATAGATGCTTGATTTTGTTGTGGTAATGGGTTTGATCCTGTATTATGCATATATGCTCTAAGCAAAGAACCGAAAGTTAACTATGAGGGAATGGTTTTTAGGAATGTGCAATGTGACACCCCCAACTCTCACGTATGGACACGTGGAATCGAGGTGTCTGGGATGATGACACCACGAGTCACACATCCCGTCGCTAAGCGCCAAGTGTGTGTACAAGCAAAAGTGTACAACAAAAATAACGCAGCGGAATAATAAAGTTAGTCGACTAAGTACCAGAATTTGTTTAAATACAAACTTGCTTAAAAACAAGCGTACTAAAAATATTACAAATAACTAGTAAAAATAAAATACAAACAAAAATTAATAACTAAAATCAAGAAATAAGTCACAACCCACAAGAGAGTGATCCCCAATCACTCCTCCGGCGGAGCCGCATTCTCAGGCTCAACCTTCTCATCATCTGCATCCAAATCTACGGTACCAAAGACGGTACCACAGATAAGTAATAATCCAAACAGCTCACAAGATAAAAAGATATTAAGCAACAACAATATGCATGAAGTCAGAAAATCCACATTTTCCATGCACGCCAAAATCTCATTTTTGCCCAAAAATCCAACCTCGCCATATTTCCAGAAAATTTTCCCATTAACCAAAACCTCATAGCACTATAGGCATAAATCACAGCCGGGACTCTACCACCATCCCTAAGCGTGCACCATTGCAGGAATCGTAAGCGGGACTCTACCACCGTCCCTGCTTACCACCATCCCTGCTTACAACAATCCTTACGCGTACACCGTAGGCCGGAATCATAGGCGGGACTCGACCATTGTCCCTGCTTACCATCATCTCTACAGTACCTCTGACTCAAACCAGTCAATCCAATCGTTCAAATATACCCAAAATCATTTCTCGCTTGAAAACTCAGTTTTCAAGTTCCAACACATGTACATGCATGCAATTATACGAAAACCCAGTTTTCCTTTTCAAACATGAACATGCATGCACTATGCAATGCTTAAGACAAGATACCAAAAAATTATATATACAACTCTGTCCTCCAATCCAACCGACCCCCGACTCCTTGGACTCAGTCCGGCACAATCAACCAAATCACAATTATTGTTAATGCAAAAATATATTTAAATCTTAAAGGAAGTTTGGAAAATACTTATAGTGCTATAAAATAATTTTCGGAGGATCAATGAGCTGCAAAAGGTGGCGGAAAAGCAAAGTAATAGTGCAAAATGCACTGTGGCCGTGGGTCACAAAATATCCACTTTTGAATGGGAACAAACTAAGATTTGGAATTGATAGGGAATGGCTTAGAGTTGTTGGTGAATCTAGTGGAAGTGGTAGTTGGCCATGGGTGGCGGCACAAATGGCAGTGGAAGTCAAAAATAGCCAAAACGGAGTTTAGCTCGTGGTGGTTGCTCCGGCGACAGATCAGAGCTAAAAATGGGTGGGATAGGTCGGGAAGATGCCGTTGATGAAGTGATGAAGAAATTGTGGCCGGAGGTGGAACGACAGCGGCGGAATGGCTCAAAAGCCATGTGGCTTGGAGGAGCTTGTGGTGGTTAACAATGGCAGGGGAGGGGTTCGAAATTGGTGGGTAGGTGCGTCGGCCGGTGGGGGACCAGGTGGGAGGGGCGATGAGTGCCATGCTGGAAAGCGGCAGCGGGCTAGGGCAGATGAAGGAAACGACAAGCAGAGGGAGAGAGGGATGTCGTGCGCGGGGAGAGAGAAGAGCAGGGGAGAAAAGAAAAAGAAGAAGAAAAGAGAAAGAAAAAAAAAAGGAGAAAAAGAAAAATTGAAGGAAAGAAAATGAAGTCTAACATTTTCCAACTCAGGGCCTCAAATTGATTCAACAAATATAAATTTTAAAATGACAAGTTAAATAAAATAATTTAAACATAGTGACTTAATAAAATAAAATAATAAAATCCAACGATAAAATACTTTAAAATAAGGAGTATTTTAAATGCAAAATAATAATTAATATTAAGAAAGCATATCAAAATAATTTTTACAACTTAAAAATCATAAAATAAATTCAACGAAAATCCGATAAATTTAAAATAAGAGAATCAATTTTTAAATCAATTAAAATACTCATTCAATAAAAATATACTAAAATACATGGTATCACACGCAAAAAATCTGTGAGTGTCCTAGCCTCCCACATAAATAGCATAATTTCGATAACCTTTAGTATTTAAAAGAGATCCAAGTGTCTATGCTATAATCTTTAGGGAGCCAGAATCATTGCTTTAGAGATTTGGTTATGTCTATTTCAACCTTTATTCTTATGAATTTTTTGTAGGCTATCCCAAACGGTGGGTCTACATCCACCTCCACTAACTTTTCAATAGCATTGCCAATTTTAGTAGCATCTTCAACTATCATATAATCCAACCTGAGTCATTGTATTTGGACATGAAACATAGAAAAGTTTAAACTTATGCCAAGTGGAGCCAGGATTCCATGGTTTTAAGATGAGCAAATGGCCTTTGAAGTTCCATGCATGGAGCTTAGTTGAGAAGCTTCTATTTGTCTTGTGGAGTTTGGAAAGTGAGAACGAAGAGATTTATCTCTACGTCTTCAATATTGAATTTTTTTATGAAATTCCAAACTGCTTTGAAGTTTGCATGCGGTAAGATTTTGGTTAGAGGACGTGTTGCTACTATATATATTATTTCCACTAGTGCAAGTTTTGTGGTTACCTTTAGATCTTGCCAGGAGAGAGTTTCCATTTGTTGGATGATGAAGTCCGGTGGTGTTCTTTTATATTTTTCAGTTTGGTTTCTATGTGAGTGGTTGATGGAGGTTATGTTTCTGTGTGGGTAGTTGAGGGATGTGGTGATTTAGCTAGGTTGGTATTTACCGGCCTGCCGTACAACTTTTACGGTTTTTTGTTTTTTAACAACTTCATTTGACTTCAGCTAGCTCGATGAAATTTGAGTTTGGTCCAATTTATTTATTAATTATTTATAAATATAAAAATTATAATTAATTATTAATTATGAAATAGTTAAAATTATAAATTCGTATAAAATTATAAACGATATAAAAGTATAAACTCGAATATATATTATAATAAATTGTTAAGAGTTATTAATTCTGAGCCTATAGCTACTAATAATTAAATCTGTTTCATCAAATTGAAATGAGAAATTTGAAATGGTCAAAATTAAAGAAATGAAAATTCACACAAAATTAAATTAAACTGGACCATTAATTCTCTTTTTATCTTTCACCATTTGGAATCATGGCTGTCGCAGTCACATAACCTACACGACATCATGCAGGTTGAAGTCTTGGAATAATCAATATATATATATATATATATATATATATATATATAATTAGATGAAGTGTACGTACCAAAAATAAAATTACAGACAAGTGTACGTGGCAACGTGCATGTGGCCCAATCATATTTGTATCTAGTCACATATTTAGTGCTCCTACATGCAGTATATTTATTTAATAAAAAACAAATTAACGAAAGGAATAAATTAAATAACAGTTTTCCTAACTTATTTTTGTTGATATTTTTAAGAGAATCTCGGAGTTAATAAAATTATTAGATAATAAATATCAATTGGAGATCAAAGCAGGAAGACTTAATGGTATCTATATTTAAACGACGAGTCAAATTAAAAAGCCAACATATATATGATCCTACAGATCGAGAGAGTTCTTTCAGTTTGGTGATAATATTAATATTCGGCCTTGTGTTCCGTTGCTACTATATATGTGCTTTGGATTTGGAATTGAAAATCAATGTTTTAGATACAAAAATATCTCACGTAATTAAATTTATAAATTGACATAATTTGATATAATATATTACATTATGAGACTACTTTTATTATAATAATTGGCAGCGTATTTATCCTTAAAAAGATATTATAAAAATAAATTTATAATCTACCGTATATATTTTTATTGACTTAATTCTCTCTCTCTCTCTCTCTCTCTCTCTCATATATATATATATATATATATATATAAAGACGATTTACTACTCAATAAAAAGTTATTCATTTTATTACACCCAATATATACATACAGATAGAGTTGAGAGTACACATTGTTTTTCAGGAAATCAAAACATAATTAATTGTTATTGTTCCCTTTGAATGAAGTTTATTAAAAGTACTGTACTAAAGGAAAAGAAAAAAAAAAGGATCCATCCCATGTTATTTGTCTTATCCTTTCAAGTTTCAACGGGAAAGAATTAACTTCAATGCATGCATGCATGGGAGTCTCCAATTCCACACCATTTTTTTTCCTGATCTGTAATTAATTAATTATCTCGATCGATTTTACTTTTCCAATGAATTGGCCGCAGTAGTGCTGAGAGCAATAACATGATGAGAAGATGGAAGCAGTTGGGTTTCAGTAATTTTATTTAATTGTACGTGTTATGAAGATGATGATCAGCTGGAGAGGTGATAACAATATCATTCAATGCAGACTGTTCTAATTCTGGGGAGCTGCAGCTTGCTACTTGTGTTTTCTTCTTCGTCTCTTTCCTTTTTCCCCACAAAACCGCGTATAACCCGCACACAATCAGCACAGATCCTAATATTCTGTCATTTTTTATAAGAAAGAAAATGCAAAATCAGACTAATTGAAAAAAAAAAGATATATGTCAAAGTAGTGATCAATAGAACTTAGCTAGGAATTGAATATCTGTGCATGCAGATAAATAGTAATATTAATTAGGTTAAGAGTCATTATATATTTATATTTATATTTATATATATATTTATATATAAACGTACGTTCCAAGGTGCAACTTCTCGTCCAGAACTAAAGACCCCATGATGGCAACTGAAACAAGCATCAGAGGGCTGAAGATAGAGACATATAAAGGACCTCTCATGTGCACGCACCACGCAATCAAAGTCACCGTAAGTCCTGTTCCTACGATTCCCTGCACACCCAATTAAGTCAAAGAGTTTGCGCTGGCAAGCCTTACACACCCAGACTTGTATCCGCTAGCTAGCCTGGTATTCTCTTCTTCCTTTTTTTCTTTTTGAATTAACAAGGATATATAGGAGTTACAATCCTTAGGAAAAGCAAGTACCGTGTAAGAGACTGTAAGAAGCCTGATATTCCAGCCCAACTTCCATTGGCTCCAATCACTCTCCATGCATAGGGCAAAAACAGCAGATTGAATAGCTCCCATCACACACATCAGAGCTGCGGTCGAGTAGTGACAGGGATATCTCTCACTCATTTTAGTCTGTTTAATAGCAATTAATTATCAGCAATTTAGACAAAGTGGGAATGATCGAGCAAAAGAATCCTGAAATTTTTTTTTTAAAAAAAAACAGCAATATGTTTTATATAGTCACCTGTATTATTAACCAGGAGGCAAACGACAAACAACTTCCTAGAGCCAATATAGAACCCAAAAGAAGATTTTTTGATTCTGGGGAGGCTGCCGAGTGTCCAGTTTGATGTTGGCCGTGATTGAGTAGATCAACATGAGTAGACCATATGTTAATTTCTGCCCCTCTGCAGAAGGTGAGGAGCATAGCCCCACCTATTCCCATTAATGTTCCCAACACCTTAGCCTTTCCTGCAATTGTCCCTAGACTGAGCTTCTCCAACCTATATATTCGAAAATAAAGACCACGTACATGCTCTAATTAATGATCACCAGATTTTTTAGCAAGATGCAGATTAACACATTGAAAAAAATGAATGCTTTGTTGTAGAAAACAAAAACCAAAAGAGCTATTCATTTATCTACATTAAAGTTATTATTGAAAGTTCGTAATTTTTGACAAGTTTACTGAGGTGCATGGAATTACTACAGAGAGAGAGAGAGAGAGAGAGAGAGGTGTATCCTACCCGAAAGAGACGGCCAGGATGAAGGTAATGGCAGGAACTAAGTTAATCATGGCTGATGCGAATGTTGCTGATGTCAAGGCTAAGCTTTCAATATATAAATTATGAAATAACGATCCCCTGCAATTAGGGTATCATTAACACAATCCCTTATGTATATGTATGAAGCTGAAAATCAAATAGATCAGAACCAATAGGTAAAATAAATAATTAATGCATGCAACTTACCCGAATATCCCGCAAAGAAATGCTTGGAAGAGTACTATCCATGTCAACTTTGGCCTACTATTCCTGCCAATGGCATGTGTGTATATTAGTGTCTGGATCCCTATATGGTACTTGTAAATTTAGATGCATACCCAGGTGGAATAATTAATCTCTCAGATTTTGTACTATCTTCCTCTTCTTTTTTTCTTTTTTCTTTTTTCTGTTTATATATGTGTGTGCATGTCTAATGGAATATCAACTTCTGGTTTTTTTTTTTAAACTTCCATGGCCCTGCATTCTATGAGGATGGAATTATATTATGATCACGTCGATGGATTGCAACAGAAAAGAACATTAAAAAGAGTCAGTTTATTCATACATGCATACATATATATAATATATACACACATACCTTTCAAAAACGAGTGCGAGAGGGACAACAGCAGCAGCAGCGAAAATGAGGCGATAGGTAACGATAACCCTCAAGCTCATTCCATCATTTGCGGCCAGTTTGTAAAACACATTCACCCCAGCAAAGCTAAGCTGAACCACGACCATTAACATGGCCGGCTTCAGCCCATGCAATGCATTACAAGCGCGTTCCACTGCCATAGATGACGTACAGTTTTTTCCAGACGGGCAGCTAGCTGAGTCGTAGCAGAAGATCAAGAATCTTTCTTCAACTGCCTTGTTGCTTGTGTATTAGTTTGGAGTTGGAAACTCGGGCAGTTGAGTTTTAAGTAGAGAGAGCGAGAGAGCGGAACGGGGAGGCAGGCCGCAGTTGAAGATGAGTTGGGAAGTGCATGGGTATTTATATTGTGCTGTATCCAACGTTTCGTTTTGGTTCTATTTCCCATGATCGTCATCAACTACGTACGTAGTACGTATATATAATAAGCTTTCAATTTTCCACAGACTCGTGCGGAGTGTAGTGCACATGAGAGACAGAGGCTTCTCGGGTCCTTGAGAGACGTACATATTCATCATACAATTGATCACATGAATAATATTATATGTACTAGTGCGTTAGTGATCAGATCACTGAGATATTACTTGATGATCACTGAGTTTTCTGGGTTATTCATTGAATCTAGATCGTCTTTCTCTTCATTGTTCATAAAATTATTCTGAGAGCATCCCCCGAGGGATGGGATGTAGCCCGAATATATATATCTCCCGGTAAGCACAATTTTTTTTTTCTTTTTTGATTTTTTTCATTCATTTTTTTATATTTTTATAGAATTTTTTTTTTTTTTTTTTATAAAAATTCACAACGTACATTATTAAAAAATATTTTCTTAATTATTAAGAAAAAAAATTAAAAATAATATTTCTTTTTAGTTTCGAGAGAAACGTTCGGTAGGTTTTTTTTTGGGTGTAGCATTTATGTTATTATGAGGTACGTAGTATAAGAAAAGGGTCATTCTTCCACGGGATCCGACGTCCATTACCTGTTAGTGATCATGAAGCTGAATCAGATTCTAAAAATATTAATTGGAGCACTAAAAAATATTAAAAAAAAAAAGTAAACGGAATTCATTAATTATGTATAGCATATAATTCCTTGTCAAAAGGTTGCTTGAGTACCATTTATAATATATCTTTCCGATAATAAGTCTATGAATCTATGATCTTAAATGAAGAAGAAAAAAGGCTGAGTGCCGGCTGCATCATCATAATGTGGTTTTATTAATTTGTTGCCATATCATCACCTTCCACGTAATATTATTTAATCACTTGCTTGTGAACCATATTCCACTGTACGTACATGGTGGTGCGGGGTTAATTAATTTCTAGCTTGAGAAGGGGAAATTGCCTTTGTCATCATCATCATGAGAGGAGCATATATACATGATTCTTGATGGGAGCCGGTCGATCGATCGAGTACTGATTCTCGCCGTACGTTAGCCTACTTGGGTGGATGAGCAAAGGTTAATTATTAGCTAGCTAGCTGCTCTTTTCAGGATCATTCCCATTAATGGCTCCCAAAATTGGCTTTTATCCAAATTAAAGGGTAAATATATGTTGTGCATCGATCATTCTTTTTGAAAAATTTCATTGACATCGATTCGCTGACAAAACACTAACATATATACAGCTTGCATCCTTCTCTAAATCAAGATCATCTTCTTTCATGATAAGTTTCGTCGATCTGGGAATTAGAGTCTCATCATCATTCAATTAAGGAAAGAATATTCTATTTGTGAATCCAGCCATCTGATCATGCGGAGGAAGAAGATGACTGCATGATCATGTTAATTAGATGGCCTACAACAACATGCATGCAGGTTAGTGCATCAACCCGCACCTCCAATGCATCAAGCTTCATCGACATCCATTGAGTTCGTGCATTTAACTGCCCAGGATCTCAAAGCTCAAGAAGATATATATGAACATGAATCTTCTATGGCTTAATGGCTGGCCTTGAAAGATTTATTCAATGGCTAAGTACATTTTAAGCATGTTCTTTTATAGGCTAGGTGTGATACCTCATTTTTACGTGTATTTTCACTGAAGGAATATTTTAATTTAATTAATATAATAGTTCTTTTATTTTAAATCATCGGATTTTAATTGGATTTTAACTGCTGTTGAGTTTAATTTGCTGTTTAATTTATTTTAGCTTGTCTTTGGATTTAAAATTAAATAGTTAGTTTTTACTAGTTATTTATTATATTTTAGCTTTACGTTGCATTTAAAATATTTTCTTGGTTTTATTGCTTTTAAAGTTATTTCGTTGGATCAGTTGTTGGACTCCAGAGGTGAGGATTGGACCTCATTTCTTTTCCTCCATCTTTTCTTTTCTCTTTTTCCTTTCTCTTTCTTCTCTTTTCTTTCTTTTTTCTTTCTTTTTTCTTTCTTCTTCCCTGCGTTTTCCCCCTCCCTCGTGCGTTTTTCTCTCTCTCTCTCCTCTCCTTCACGCCAAAAGCTCCAGCCGCCCAGACCCGCCTCTCGCCGGTGCCGTGCCCCACACCACCACCACTAATCTCTTCCCCTCCCTCCGGTGAACCACCCACCAAGTTTCATCCCCAACCGTGCCGCCGTTTAGCCGGAAAACCACCATCAAGCCACACGGTTTTAGCCCCGATTTGCCGCCATCGCTCCACCTCCGGCCACCACCTCTTCACCACTTTATCACCGACTCATTGTCGTCCTAACCCACCCATTTCCGGCCTCGATCGATCGCCGGAGCAGCTCCCACGAGCTAGTTTCCAATTTGGGCGTTTAAGCCCTTCCACCACCATTTCCGCCGCCACCCATGGCCGAACTCCACTTCCACTAGCTTCATAAACACCCCTAAGCCATTCCCTATCAATCCCGAGCCTTGGTTTGTCCTCGTTCAAAAGTGGGTATTTTACAACCCACGGCCACAGTAAAATTTCACTGTTACGTTGCTTTTCCTTCATCGTTTACTGCGCGCCGATCCTTCAAAAATTATCATATAGCGCTGTAAGTATTTTTCAAACTTCGTTTTAGATTTAAATATGTTATTGCCTTTAAAATAATTATTTGTGATCTGGTTGGTTATTCTGGACTGAGTCCGAGGAGTCGGGGGTCGGTTGGATTTGAGGATGGAGTTGTTTGTTTGGTTGTTTTAGATGTTTGGGAAGTGTTGGTTAATTTGTGTAATTTTATTTGTATTGCATTGTGCATGCATATCCATGTGTTATTTATTGAAAATTGGGTTTAACGTGTAAATGAATTTTCGGGTGCGTGCGTATCACGACCCCAAGCCGGGATGGGGTATTATTTACGTGGAGCTCCTCTGGTCACTCGGGAGCGAATAAAACTGAGTGACATCCCCTGAGTTGTCGCTGGGCGATGACCGGATCGCACGATACGGTAACGCTGTCGTGTCGACTCCGTGGTCCCTTGGCTGGTGGGGACTAGAGGATGCCCGGGCCAGGTACGCGCTGGGCACGAGACTGGGATCGCTCGTTTAGATGTCACAGGCGTAGTCGTTACCTGCAATGTGACATAGTAGCCAGAGTATGCGGATGATCCCTTGAGGAGATCATGGTGCATGCATTAAACGGAATTGGTTTGGTTTTGGTTGTGGATATGGGCCATTTTCTGGGAAAATGGCGAGGTTTTGATATGTGGTTTCTGTGATCCATTTTCTGGGAAAATGGTGGTTTCTGGATTTGGGCCATTATCTGGGATAATGGCGAGGTTGTAATATGTGGTTTCTGTGATTCATTTTCTGGGAAAATGGTGATTTCTGATTTGGGCCATTATCTAGGATAATGGCTAGGAATGATTTAAAGGATATGTTTTGGGGCCAAAATGGGACTTTTGGCGTGCGTGAAAAAATGTAGTTTTTAGGACATGTGCATTGGGCATACTTTCATGCATATTGTTGTGGCTTTAATATGTTTTTATCTTGCGGCGTTTGGGATATTACTTACTTGCGGCACCATTTTTGGTACCGTAGATTTTGATGCAGATGTAGAGAAGGAGGAGGCTGAGCTCGAGAAGGCGGCTCCGCCGGAGGAGTGATTTGGATGGCCTTTTAAGAATAATATTTGTAGTTAGTTTTATTGATATGTATTTGGATTTGAGATGTTGAACTTGTAATATTTTATTTACGTGTGTTTTAAACTAGTTTGTAATTAAACAAAATTCTAGTACTTAGTTATATGGCTTTTCTATCTGCTACGTGTTTTTATTTGTACACATATTGCATGTACACACACTTTTGGCACTTGGCGATGGGATGTGTGACCCGTGTTGTCATCATCCCGACGTCTCGATTTCCACGTGGCCGTACGTAGGAGTTGGGGGCGTCACACTAGGCGCCCTATAATGATTGAAACGCAGGTTGAAATAAATTTAGGGTTGCGAAGTTTTGTACAATTATGGACGATCAATCAATAGTTGAGTCCAAGAGAGATCATCTAGAACAAATCATGTATATTATTATAAGATTTACATGTTGGCAAAGAATGATCTATATATACGTTCAATTATGACGTTGCACCAACTCTAGCTCAAAAAGGCTGAGAGATTCGACAAGTTTTATCTCATCACAATCTTAATATTCAAAACATCCAAAATTGATTAAGGATATCATGAGAATGCTAATAATATGCGAAAGGAGTAGAATGCTCTGCAAACTTTAACTATATATATACATATGGAAAATTCTAAACATAAGCCCACACAGTACCACATTTATTTTCTTTTCTTTTCTTTTCTTTTACCAAATGTTTGGTATATGGATAATGAGTAAAATAATTCAATTAGTTTAAAAAGAATAAACCCATAAAATATTTTTAAAAAATTTTAAAAATAAAAAAGTGTGGTGTGTGAGCTTATGTATAGCAAAGATCATATATTTATATCTATATAGTTATCTCATATGCCTTGCAACCTAGCCAAAAAGTCAATGACCCTTCATGAAATCATCCAATAAGCCCCACTCTAGCGAAAATATAATTCCACAAGCTCACGGCTACATCATAATGCAATAATAAGTGATTCACAAACTCTCCACTTTTCTTACACATATAACAACAATCTAACACATTGACTCGAAGTTTCCTTAGATTATCTAAGGTGAAAATATTCCCTAACGAAGTATCCATACAAAAGAATAAATGTTTAGGAGTCCTTAAGCTAGGTTTGGTTACTAATAGTATTTCGTTTCATCTTATCTCATCTCATCTAATCATTACAACTTTTTCAAATTTTCGCACAAAATATAATAAATAATTCAACTTTTTCAAATCTCAAAATAATAATGATATTAAAAATAATATTCTAACAATATTTTATTTAAATTTCAACTTTCATTTCAACTTATTCCATCTCAACTCACTATCTAAATCTACCTGAATATGTTCTTCCATATACTCATAGAATGTGTCATAAGGAATTTATAGTACGACTATACAATAAATTTCCCCCTCTTGGATATATAGTGATCATCTTAGCAGGTCCTCTATTCACTCTACAACCATATACAAGATGATTGAAGAAATTTATAAATATGTCAATTTCCCCGTCATGGCCAGCTCTTAGGAAATTGATATTCCATTAGGAGTCACTTAATAGATCATGAGCTATGCAACTGAAGCCTCCTGTCTTTGTGCAATGTTGTATATTGTCAAATAGGCTTCCTTAAGTATCTGATCTCAAATGTGTAGGTTAGTCCATAATTTAATTCTACAACCATCCTTGACTGCAAGGAATTTATAACAATCATAAAAAAGTGCTATTTCTTGAAAAATAGAAAGAAAAAGTGCTGATTGATACGATAGATTTTTAAAGTAGTAATGTGTTTGACGTATGAATAAAACAAAATTGCAAATAGATTTTCTTAATAATTAAACTCTAAAAAGAAGAAAGTTATAGCATCTAACAACATTCTAGTGTGATAGCAAGAGCACCTAAATCATTAACTAAGGCTTTCCCAATTGGACAGAATGAAACCCCTCGTAATGTATTAGTATCCCACAAAATTCTTGTAATATGAGGCTTTCCCAATTGCTTGATTCTCGTAAAGCAAGGACACAACCAACGCACGTAGGGGTTTGGCAATCTTAGCATAAGGAAAGAATTACTGTTATAATAAGATGGTGATCGTTATTCCATGAGGCTAGCATTTTACATGTTAAATCAATATGAGAAAAGATATTTCTGCATGTGAGTGGTTATCAACTATTAAGTTACCCAATGGATTCGCCTCAAATATTGCCAAATGTGTTAATGTACTTGAAGCCAAGATCCTAGGTATGAAAAGTCATGATTGCCATATTTTCATGCAAAGACTGCTCCCAGTTGTGATTGGTGGATTTTTACAGTTGAAGTTCGACAAGCATTGATCGAGTTAAGTACTTTCTTCAAAGAACTCTGTGCACAGGCATTAAAGATTGATGTCCTCAATCGATTACAAACTGACATATCCATTATTCTTTGTAAACTAGAAATGATATTCCCAATTACCTTCTTTGATATAATGGTGCATCTTACCATTCACTTACCACCGAGTTATTACTTGCGGTACCGGTGTAATATAGGTGGATGTGTCCTTTTGAGGGGTGTCTAGGAAAGTTCAAGCATTATGTAGAAAATAAAGCCCGTCCGAAAGGCTCAATTGCAGAGGCCTATATTCATGTCGAATACCTTACATATTGCTCAATGTATCTCCATGATATTGAGACAACATTTAATCAACAAGAACGAATGATGATGTTGTTCAAGACCATGGAGTAGGAACTTTGTCTGTTTTCTCGCAGAAGGTTCATTCGCTGGGATCGCCCTCTGCTAAAAGAATTGATGGAACACTTTTTACAAAGGCCCAGTAGTATGTACTCAACAATTGCCCTGAGATTGAACACTACCTAGAGTAAGTATAGTACTCTAACATCAAGCTAGTCATCAGAAAAACTTCTCTTTTCCAAATGTATTTTCATTCAATATTATTCATTGTCTATACATGTAGTCAGCACTATAATAAGATTAAAGAAGAAGGCTCCAACAATGTTGATCATAGGCACCAAACCAAATTTCCCTACTAGCTCAAGAGCCATGTAAGTTTGCACATTATGAACCTCAATTTCAACTATTTCTATGTCTTGGAAACAAATTCAACTACAATGAAGAGAACCGATTGCTGCCTTCCTATTTGTAGCAATTTTAGGTCTATTTGCAGCGATATACATCGCTACAATTGATATTTCACAACGATTTATTTGTAAATAGATTACATCATTTGCAGCAATTTTTTGGTCATTTGCAGTGAAAAAAATCGCTGATAATATATTTTTTCTCGACAATTTTTTTCTATCATTGAAATGAATCAAAAGTGACGGGTTAATTGCATCGAACATGCAAAGAATTTGAAATCGCTGAAAATTGTCAAATACAGTGATTTTTAGGGGTTTTTACGACGATTTTGAGTGTTGGAAAATACTTAATTTCTTGTAGTGATGACAGTAAGAAATGATAATAATGCACCATTATAGACTGGACATATTCAATGTTAAGGCGAACTCTTAGTTGTTTTGACTAAAATATATACTTACTAGTTCTTTAAAATTGATAAAAACATGTACACAATTTGTGACTGATGTCAAGTATTGGTGACATGAACTGAAAAGTCAAAAGTTTATTATTCAATTGACAAAGTGACTCAGCTTATTTCGATTCTTCCATTTTAATGACAATTATTAAGTGTACCTTTTCAATTTTAAATCTTATTAAGACAACTTCATGAGAATAAAATAGAGGATAACTTCTTTAGAGATTATCTAGTGATTTAAATTGAGAAATAATTACTCAAATATTTAGTACAATAATTTTCAAATTTTATTTATTCAAAGAGCATCGAGTCAAATTAGTATATTAATATTTATAAAATTCGACAAGCTCACTGCTACATCATAGTGCAATAATTCCAACACAGTGATTCGGTATTTCCTTGGATTATCTAAGGTGAGAATCTTCTCTAACGAAGTTATCCATACAAAAGAGAGGCCCTAAGGCTAGGTTTGGATACAAAAATCATTTCATCTCATCTCATTTAATCATTACAACTTTTTCAAATCTCAAAACAATAATAATATTAAAAAATAATATTCTAACAATATTTTATTCAACTTTCAACTTTCGTCTCAACTCATCTCAACTCACTATCTAAACCTTCATGGATATGTTCTTAATTCCATGTACTTGTAAGATGTGTCATGAGGAATTTATAGTACAACTATACAATAAATATCCCCTTCTTGGACTGTGACAGCCCCAACTCCCACGTATGGACACGTGGAAATCGAGACATCGGGATGATGACAACACGGGTTATGCATCCCATCGCCAAGTGCCAATTGTGTGTACATGCAACATGTGTACAAATAAACCACGCAGCGGATAATAAACTCTTACGACTAAGTACCAGAATTTTGTTTAAATACAAACCAGTTTAAAACACATGTAATAAAATATTACAAGTTCAACACTGTTTCAAATACCAATTACATAACATAAAAACAAATAAAGATAATATCCCAAGGTAAAACAACTCCAAGGTCAGTACTCTGGCGGAGCCGCCTGCTCAGGCTCAACCTCCTCCTCCTCATCTGCAACAAAGTCTACGGTACCCAAGACGGTACCGCAGGTAAGTAATAAACCAAACAAACCTCAAGATAAAAATATATCCATGCCACAACAATATGCATGAACATGATGCCATATGCATATGTCCCAAAAATCCATATTTTCCACGCAAGCCAAAAATCCTATTTTGGCCAAAAACATTTCCTTTAAACATATCATCACCATTATCCCAGATAATGGCCCAAAAACCAATTTCACCATTTTTCCAGAAAATGGCCCATTAACCAAACCATCAGAGTACTGTAGGCGGGAATCGCAGGCTCTACCACCATCCCTACGCCGCGTGCACCGTAGGCGGGAATCGCAAGCGGGACTCGCTGGCGGGACTCTACCACCATTTCTGCTTACCACCATCCCTACACGTGCCTCTGACTCAAACCAATCAATCCAATCGTTTACATATACCAAAAACATTTCTTGCTTGAAAACCCAGTTTTCAATTTCCAACACATATACATGCATGCAATTACACGAAAACTCAGTTTTCCTTTTCAAACATGAACATGCATGCACTATGAAATGCAAACATCAAGACACAAAATATCCAATAAATCTCAACATCAACCAAACATAATTAACTCTATCCTCAAATCCATCCGACCCCCAACTCCTCGGACTCAGTCCGGAATAACCAACCAGTCACAATTTATTGTTAAAAAAAATATATTTTAATCTAAAATAAAGTTTAAAAAATACTTATAGCGCTATATGATAATTTTGTAAGGATCAACAAGCTGCAAACGGCGAAGAAAAAGCAACATAACAGTGTAAAAACACTGTAGCCGTGGGTTGTAAAATACCCACTTTTGAATGGGAACAAACCAAGACTTGAGATTGATAAGGAATAGCTTAGAGGTGTTTATAAAACTAGTGGAAGTGAGGGTTGGCCGTGGGTGGCGGCGAAAACAGCGGTGGAAGGCAAAAATTGGTAAAACGGTGTTAAGCTCGTGGGGGCTACCCCGGTCACGGATCGGAGCCGGAAATAGATGGTTTAGGTCGGCAAGAAGTCGGTGATGAAATGGTGAAGAGGTAGTGGCCGGAGATGGAACGACGGCGGCGGAATGGCACAAAAACAGTGTGGCTTGGAGGAGCTCGTGGTGGTTAACGGTGGCTCGAATGGAGGTGAAACTTTGTGGGGATGATCTCCGGCCGGAGGGGAAGAAATATGGGTGGACGGTGCAGGTCACGGTGCCGGCGAGTGGCGGTTCTGGGCGGAGAGAGAAAACGCCAAAAATTAGAGGGGAAAAGGCTTTCGCGCGGGAGAGAACCGGGAAGAAGATAAAGAAAAAGAAGAAAAGAAAGAGAAAGGAAAAGGAAAAGAGAAAAATAAAAGATGGGGGAAAAGAAATGAGGTCCAATCCTCACCTCTGTAGTCCAAAAACTGATCCAACGAAAACAACTTTAAAAGCAATAAAATCAGGAAAATAATTTAAACACAACATAAAGTTAAATTATAATAAATAACTAGTAAAAACTAACAACTTAATTTTAAATCCAAAAACAAGTTAAAATAAATTAAACAGTAATTTAAACTCAAAACAATAATTAATATTAAGAAAGATCTACAAAATAAATTTCACAACTAAATAAATCTAATTAAAATCTGATCATTTAAAATAAAAGAACCAATATTTTAATTAAATTAAAATACTCCTTTAGTGAAAATATATGTAAAAACGGGGTATCACATGGACAGTGACCATCTTATCAGCTAGCTCCTCTATTCACTCTACAATCATATACAAGATTGAAGATATCTATAAATATGTCAGTTTCTCCGTCATGGCCAGCTCTTAGAAAAGTGATATTCCATTTAGGAGAGTCACTACATAGATCCATGAGCTCTACAACGGTTAGTCCATAATTTAATTCTACAACTATCCTCAACTGCATGGCGAGTAGAATTTATAACAATCATGCTATTTCTTGAAAAATAGAAAGAAAAAATGTTAATTGATATGGTAAATTTTTAAGATAGTAATGTGTTTGATGTATTAATAAAAAAAATTGCAAATAGGTTTTCTTAATAATTTAACTCTAAAAAGAACAAAGTTATAGTATCCCACAACATTCACTTGGGACAGCATGAGCACCTAAATTGTTAACTCAGGTTGTCCCAATTGGACCAAAGGAAACCCCTTGTAATTTCTCGGTCTCTCCAAAACCTCCACTCTGTTGTTTCCAACTCTGTGGGCATGTGCCATTCACCTCTTGGCTCTTCCTTCCCCCGTCTCACAGCTCACGTGACCTCCCGCCTTCCTAGGTATGAAAAGTCATGATTGTCATATTTTCATGAAAAGATTGCTCCCAATTGTGATTGGTGGATATTTTACAATTGAGGTTCAACAAGCATTGACCGAGTTAAGTACTTTCTTCAAAGAACTCTGTGCACAAGCATTAAAGATTGATGTCCTCCATTGATTACAAACTGGCATCTCCCTTATTCTTTGTAAGCTGGAAATGATATTCCCACTTGCCTTTTTTGATATAATAGTGCATCTCGCCATTCATTTACCACCACAGTTATTACTTGCAGGACCGGTGCAATATAGGTGGATGTATCATTTTGATGGGTATTTAGGAAAGTTCAAGCATTATGTTAAAAATAAAGTCCATCCGAAAGGCTCAATTGCATAAGCTTATATTCATGTTGAGTGCCTTACATTTTGTTCAATGTATCTCCATGACATTGAGACAACATTTAATCAACAAGAACGAAATGTTGATGTTGTTCAAGACCATGGAGCACAAACTTTGTCTCTTTTCTCGCAAAAGGTTCATTCGCTGGGATTGCCCTCTGCTGAAAGAATTGATGAGACACTTTTTACAAAGTCCCAGTGGTATGTGCTCAACAATTTCCCTAAGATTGAACACTACCTAGAGTAAGTATAGTACTCTAACTTCAAGCTAGTCATTAGAAAAAATTTCCTCTTCCAAATGTATTTTCATTTAATATTATTCATTGTCTATGCATGTAGTCAACACTATAATAAGATTAGAGAAGAAGGCTCCAACAATGTTGATTGTAGGCACCAAACCGAATTTCCCTACTAGCTCAAGAGCCATATAAGTTTGCACATTATGAACGTCAATTTCAAAACGTTTTTGCTGCCCAAAAAAGGCATTTATTGCCATGTCTAAGGTAATTGTTGGGTTCAATGCTACCAACAGGTTCGAGGATTGTTCTCCTTGAATCGAAGTGAAGTTAGTGATGAAGTTTATGCTCTAGCATGTGGACCAAATCCATGGGTTGGGTCATACAATGGATGCATAACGAATGAAATTTGGTTCCACACAAGGACTATGAACAACATCGACGGAGTCAAAATAGCGGATTCTTGTTAACGGAGTACATCAGTCGAAGCCTGTTGACTTCTACGTTGTGTTGACTGATATTTTGGAATTACACTACATGGGATAACGTCTTGTATACTTGTTTAAATGTGATTGGTGGGACGTCGGTGATCATAACTGAGGCATACGTGTAGGCAACCATCTGATAAGTGTGAATACAAATAGAACATGGTATAAAGACGAGCCTTTCACCCTTACGTATCAATACTCACAAGTCTTTTACTTAAAAGACCCGAGTGTGGCAGGAAATTGGCAAGTGGTACAAAAAAATAACCAATAAGAATGTGTATGACATTTCACCCATCCCAACAATTGAGGACAATTATGAGGACTCCTCTGATGGTGATGCATATCAAGAGGAGGGGGATGTCAACCATTTTAGTTCAGTGAATCAAAATGACAGTGGTTTGGTGAATCAATTGCATAGAGAGCATGAAGAACCATATAATATGGTTAATCATGAGTTACCTATACCACACCATGCATGTCCTGGTGAAGCCAAACATACTTTTATTGATGATGATGGCGATAGTGACGAATTAGAGGATGATTTCATTAATGACCACTTGTTTGGAAATGAGGAAGACCTTCAATCAAATTCAAAAACAGACTCCTCTATCTATTGTATGTTCCTATGATTACTATTCAATTGAATAATGGACATCTAAACAAATTCATATGCTCTTAAAACAAGTCCAACTATCTGAATAGATGGATGTGCACTTAGAAGTTTAAACTAGCCTTATTGCATATAGGACTAGTTATCATAAATCATCAGCTTATTAGGTTTTGCATAATGTTTCCATCAAACAAATTATTGTGTGCCATATTTATGCTACTCTATGTTTACAATTCCTACATCAAAGTCCTAAAAATGGTGTGCATCTAGGCATGTCCCATGTATGAGTTATGAGGTATTTGTGACCATTAGTGGGATATTTTTGTACATTTTCATCACAGAGTGAAGCAAACAATATTGGGCTCAGAACTTAAAGTGCATCTTAAAGGAAGAAAAGAGTTAGACGTCATAATGGTTTGGAAATATCTAAAGCTTGGTACTTCCCTATGATTTACATCTATGTAAACTTGATTATTAGTGGTTGTGCTTGCCTGAAAGTAGGAAGTGTATGGCAAATAACTAGGAATAACTTTGCAAACCCCCATTTTCTATCTATATGGTACATAGGTTTGTAAACTCAGTCAAGCTATAACTTTGCAAATCCCATTTTCTATCTCTATTTGTTAGCCTTTTGAAGTTCAATTTGGGTTTATGTCGTTGAAAAACCTATTCTCCTAATTATTAATATGTATTTTTTTGCTTATTTATATTTGATGTTGGTTCTTAAATTTTAGTTTCATTAAATTCACGTGTCTGGTCATTGAAATCTTGATGCATTGCTTTCAAGGTTACATGCTGAACATGGGTCTGATTGATATTGTATCATTAACATCTACTTGTTTACTTTAATAAATTGCCACTTTCTATATATGGTGGTATCTATTAATAGCAATTACAAGTTATTTTGACTTTTTCAAAAATCAGCATGGTTGAAGATGCTAGAAAATGGAGACTTAAGCATAGAAAGCATTAACTCATTAGGTTTAAAAATAAATAACTCGTTGTATTTGAAGTGAAGATATAATCTATGATTGAGTAGCCTCTGCATTGCAAACCTCATTACCTGAACAAATAGATAATGCATTACAAATGCAATGTCTATGGTATCCGTCAAATGGAATCAAAAGTCATTGACTTTTTGTGGAAATCGATATGGGCTGAAGATGCTAGAAAGCTTAAACAAACCTCAATAGTTGAACTAATAGATAATGAATTATAGATTTTAGACTGCAAATATATTTCTCAATTCTTTTTCTTGTTGAACTTTATAGATATTAATGCAACTACTTGTACAAAAAATCATATTGATGCAACTGATTCCTTTTATGATATATATGTTTGTGTTTCTCATATTACAGAAATTACTAACAAGAATTATATAAATATTTGTTCAAATGCAGGTACTCTGATTTTTATAATGGATGGAAGTATGATAGATGATGATTGGGAGCTTACTTCTCCATCCAATAGGGTCCTTACAGTGATTTTAGTTGGACGTACTGATAGAGGCTCTATTTTCGTTTTTGTGCTTAATAGAGACTCTCTTCCTCTTAAGAGAGCCTCTATTTTTGTGTTTGATATAGGCTCTCTTGAGAGGAAGAGAACATGCGAAAAAAAATATTCTTAGCAGTTTATACTCTATCGACTACAAACTTACATATTTTACATTAGTAGATTCTTGTCATCGGAAGGTTGGCATGGACTTTTCTGCTTGATCATTTACAACATTGAATGAGAAGGCCTGCAATTTTTCTATTATATTATATCCGAAGTTGGTTTTGTAAGTTTCAAAGTTCTTGATTGGCATGTACGTTTCAAAGTCAATTTTGATTGGCATGTGACAGACAGAAATATTAATTATTAAATTAAATTTAAGTATCATATTAAATTAATAATTAACATATAGTTAGTGTAATTGCAAAATATGAAAAAAAATTAAAAATATTATTATTAAAAAATAATATTATATTATTATTTTGACTAATCTAATGTGAGGTTATGACCATGGAGATTTTAGATTTATGAAAAATATGTATATTTCATCAAATTCTGAAGATGAATTTTTTAGGGCGTTTTGAAAAATACTATAGACACAAGGGGATCCCACACACTGATGTGGCATATTACTAATATGCCACATGCGCCCCTAATTTTTTTTTTGTTTCTCTTTCTTTCTCCCCCTCCCCCTGCCCTCTCCTCATGCCCCCTCCCCATGCTGGCCATGGTGGTCGGGGACTAACTCATCATCTCCCCCCCCCCCCTTTTTTCCCTCCCCCTCCCCTGTGCCTTCTCCCTGCGTTGACCATGGTCTGAGCCA
Source organism: Carya cathayensis (assembly GCA_011037825.1). Lineage (NCBI taxonomy): Eukaryota > Viridiplantae > Streptophyta > Magnoliopsida > Fagales > Juglandaceae > Carya > Carya cathayensis. Next base: position 462,736 of record QGSO01000241.1, read on the forward strand.
ACTGCTTGCGTGGTCTACTGGGATGGTCATCTATTGGCCATCTATGGTGATTGGAATCTGAGTCAATGATGAGGAAAAGGGGGAGAAAGAGAGAGGGAAAGGGGAGGAGGGGAAACGCATAGAGAGAAGGGGGAAAAAGATAGGAAAGAAATACATGACATGTGGTACACTAATAGTGTGTCACATCAGTGTATGGGGACCTTTTGTGTCTCTAACAGTTTTCAAGGATTTTTCTTTGTGTCTCTAGCAACACCTGAGAGTTTTTCCCCCGGGCCCAAAAGGCCTTATGGCCGAGCCCATCACCCAGGGGCCTGTACTAACATCCAAAGGCCTATACCAACCTAGCCACCTGTTAACCCGGCTAAAGGGCTCTCGACCCAAATAAATTGGATTCAAGACCTTAGAGCTGAGGACGGTCCACTACCTAGGAAGAGTGGGAAATTTGTCCCAATGAAAAGGGAAAAAAAACACGCCATCTCAACGGGACTGAACTCTAAGACGAATCGGAGGGTCACGCCACATTAAATGCCCTCACCAGAGGAGCACGCCGCATTAAATGCATTCCTCATAGGGCCATGTCGCATTAAATGGGTATGGCAGAAAGGATTTCGAGAGAACACCCCTCCCCCCAGCCGCAGGGCATGGCTGCTTGACTCTCGAAGCAAGATATAAAAGGGAATCCAAGGTCTCGAAAGGGGGTTACGCTCTACGTACTCATTACACATAAGACTCTCTTTACTCTTGCTAATCTCCTGCACATTTAGGACAAGCATTACTAACTTTAACATCGGAGGCTCCCACAGCCACCCAAGGGCCACCTCCTCTCCTCTTGGTATTTTCTCATAGGCATACGAAACACAAAGTTAACAACTTTTATGAAACCAATGCCAATGCTATAATAGGTTGAAATTTTAATGGCAAAATAGACACATTGGATAATTTTAGAAGTTGTTATCATAAAAAATCACTGATGGGATGAACGGGACTGGTGAATAATTTATGCTTGCTAATGATTAATTGACATATTTACGTGGTTCCAACATGGTGTTCATAGATGGCTTTAAATTATGTTTGCTAAATAGTGATGGTGTTACCCACTGAAGTTCATCAGCTACGATTTTTTAGAGTATTCCTCATAGTAAGGCACTTTGGTAATCTACTTAAGGAAATGTTTATCTAAAATAACAAACTCAATAATGAAGGCCTGGAATAGGTTTTTATTGGTTTCTCTAACTACTGTAAAATTTTGGGTGTTCTTAGATTGCAGAACCTTTTATCATATTGTAATGAGATTGCAATATATCTCAATTGCCAAAATAAAAGCAATGGTCCATTAAAAAATTAAATGAATAATATGATAGTGGAAAAATCTTATCATCCTATTTGTTTCTCACATTTATTTTTTTCATGCCAACCAGGAATTTTTATCATGAGTATTTTTTATTAAAGTAAAGTTCCATGGGTTGGTATAATTTATTTATATATCTATATATAAAAATGTAAAAATGATGAATATAAATAAAAATAATCAAGGAAACAATTTAATTCTACGTATAATAATCATTATCCAAACTTTGTTCTAGATATGGTAGAGTTGGCCTACTCCATTTTATATTCATCAGGGACTGTAAAAATTACAATTAAATGAAAGTTGATGGCCGTTGCACGGTAAACATCTAGTTCAGAAATCAAAAACATGTCTAGACAGTTGCACTTGTCCAACTCTACCATACCCAAAAGCATGGTTAGAACCTCAGGTTGTCATGCGTGCATAGCGAATGGGCGAAAATGTTAAAATCATCTGCCTGGAGAGGAACACAGAGCCTTGGTGCAGTACCCACTTCGTTCGACGGTGTTCAGATAGGCAAGGGAAGGAAATTTACAGAAAACCAGCTTCTAGTATGGGTGCTCCATTACCTTCAATCATTTGTTTTGCTATTTTTTAAAGTGTAATATATATGCCTTATATCGTTGATGATAAATTGTTAGATGAAAATCCATTTGAAGGGTAAACCTGGATATTTTACATGACTAGCTAGCAGCTTTAAATATATCCCAGCAAGGTAAAAAATATGTTTCTCTATATATAAAAGTCTCTATATCAGGTTCCTTCCCCCCAAAAATCTCTTGCCATCACTATATCTAGACTCTATAAAGGTGAAATGAAAAGATCCATCAAAGCTAAAATTTTTATGGTTCAAGGATACGCACGTATGTTCTTTCTCTTAGATCATCGGTTAACCATATGTTTCTAAAAGTCACTATATCATGCACCTATCCCTCTTGAAAAGTTTTTCTAACTATACCTAGGTTCTATACATGTTGAAAGATATATTGTAGCTTTGAGATTGCACTTGTTAATGTTCATACGTACATTGCTCGATGTGCTCTCTACATTATGGGTGATACATTATGGGGCAAAGACTTGATGTTTTGTTTCTTCAATAACCAAGACTTTAGTGCCACTGAATATATATGTGACTGCAATTTTTGTTATGTAATACTTAATATATACGAGATTAGCTACACTTTCAATAAAGCTATATAATGTTTTTGCTTTATTTAGTAAAGAGTAAAATTTTGATATTGTTTATTGATAATGTATAGTATTCCACAAATATATTAATAGTATTACTTGATTACACTGCATTAGTGATAGAATATTGTTTTTAGCCACTGTGTAGTTATTGTTCATCTTTGTTGTACATATATAATCGTATACCCTTTTTCTCTTAAGGGAGAAATCAAACTTCATCTGTTGAGAAAAATGATGCATGCGATGAGAGGAAAAAAGAAAGTTCTTGGTGAGTATACTGGGGATGTAGCATCAGTTTCAGGTAGAGGCCAATTAGAAAAACAGACTCAAGAAAGCACTCAAGCACTGAGTGTTGAACTATAGGAGTCCAGTCAAGCACCAAGTGTTGAACTATAGGAGTCAGCAATTCCCGTCAATGAGGCTAGTATAAGTATGGATGTTACAGGTAAAATATCTCTACCATATGTTTAAGGTTGTTGCTAATAATTTTGCTGTCTATAGTTAGTTTTCTTTGTCTTTATAATCCACTTATTAATATTGTGGTCTTGTTCTATAGATCCCGTTACAAAGAAACATGGTCGGGGACCAGTAAGGTGTATGAAATTTGACCGTATTCTTAAATATGGGAAAATATCTTTGGATATTAAGGATGGCCAGTGAGGAGTATGCTATCATAATGCCTCAATTTTTAAAGCACGAGTGACACATATTGTTAAACTAGATGCAAATGTGACACATCTCGTGTAGATAAAAAAGAGATGGATGAGCTAATAGATTGTGTCCAAGTACTATTTGTTCCTAATTGTAATTTTATAGTTAAGTGCACATTCTTTTGCATACTCAATATACATTAACCTCTTGTGATTAGGCTAATTTTGTATTGGATTAAACTAAAAGCAATCACCAAGAGACTATGACAATGGCACTTTCCCAAAAGTATAATGATTTCTACTATCTACTACACCGAATGTACAAAGAATACGATACAAATGATGAGACTGTTTCTGGTCTGACAACTATGGTGGAAGAAAGTATTTGAGAATGTTTATGTACGTAAGAGATGGGCAAGTGAAGAATTTAAGGTAACAAAAAAACCCTATTATTTTCTGGAGTTGATTTTTAGATTTAATTAGTCATGATACACATGAGATTTTGTTTTTGTTATTTTTCCTTTACTACTAAAATAATTGATCAACCACTTTTGATATGAATTCTAGAATCTTTCAAAGAAGAACAAAAATAATAGGGGGAATCAACGGATGAATCACACGTGTAGCAGAAAGTCTTTTGTTAGGCTCTTGGAGGAAAGGGTAAATACTACAAAGTTTAATAGCTTATTTCCTTTATTGTATTCTTTCTTCTTGATGGAAAATACTATTCTCGAAATCTACTTTCTTAACACTCCAAAGCGAGAGATAGCTCCAAATTTGGTCTATAAAAATAGAGTAGATTTATTACTGAAACTGTTGAGCATAACTATGTGAGTAAATATTTGTTTCTCTACATTTTGACATAATTATATAGAACAGACTGGTGTATGGCTAGCACTGAAATACTTAATATAATGTAGAATATGATGGTTGAAAGGTTGAATGAGATGGAGCCAAAAGCTAACGTGGATGATACAACAAATGTTGTATTCAAGGAGGTGTTAGGACCTCAATCTGGCTATGCGAGAGGTTTAGGCCACTTAGTTACACCCGAACCATCTCAATCATTGTTGAAAAATAGAGAGTTTCAACGTATTAACCAAGAGAATGAGAAGAACAAGAATGATGCGGAGTACTTAAAGAGCGTGGTGCTTTTAGAAGAGACGTGGATGCTATTAGGATCCATTTTTTAGATGTTGAGAAGCAACTATTTTCCCGTATGACAGAAGTGGAGTCCTAGAGCCAGTCTCATACTGAGACTAATTTGGAAGATGCATAGGCATTACTATATATGGGGGTACCAGTTTTTTTAACTTTTGAGAAACCTTTTTGATAAGTGAAAAGTAAAATCCTTCCAACAAGCTATATGTATCATTGTGTTGAGCATATTGGTTAATTTGGTGATGTGGGGACTTTGTTTGTAAATATAATAGCCATCAAAGTTTACTAGTTAAGACTAGCATGGTGTTTATACAGTTGTATAGGTTAAGGCAAAACTTTTGATAACTTAAGTTGCAAGTGGGACAAAGACAAGCTATTTTATATACACGTAAACTTTATTTTTACAAAATTGGGGCCAACTATAGTATTAATTGAACTCAAAGAAAACTCAGCCAAACCTATAGGTATTTCCCTATGTAGGTGTAATATACATAGACAAAAATATAGAATTCTTTGGATCATTTTAGACATGTATCACGTTCTTGATTAATATTTGGAGTTAAATACAAGGCCAATGGCAGTAGATGATTATTTTCATGTATGGAATTTCCTGGTTAGGTTGATAGAGATTGATTATACTCTAATCTTTACCATTGATGTTTCCAATTTTGCAGCTCAGTTAATTAGAATAGTTTTCATCAAAAGTTACAATTGGTGAAGATAGATATCCAACTACACAGCTACAATAATGAACCAAGTCTCCATTCATGCATGTAGCTTGCACCAAGAAGAATGCTCCATCTAGGAAGGTGTTTCAGAATTACTAAACTAGATATATTTGCTTACAAGTTGTTCAAGGGAACTCTTGTTGTCCATGTAAATACTCTACAACTTGGAATATGAACTTTATGTAAGTATATACATGTTGGTGACTATAATGACACCATTAAAATCAATATACGTATGTTGGTTGAAGTAGACTTGGTCTAAACTTTAGGGATATGAGGTGATTGAAGGCTGTAAGAGTTGAGAAGTTCTATATAGAAGCTGTTGCATTACACGGCATAATTAGAACTTGGCATGCATACATGAGGTCTCGTAAGAAGAATAATGATTATGATTATTTGTGCATTTGACTAAAGTAATACTTGGAAATTAGTTTGTGGTAGAGCATGAAGACCTCATAATTCGTTGGTCAAATTGGTTCATGGTCAGCCAACCAATTTTACTCGTGGCCAAAAATGAATATTACTAATCAAATAGTTCGCAAGAAATACTTTTTTCCCTGTAATATTTGTACACGGCTAATAACTATTCTCAGCAATATTGGGTATACCCAGAAATACCTTTTTCTGACTTCTTTAGCATTTAGGAAAGAGTAGTACTTTTACTAACCACGTATGTACATGGCTAAAAAGAATTTGCTGCCGTACTGAATGTACGTAATAAATGACATTTTCCAGCAACTGTTATATAGTCGCAATAAAGTATATTTATGGTGGAATATATATTCAGTAAGTAATTAATTCCTGTAAATTACGTGTGGGACAAAACTTTTACCCACATAAATAGTTGGCAAGAAAAGCTTTTCCGATACTGAAGGGACGAGAATTTTGAATTTCTTACCAACAGTATGCATCAGAAATATACAAGTATTTCCAGCGAGTAGTTTAGTTAGAAAAGAATTTTTATGTGGGCCAAAGGTGCCTTGAATCAATCTTTCTCCTGAGTCCTGCATAGAATATTATACATATTTCTTACGATCACCTACTGCCAAAAATAATAATAATTTTGATGAGAAGTAGGCTTGCGGCTGTAAGTACTATTTGTTGCTAAAGAATTCGGGGGAGCCAACTACGGCAAGATGTGGCAGCTGGAAAGAGTCAATTCCCGCACAAATATATAATAATTGCAACAAAATCACTCCCAGGAAAAATCATAATTTGTTCTAGTGAGTACAGTTTTGATATATATAGTCAATACAGCTACCCCAAGTACTACTGTAAATCCCAATATATGCATACAGAGTTGAGAGTACACATTATTTTTCAGGAAAGCAAAACATAATTAATTATTATTGTTCCTTTTGAATGAAGTACTTAATTAAAAGTACTGTACTAAAGGGGAAAAAAAAGGATCCATCCCGTGTTATTTGTCTTATCCTTTCAAGTTTCGATGGGAAAGAATTAACTTCAATGCATGCATGACATACATGCGAGTCTCCAATTCGATCCATACCAATTTTTTTTTTTCCTGATCTGTAATAATTAATGATCTCGCTCGATTTTACTTTTCCAATGAATTGGCAGTAGTAGTACTGATCAGAGCAATAGCATGAGAGGCTGGAGGCAGCTGGGTTTCAGTAATTTTAAGACTTTGACTAATATTAGTGTTGTTGTTGTTACGAAGATGATGATCAGCTGGAGAGGGGATAACAATATCAGTCAATGCAGACTGTTCTAATTCTGGGGAGCTGTAGCTTGGTACTTGTGTTTTCTTCTTCGCCTCTTTCCTTTTTCCCCCACAAAACCGCGTATAACCCGCACACAATCAGCACAGATCCTAATATTCTGTCATTTTTTATATTAAAAAAAAATGCAAAATCAGCCTAATTGAAAAAAAAAGATATATGTCAGAGTATAGTGATAGAACTTAACTAGGAATTTAAAATCTGTACGTGCATGCAGATAAATTGTAATATTAATTAGGTTAAGAGTCATTATATATATATATATATATATAAACGTACGTTCCAAGGTGCAACTTCTCGTCCAGAACTAAAGACCCCATGATGGCAACTGAAACAAGCATCAGAGGGTTGAAGATGGAGACATATAAAGGACCTCTCATGCGCACGCACCACGCAATCCAAATCACCGCAAGTCCTGATCCTACGATTCCCTGCACGCCCAATTAGTCAGATAAGTTTGCGCGTCCAAGCCTTACACACATGCAGTGGCGGACCTAGCTTACGTCTAGGGACCCCAGAGTTTTTAAAAAATTTAAAATATATCTTATATTTTATTTATAATTTTATAAATAAAACAAATGGCCTTCAAAAAAATTTACATGACTCCTCATATGTTCTTTAAAATTTTCTAAAATTTCAATATATTTATAAATATCTTTCTCCAATTTTTTTCTTATTGTCCTAAAATTTTGTATAATTTCTATATGTTATTTATTTTCAAAGTTGCGGCATCACCAAAATTAAATTAAAACTAAGTTTATAAAAAATAATAAACTTATTAGAATGGATCTCCAAGTTTTTTTTTTTTGTTATACAATATTATACTTCTTAATAGTTAATATAGAATTCAAAGTGAAAATATAAGAAAAATCATTTAATGTTGATAATTTACAAGAAAAATAGTTGAGAGATACTTCATTGAATAAGAAAACTATTTAATGTCTCAATTATAACATTATATGCTTAATGCGACATGAAAATATCTAAATTTTGCATGAAACTTGGTAAACTAGCTTACAAATTAGAATTAAAAATGACTTTTTAAAATATCACTTTTTAGTTTCTATGAAAAAAATAAATTCTAAATATTTCGTGATAAAATAATAATAAATTAATATTATTTCATGAAACATTATCGTCAGAAATTTAAAACATATATTAAATTGTGTTTTTTAAAATTTTACTTCTATATATATGTAATAAATTATTGAGATCTAATTTTATATATAATTATATTTTACAGTTTTTAAATTTTTTTTTAATTTATATAAACGTGTCACATATTAGAAAAGTTGTCCCCCTCGTTAGAGTTATTGCCACTGCTTACCCACCCAGACTTGTATCTGCTAGCTAGCCTGGTATTCTCTTCTGTTTCTTCTTCATCTTCTATTATTATTATTATTATTATTATTATTATTATTTTCGGAATTAACAAGGATATAGACGAGTCACAATCGTTAGGAAAAGTAAGCACCGAGAAAGAGGCTGTAAGAAGCCTGATATTCCAGCCCAACTTCCATTGGCTCCAATCACTCTCCATGCATAGGGCAAAAACAGCAGACTGAATAGCTCCCATCACACACATCAGAGCTGCGGTCGAGTAGTGACACGGATATCTCTCACTCATTTTAGTCTGTTTAATAGCAGTTAATCAGTAATTTATACAAAGTGGGAATGAGCAAAAGAGTCCTCATGAAGTTTTTTAAAAAAAAATAAAAATAAAATAAAATAAAACAGCAATATGTTTATATGGTCATCACCTGAATTATTAACCAGGAGGCAAACGAGAAACAACCTCCTAGAGCCAATATAGAACCCAAAAGAAGATTTCCGGATTCTGGGGATGCTGCCGAATGTCCTCCGGTTTGATGTTGGCCGTGATGCAGTAGATCAACATGAGTAGACCATATGTTAATTTCTGCCCCTCTGTAGAAGGTGAGAAGCATACACTACAAGAAATACTAGCTTTTGCCACGGATTCTTTTGTCATGACACAACATCGTGACAAATAGCATATTTTTGTCACCAAAATTCTTAATGGAAACAATACTAGCCTTTTACCATGAGATTCATTCAGTGATAATAATCTAGTGGTAATAGGGATATTAGTCACGAAAGTAAATATTTTTCCCACTACTAGGTGTTAATGGCAAAAAAGATTGACAACAAAAATAGATTATCGTGGGTTAACACTAATTTCCGGCGAAGGAATATTTTTTCCCATGAAGTTGATGGGTGGCAAAATCTGTGACTTTAATACAGGAAGTCCCTCGTGAGTATTTTCTACTTCTCACGATATATGTGATCTTTTTGTCACGAAATTAAGTGGCCTTAACAAAGTTTGAAAATAGTGGTTCCCACTAAAGTACCCCGCGAAACCCCCCGCGATACCCCCAGATTCTTGATCTTCTAGCTACAACTCAGCTAGCTAGCTGCTAGTTTAAAAAAACTGTACGTCATCTATGGCAGTGGAACGCGCTTGTAAGGCATTGCATGGGCTGAAGCCGGCCATGTAATGGTCGTGGTTCAGCTTAGCTTTGCTGGGGTGAATGTGTTGTACAAATTGGCCGCAAATGATGGAATGAGCTTGAGGGTTCTCGTTACCTATCGCCTCGTTTTCGCTGCTGCTGTTGTTGTCCCTCTCGCTCTCGTTTTCGAAAGGTATGTGTGTATATATATATATTATATGTATGCATGTATTAATAAATTGACTGATCTCCTTAATGTTCTTTTCTGTTGCAATCCATCGACGTGATAATATAATTTCATCCTCATAGAATGCACGGCCATGGAAGTTTAAAAAAAAAAAATCCAGAAGTTGATATTCCATTAGACATGCACACATATAAACAGAAAAAAAAGGAAGATAGTACAAAATCTGAGTGATTAATTATTCCACCTGCGCATGCATCTAAATTTACATGTCCTATATAGGGATCCGGACACTAATATATACACATGCCATTGGCAGGAATAGTAGGCCAAAGTTGACATGGATAGTACTCTTCCAAGCATTTCTTTGCGGGATATTCGGGTAAGTTGCATGCATTTTATTTTACCAATTGGTTCTGATCTGTTTGATTTTCAGCTGTATGCATATACATATATAAGGGATTGAATTAATGATACCCTAATTGCAGGGGTTCATTATATCAAAATTTATATATTGAAAGCTTAGCCTTGACATCATCAACATTCGCATCAGCCATGTTTAACTTAGTTCCTGCCATTACCTTCATCCTGGCCGTCTCTTTCGGGTGGGATACCTCTCTCTCTCTCTCTGGGGTAAATCCATGCACCTCAGTAAACTTGTCAAAAATTAAGAATTTTAATAACTTTAATGTGGATAAATGAAATAGTTCTTTTGGTTTTTGTATTCTACAACAAAGCATTCATTTTTTTCGATGTGTTAATCTGCATCTTGCTAAAAAATCTGGTGATCATTAATTAGAGCTTGTACGTGGTCCTTATTTTTGAATAGGTTGGAGAAGCTGAGTCTAGGGACAATTGCAGGAAAGGCTAAAGTGTTGGGAACATTAATGGGAATAGGTGGGGCTATCACTACAACAAATACTGACTTTTTCCGTGAGGGACTTTGGTGGAAATAAGCAGGGTTTAGGTGGGAATAAAATTTTGCCATCAAATTTCTTGTGACACGTTGGTGGCATATAATTCATGGCAATAATATTTTATCCATCAATGGTATGAGTTGGTGGGAAAAACATCTTTTGCCACGGCCAGCAGTTGTGTCAAAAATGGATGGCCTCCATGGCAAATGCCGTTCACTACTGCACTTAAGTTGTAAAATAAACACCTTTCGTCACCATTCCACCGTCCGTAAAACAGTATACCCATGCTACATTTGGTGACATATTTAGTCGTATAAAGGCATTTCCCACTCCATACTTTCGTGACTATGAGTCTTTTGGCATGCCTTAATCTGGTAATATTTTAATTTTAAGCTATGACAGGTACTTGTCGAAATAAGTAGTACTCCACCAGTCTCCATTGTTGGAAATAAGTAGTATAGATGAGGTCATATTGTAGCTATCTTTCATTATCCATGTGTCATGGACGTGACAAAACTAGCTTTTAGCTAGAGTCTGTGTCGTGGTAATTTTGCATATCCCAGTAGAATATTTGGTCAAAAAAAAAGTTTTGTTAGGTGACAATAGACCTTTTTCCATCACTTTCATTGGTGACAGATTCGTGGCATATAATCCATGAGCAAAAATATGTACCTGCGAATGAAATAAACAAGTGGGAAAATCTGAATTTGCCACGACAAGTTATCCTGGAAACTCGAAAATTCCCATATATAAATCGGTTTAGCAACCAGACAAGTTTTTTGAGAATTTTCTTTATCTGATGATTCCGTTTGGTTGCCATAATTGAAAACATAATGACATGCAACCATTTTTGTTACCATCATAGGCTTGGTGGGAAGAAATTTTTTTGTTATGAAGCTACCTAAAATACCGTATGTTAGAATTCCATTTTCCCACCAATGGTTTGGATTAATAATGCATTAATCCGCAATTCAATAATTGTCATAAACCTGTTTCCTCACCAATTGCACATATACAACAGTTTGTATATATTCACCAATGATCACTGGAAAATACAAGCTAGTTCTCATGAGTGGTAATGTTTAAACCTGTTAAACACTACCAACTGCTCCCAACAATGCATTCCATATATCTGCTCATCCAGCTCAAATCAAAGCTTATATTCTATATATAACCACCAGCAATTTTATATCTAATCTACCAACATTCATTGAAACATCATTATATATAGAAATCTGGACAATATATATATTATCAAATTAGTTAAAGGCCATGAACCTTATAGAGATTTTCAACTCAAATCCAGATACATGATGAAATTGCAATATTCCCTCTCCAATAGCATCTATATATGCTAAGTTACAGGGCCATATGTGACAGTCTACTAAAATAAAAAAACTGGCTTCTTGCTGACAATGTTGGACAGTGTCAATCTGATTTCAGTGCCTGATTCCACACAGGAAGTTGGCAAATGATTTTCTGCTAATAAATAAAAAAAATAACTATGTCAGCAAATAGTTATTTTTTACATTACGTGAATGCCATTCATCAATGGATAGTTGCTTCAATACTAATTAATTGCATCAAGTGTGTCCATAATTATATATAGTCAGCATCTACAGATTTAATAAAGGGGGGAAAATTAACCAAACATTAGTCACAAACTGGAAGGCAAATGCCAACCCCTTTGGGCTGGTTGGGAATGGAATTAGTACTATATGCCTAACATTACACACTATGCTATTGCTGTAATGTTGCCCTGGTTTCTATAGGAATTCACTTAGAGTAATTGTGTAACTAATTGCTATGGCAAAATTTGTCTATATAAGGAGTATCCCAAAACTGAACTGGTGTGCATTTCTCTATTACAGTTGCATTTTCCAATCTCGTTAAATACAACTTTCTTATTAAAGGAGGTTAACTTACCATCTACCATAGATTAATCAGGGAATTATGAGAGTATAATCTGTCATCCCTACGGTGAACCAATATATATAGACTAGCATGACCCACTCTGTTTTTTTGGGGGTTTAAATCTATGTATTTACATGTATAAAAGCAGCATCTGCTGAGGTTTATTACTTTTACTGCTTAAAAGTAATACTGTCTCTTGGATATGTATAGAATTTGTGGTACATAACTACTCACATTTGCTTGACGATAGACACATTTAATTTCACTAAGCATAACATATACGAAAATTCCTGTTAGGTATACTCACACTAGTGTACCTACCTAAGTGCATTCAAGTTAGAGATTCCGGGTTTCCTAGCATATATCCAAAGTTATATACAAGTGGGTTTCCTTATCTTGTAACTACTTATTGTGAAAGTGGAACTGTGCATATAAACTAATACCCTCTGTTTAGTTTATATTAAAACCTGAATGACATTTTAATAAATAGTTCGTGTGTNATCAGCTGGAGAGGGATAACAATATCAGTCAATGCAGACTGTTCTAATTCTGGGGAGCTGTAGCTTGCTACTTGTGTTTTCTTCTTCGTCTCTTTCCTTTTTCCCCACAAAACCGCGTATAACCCGCACACAATCAGCACAGATCCTAATATTCTGCCATTTTTTTATATAAAAGAAATGCAAAATCAGACTAATTGAAAAAAAGAAAGATTATGTCAAGTAGTGTAAAAGAACTTAGGGCAGGACCGTTGAATATCTGTATCATGCAGATAAATAGTAATATTAATTAGGTTAAGATCTTATTATATATATATATAAACGTACGTTCCAAGGTGCAAATTCTCGTCCAGAACTAAAGACCCCATGATGGCAACTGAAACAAGCATCAGAGGGTTGAAGATGGAGACATATAAAGGACCTCTCATGCGCACGCACCACGCAATCCAAATCACCGCAAGTCCTGATCCTACGATTCCCTGCACGCCCAATTAGTCAGATAAGTTTGCGCGTCCAAGCCTTACACACATGCAGTGGCGGACCTAGCTTACGTCTAGGGACCCCAGAGTTTTTAAAAAATTTAAAATATATCTTATATTTTATTTATAATTTTATAAATAAAACAAATGGCCTTCAAAAAAATTTACATGACTCCTCATATGTTCTTTAAAATTTTCTAAAATTTCAATATATTTATAAATATCTTTCTCCAATTTTTTTCTTATTGTCCTAAAATTTTGTATAATTTCTATATGTTATTTATTTTCAAAGTTGCGGCATCACCAAAATTAAATTAAAACTAAGTTTATAAAAAATAATAAACTTATTAGAATGGATCTCCAAGTTTTTTTTTTTTGTTATACAATATTATACTTCTTAATAGTTAATATAGAATTCAAAGTGAAAATATAAGAAAAATCATTTAATGTTGATAATTTACAAGAAAAATAGTTGAGAGATACTTCATTGAATAAGAAAACTATTTAATGTCTCAATTATAACATTATATGCTTAATGCGACATGAAAATATCTAAATTTTGCATGAAACTTGGTAAACTAGCTTACAAATTAGAATTAAAAATGACTTTTTAAAATATCACTTTTTAGTTTCTATGAAAAAAATAAATTCTAAATATTTCGTGATAAAATAATAATAAATTAATATTATTTCATGAAACATTATCGTCAGAAATTTAAAACATATATTAAATTGTGTTTTTTAAAATTTTACTTCTATATATATGTAATAAATTATTGAGATCTAATTTTATATATAATTATATTTTACAGTTTTTAAATTTTTTTTTAATTTATATAAACGTGTCACATATTAGAAAAGTTGTCCCCCTCGTTAGAGTTATTGCCACTGCTTACCCACCCAGACTTGTATCTGCTAGCTAGCCTGGTATTCTCTTCTGTTTCTTCTTCATCTTCTATTATTATTATTATTATTATTATTATTATTATTTTCGGAATTAACAAGGATATAGACGAGTCACAATCGTTAGGAAAAGTAAGCACCGAGAAAGAGGCTGTAAGAAGCCTGATATTCCAGCCCAACTTCCATTGGCTCCAATCACTCTCCATGCATAGGGCAAAAACAGCAGACTGAATAGCTCCCATCACACACATCAGAGCTGCGGTCGAGTAGTGACACGGATATCTCTCACTCATTTTAGTCTGTTTAATAGCAGTTAATCAGTAATTTATACAAAGTGGGAATGAGCAAAAGAGTCCTCATGAAGTTTTTTAAAAAAAAATAAAAATAAAATAAAATAAAACAGCAATATGTTTATATGGTCATCACCTGAATTATTAACCAGGAGGCAAACGAGAAACAACCTCCTAGAGCCAATATAGAACCCAAAAGAAGATTTCCGGATTCTGGGGATGCTGCCGAATGTCCTCCGGTTTGATGTTGGCCGTGATGCAGTAGATCAACATGAGTAGACCATATGTTAATTTCTGCCCCTCTGTAGAAGGTGAGAAGCATACACTACAAGAAATACTAGCTTTTGCCACGGATTCTTTTGTCATGACACAACATCGTGACAAATAGCATGTTTTTGTCACCAAAATTCTTAATGGAAACAATACCAGCCTTTTACCATGAGATTCATTCGGTGATAATAATCTAGTGGTAATAGGGATATTAGTCACGAAAGTAAATATTTTTCCCACTACTAGGTGTTAATGGCAAAAAAGATTGACAACAAAAATAGATTATCGTGGGTTAACACTAATTTCCGGCGAAGGAATATTTTTTCCCATGAAGTTGATGGGTGGCAAAATCTGTGACTTTAATACAGGAAGTCCCTCGTGAGTATTTTCTACTTCTCACGATATATGTGATCTTTTTGTCACGAAATTAAGTGGCCTTAACAAAGTTTGAAAATAGTGGTTCCCACTAAAGTACCCCGCGAAACCCCCCGCGATACCCCCTCTCCCTAATTACTTTCCTTTCTTCCCCACCCCGGCCCTTTCCTTTCTTCCCCAAGCCCCGCGCACCCCCTCCAAAATTCAAGTCCTCACCATCGCCCTCGACCTACGACAGCACCGCCGATCAGCATACTCTCATCCTCCAGGGCATACAATTCGTCCCCAACCCCTGCAATTAATTTTCCCCGTGCCGCAACTTCCTACTGTAAATGCCCTAGCCTCCAGAACCACTTCCGCAGGCCTCCGTTGGTGCATCCCCTCTCTCTTGCGGGTTGGCGACACAGTAAGCCTCACTATCTTCTCCCTCCATCTTCTCTCTCTATTGATGGTATGATTGTGTACCATTTGGGCTGACGTTTGATAGGATTGTGTTAGATTTCATCTACTTCTCTTATGATTTGGTTGTGGCAATGGATATTCATGTAATATTTTCTTATTGTGAAGAAAAAACTGGTGATAATATCAACATTGGCCGCTATTTTAGATAGATGTTTGTGCTGATTAGGTAGCATCGATTGCTGCCACTGTTTTTGTATTTATAGGACATGCTTTACCATAATTGCTTTTAAGTAATCATTTTCTATATGGGTTCCATTATAGATCTAAGATAGCTATGCATTTTACTGTCATATTGGTCTTGTCTACAACTCTTTGAAAACAATAGTATCAAGAGTCATTATGCTTTATTAATATTTAACATCCGAAACCTCAAAATGACCATTAGTATAGGTATGCTAAAAGATCTTAACATAGCTCTATACATATTATTATTCCTTAAGCATATATTAATTATCTTGAGTAAGTCCCTACATCCAATATAAACTTTGATTTCAGTCTTTCATTTCTTTTTAAATAAAAAAAAAAACAGAGTGTAGTCTTGATTTTATTATGGTATTTAATAACCATATGGTAAGAAGATGACTTGAGTGATGAGTGACTAACCCATAATATTGTGAGGTTAAACAAACCCCGTGTTTCCCATAGACTAGCAATCTCAAGCTTCACTCTTTTTTTGTGTTGATACGCACCCACATGGAGAAGATGACCCTTTCCTTTCAGCTGAGATCGAATAGATAGATCGAGTTAATTTTGGTATGACACCCCATGATGAGATAGGGTTTGCATTCCCATCTGGGTTAGATGGGACCGCAGTGCATCTGCAGTACGTAGCTGATATAGACAAGAGTATGTTTGGTTATCAACTGCTGTATGTTAAAAGAACTAGGCCAATTTACAGATTCTATGGCTGGTGTGAGAACAAATCTGTATTTGAACCTCCTTTATGTGCCTCAGCGGTGGGAATTAATGAAACCCACCTCCTTCTAGCTTATGTTGCTAGATAGCAATTCTTGATTACCACAACCTGTCTTAGTGTATATAACCACCTAACAGTTTGTTCAAAGTGATGTCTAACCTGTTACATCACTTTGAACTATGTAGTCTATGTTATATATAACCAGACCTGGGATATGTTGGATCTACCTTCAGTATAGCTAGCTATTTATTCAATATATATGTCAAAATACCCTTAAACAAACAGCTCACTAGCTCCCATCCCTACTAAGTATATATCTGCAGCTATATACCCATATATATATATATACCCATATATATATATATGTCAAACATAAAGAAGGGAACAAGGACCTAGGAATATGCGAATTACAAATAAACTTGATCAAATACAATCTAATATGAAGCTTCTTTGTACTTGAATATTTTTTTAAGTACAAAAAGATAAGGAATGTGTTACTATTCTCTGGGTTAGCCCCATTTCCTACATTACTTATGATGTATGTCCAGAATTACCATTAGTATCATTGATATGCAGTACCCACACACTAGTTGTACATACTTGCTCATTAAACTTGGATAGGAAAAGTAATAACCCTTTATTATGGGTTTCCTACATCCTTCCACTCCCGGTGGGCGATTTCATCACTTTACCTGCCTACGCTACCATCTATAGGTCATTTTTTATATTAATTTTTTTGATAACCTATCATTTAGTTATCCCCTATCACTTATCTGGAAACCTCAGTAGCTAATAACGACACTTGATGCAATGTCATCATAAATTGATATACGCTTCTGCCATCCGCATGTGTGTTTCAACATACCCGCCCATATCTTTCATAATTGACGTTGTTCTTTGTCACCATTTCCCTAATCAATCCTCCCATGTTGATTCATTAGGTTGACAACTTTTGTGTGTCTTTTTGCTGTACTATAATTAAAGTAGTGCCACATTTGGCAACAAACATGCCTATTTGTTCATAAGTCTGCCCTCCAAACCCAATTTCTGATTCCAAGTACCTTTAATTTTATTTGTATGCTGCTGAAAAAATTTCAAAGAAGAATATGAACACATTTTACTTAGTATGTTCTAGTTTAGAACACACTTTATTTGTGACTGAATTACATAAACAGTGGCCAAAGGTATAAAGATGAGCCTTTCGCCCTTGCGTGCCAAGCAACTCAAGTATTTTATATGTCCGATCCGAAGTTGGGAGGAAGTTGGCAAGTGGTCCAAAAGGTTACAAGTAGGAATGTTTATAACATTCGTGCAATGACCCACGTTGATGTAGAGGCAGATGATGTTGAGTCATCAGGGGATGACTTTGATGTCGATGAGGACAGGAATTTGACCAACTATCCCCCTAGTCTTGATGTCGATGAAGCCATACCCAAGCCACTGAACCGTGTCGATGAGGAGCATTTGCCCGTTGATCCAACCTACATCTCGTGTCGTGGCCCTTCCCAACCAGTTGACGATGAAGCAACAATGAAGGACATAAGTGGGAATGATAACTTTGAGGACGAGTCGTCCCATCAGCCAACCGGGGAGACAGATGATGATGATGATGGTAATAAAGATTGTAGTGATTTTGTAACCTTTAAGTTGAAATGAAAAGATAAGGAGGTCATTCTAATTAGCTTGTTTTAGTCTATACATAATAATTATAAGTAGTTGAACTCAACTACTTCCATGGTAACTTTTTACCTAATCTATTCCCTGGCCAAGTGTATGCATACACGTAGGTTTAAGTTTGGTCAATTGTCATTTATACTTAATAAGGTGAAGATATTTGTTTGATTCATCAATGGAAGTTGAGAGTTACTCATAGTTGATTCTAATATGAAACCTTCATATCAAACTGTGTGCTTAGAGATAATAGTTTATTTGGTCAAATAATGTATGATAACAAGTACTCATTAATATGCACTTGGCTCATGGTATGTATATATATTGATTGCTTTACACTCAATTGATGTCTTGATGTAGATCCACCTACTAAGAAAAGAGGTCGAGGGCCAGCGAAGGGCACGCTATTTGAAAGAATGAGGAAAGTGGGTAAGATACTACTGGTTATACAAGATGGTCATCGAGGGCCATCTTGTGAGAATGCAGCCATATTCACTGGACGACTAACGGATATAATTAAAGTTCATGCTTATCATTTGGAAGATAAGTACAATGCTTATCATTATGTACTACATAAAGTATATTTAAAATATGCATCACATCAAGAGGCACTTCGTGGTGGGACAGACAAGGTGGAGAAAAATGTTTAGGAAAAGCTATGTGAACACTGGGCAAGTGCAACATTCAAGGTATTTCCTTGGGCATTTAAGTTTCAGATTTTATTAGATGGTCATAACATCCATGAGATTTTTATTTTCAGTACATGGTCTTAGGCACATCAAATATGGGAATGGGTTCATGGAAAATGGTCTTTCGCTAACATTAAATTCAAGTAACATTTAAATTTATAAAGGGGCAACTAATTTAATAAACCTCAAATGCAGGAGAAGTCCATGAGAAACAGTTCCAATAGGCAAAAATTGAAGGTCAAGCATACCGGTGGGCGAAAATCATTTATAAGGATTTTAGAGGAGAATGTTGTTATTAAGCAAGGGGTATATGCATAATCAGCAATATATTAAAGCAGCTAATATTTTAACATAATTGTGTGTTTGACAGGGGAGACGGCACCAAATATGGTTGCCTTCTATAGGGAAACACACTGTCAACACGGAAGGGTAAATCTCATCAATGCAGCAACTGAACACAATTACGTAAGAGTGTGTTTATATAAATTTTATATTATATGGGCTGAATGGTGTGGAATAGTAGCTGATTATGTTATACCCCTTGCTTAATAACAAACCTTCTCCTCTAAAATCCTTATAAAGGATTTTCGCCCACCGGTATGCTTGACCTTCAATTTTTGCCTATTGGAACTGTTTCTCATGGACTTCTCCTGCATTTGAGGTTTATTAAATTAGTTGCCCCTTTATAAATTTAAATGTTACTTGAATTTAATGTTAGCGAAAGACCATTTTCCATGAACCCATTCCCATATTTGATGTGCCTAAGACCATGTACTGAAAATAAAAATCTCATGGATGTTATGACCATCTAATAAAATCTGAAACTTAAATGCCCAAGGAAATACCTTGAATGTTGCACTTGCCCAGTGTTCACATAGCTTTTCCTAAACATTTTTCTCCACCTTGTCTGTCCCACCACGAAGTGCCTCTTGATGTGATGCATATTTTAAATATACTTTATGTAGTACATAATGATAAGCATTGTACTTATCTTCCAAATGATAAGCATGAACTTTAATTATATCCGTTAGTCGTCCAGTGAATATGGCTGCATTCTCACAAGATGGCCCTCGATGACCATCTTGTATAACCAGTAGTATCTTACCCACTTTCCTCATTCTTTCAAATAGCGTGCCCTTCGCTGGCCCTCGACCTCTTTTCTTAGTAGGTGGATCTACATCAAGACATCAATTGAGTGTAAAGCAATCAATATATATACATACCATGAGCCAAGTGCATATTAATGAGTACTTGTTATCATACATTATTTGACCAAATAAACTATTATCTCTAAGCACACAGTTTGATATGAAGGTTTCATATTAGAATCAACTATGAGTAACTCTCAACTTCCATTGATGAATCAAACAAATATCTTCACCTTATTAAGTATAAATGACAATTGACCAAACTTAAACCTACGTGTATGCATACACTTGGCCAGGGAATAGATTAGGTAAAAAGTTACCATGGAAGTAGTTGAGTTCAACTACTTATAATTATTATGTACAGACTAAAACAAGCTAATTAGAATGACCTCCTTATCTTTTCATTTCAACTTAAAGGTTACAAAATCACTACAATCTTTATTACCATCATCATCATCATCTGTCTCCCCGGTTGGCTGATGGGACGACTCGTCCTCAAAGTTATCATTCCCACTTATGTCCTTCATTGTTGCTTCATCGTCAACTGGTTGGGAAGGGCCACGACACGAGATGTAGGTTGGATCAACGGGCAAATGCTCCTCATCGACACGGTTCAGTGGCTTGGGTATGGCTTCATCGACATCAAGACTAGGGGGATAGTTGGTCAAATTCCTGTCCTCATCGACATCAAAGTCATCCCCTGATGACTCAACATCATCTGCCTCTACATCAACGTGGGTCATTGCACGAATGTTATAAACATTCCTACTTGTAACCTTTTGGACCACTTGCCAACTTCCTCCCAACTTCGGATCGGACATATAAAATACTTGAGTTGCTTGGCACGCAAGGGCGAAAGGCTCATCTTTATACCTTTGGCCACTGTTTATGTAATTCAGTCACAAATAAAGTGTGTTCTAAACTAGAACATACTAAGTAAAATGTGTTCATATTCTTCTTTGAAATTTTTTCAGCAGCATACAAATAAAATTAAAGGTACTTGGAATCAGAAATTGGGTTTGGAGGGCAGACTTATGAACAAATAGGCATGTTTGTTGCCAAATGTGGCACTACTTTAATTATAGTACAGCAAAAAGACACACAAAAGTTGTCAACCTAATGAATCAACATGGGAGGATTGATTAGGGAAATGGTGACAAAGAACAACGTCAATTATGAAAGATATGGGCGGGTATGTTGAAACACACATGCGGATGGCAGAAGCGTATATCAATTTATGATGACATTGCATCAAGTGTCGTTATTAGCTACTGAGGTTTCCAGATAAGTGATAGGGGATAACTAAATGATAGGTTATCAAAAAAATTAATATAAAAAATGACCTATAGATGGTAGCGTAGGCAGGTAAAGTGATGAAATCGCCCACCGGGAGTGGAAGGATGTAGGAAACCCATAATAAAGGGTTATTACTTTTCCTATCCAAGTTTAATGAGCAAGTATGTACAACTAGTGTGTGGGTACTGCATATCAATGATACTAATGGTAATTCTGGACATACATCATAAGTAATGTAGGAAATGGGGCTAACCCAGAGAATAGTAACACATTCCTTATCTTTTTGTACTTAAAAAAATATTCAAGTACAAAGAAGCTTCATATTAGATTGTATTTGATCAAGTTTATTTGTAATTCGCATATTCCTAGGTCCTTGTTCCCTTCTTTATGTTTGACATATATATATATATGGGTATATATATATATATGGGTATATAGCTGCAGATATATACTTAGTAGGGATGGGAGCTAGTGAGCTGTTTGTTTAAGGGTATTTTGACATATATATTGAATAAATAGCTAGCTATACTGAAGGTAGATCCAACATATCCCAGGTCTGGTTATATATAACATAGACTACATAGTTCAAAGTGATGTAACAGGTTAGACATCACTTTGAACAAACTGTTAGGTGGTTATATACACTAAGACAGGTTGTGGTAATCAAGAATTGCTATCTAGCAACATAAGCTAGAAGGAGGTGGGTTTCATTAATTCCCACCGCTGAGGCACATAAAGGAGGTTCAAATACAGATTTGTTCTCACACCAGCCATAGAATCTGTAAATTGGCCTAGTTCTTTTAACATACAGCAGTTGATAACCAAACATACTCTTGTCTATATCAGCTACGTACTGCAGATGCACTGCGGTCCCATCTAACCCAGATGGGAATGCAAACCCTATCTCATCATGGGGTGTCATACCAAAATTAACTCGATCTATCTATTCGATCTCAGCTGAAAGGAAAGGGTCATCTTCTCCATGTGGGTGCGTATCAACACAAAAAAAGAGTGAAGCTTGAGATTGCTAGTCTATGGGAAACACGGGGTTTGTTTAACCTCACAATATTATGGGTTAGTCACTCATCACTCAAGTCATCTTCTTACCAATGGTTATTAAATACCATAATAAAATCAAGACTACACTCTGTTTTTTTTTTTATTTAAAAAGAAATGAAAGACTGAAAATACAAAGTTTAATTGGATGTAGGGACTTCTCAAGATGATTAATATATCTTAAGGAATAAGAATATGTATAGAGCTAGTTAAGATCTGTTTAGCAATATATACTAATGGTCATATTTGAGGTTTCGGCTGAAATTTTAATAAAGCATAATGACTCTTCAATACTAATTGTTTTCAAAGAGTTGTACACAAACCATATATGACAGTAAAATGCATAGCTATCTTAGATCTGTAATGGAACCCATATAGAAAATGAATTATCTTAAAAGCAATCTAGTAAAGCATGTCCAGCTCAAATAAAAAACAGTGGCAGCAATCGATGCTACCTAATCAGCACAAACATCTATCTAAAATAGCGGCCAATGTTGCCCATTATCACCAGTTTTTTCTTCACAATAAGAAAAAATTACATGAATATCCATTGCCACAACCAAATCATAAGAGAAGTAGATAAATCTAACACATTAATCCTATCAAACTCAGCCCAAATGGTACACAATCATACCATCAATAGAGAGAGAAGATGGAGGGAGAAGATAGTGAGGCTTACTGTGTCGCCAACCCGCAAGAGAGAGGGGATGCACCAACGGAGGCCTGCGGAAGTGGTTCTGGAGGCTAGGGCATTTACAGTAGGAAGTTGCGGCACGGGGAAAATTAATTGCAGGGGTTGGGGACGAATTGTATGCCCTGGAGGATGAGAGTATGCTGATCGGCGGTGCTGTCGTAGGTCGAGGGCGATGGTGAGGACTTGAATTTTGGAGGGGGTGCGCGGGGCTTGGGGAAGAAAGGAAAGGGCCGGGGTGGGGAAGAAAGGAAAGTAATTAGGGAGATTCTTCAACTGCCTTGTTGCTTGTGTATTAGTTTGGAATTGGAAACTCGGGCAGTTGAGTTTTAAGTAGATAGAGAGAGAGGAAAGGGGAGGCAGGCCGGAGTTGAAGGGTGAGTTAAAGATTCGTTGGAAAGTGCATGGGTATTTATATTTTGTTGTATCCAACGTTTCGCTTTGGTTCTATTTCCCATCGTCATCAACTACGTATATATAATGATAAGCTTTCAATTTTCCACTGGCTCATGCATGCGGAGTGTAGTACTGCACATGAGAGCCGTCAGAAGCTTCCGGGGTCCTTCGGAGACGTACATATTCAGACAATTAACATGAAACTATTAGATGTACTGGTACGTGCATGCGTTAGTGATGAGATCACTAAGATATATTTACTTGATGATCCCTGAGTTTGCTAGGTTATTCATTGAATCTAGACCGTCTTTCTCTAAATAGTTCATGAAATCACTGCAATAAATTTGACTTTTAAAGGCGATATTGTTTTGAGAGAGAGATTTTTTTCGTCCCTAAAAGTCACTTGTAGGTACGTATGAAATTCAAATTTTTTCCCAAAAACAGTCTCAGTACCGTTCAAACAATAACTTATCGTTCAACAATAATATTTAGAGACGTCGAAAGCGCGCATTCGTTCTAGAAAATGTATCTGTTCTAATGGTGTCGATTACTATAAAAGAAGATCAGGCTCATTCTTTCACTGGATCCGACCTCTATGATCTGTTGGTGATCATGAAGCTGAATCAGATTCTAATTAAAAGTCGTAATTGGAAGACTACGTACTACAATTGGAGTCTTGTATTTTAAAATGGCAATGCTACGGCTGCAAACGGCCAAATGTGCACTCCAAATATACATGCACACTGATGTAAATGGATTATTTTTTCTTTTAAATATTTTTTAAATATCCTTAATCATTAAAAATAAATAAAATAAAATTATAAATTTACTACCTAATAGTCATTTCTTTAACCATTAAAAAATAATAATAATAAATTAAAATAAAATATATGAATAGACATATTCAGTAAACACATGATTTGAAAGTTATACTATCATATTCCATTTTAGAAAAACTAAAAGTCCAATGAATTATATTAAATCTCAAGAATTTATTCCAAATTCTCATTTATAATTTTTCTATATATATATATATATATATACACACACACTTAATTCGGAGTATTACAACATACACATGAGTTAAAAATTCAGACGTGTGAATTAATGGACAATGATCATATCTGTGATTGACGGAATAACTATAGCTATTATATGAGGGCTTAATTTTATTTAGAAGATAGATTTTAAAATTTAAATTTCACAATTTAAATTATGTTACGTGGATGGTACTGTATGATGTAGAGATTTTAAAATAATATTTTTCTTATAGACAAGCTGATGTAAAAGAACTTAAAAAAATAAACTAAATTCATTAATTTTATATATATATATATATAGCATATTATAATTCCTTGTCATCAAAAGGTATTTGCTTGACCATTTATAATATATATTCAATTCCGATAATAAGCCTATGATCTTGGCGTCCAAGAAAAAATAAATGAAGAAGAAAAGGCTGAGTGAGTGACGGCTGCATCATCATCATTTGGTTTTATTTGTTGCCATGCATATCATCCCTTTCCACGTATTAATATTTCACTTGCTTGTGGAGTACCATGTTCCGCTGTACGTAGTACTACTGCATGGTGGTTCGGTGGCTTTCAAGGATGAGAATCGAAGGGGAAATTCCCTTTGTCATCATGATCATTAGAGGCGCATATACATGATTCATGATGGGAACCGGCCCCTCGATCGAGTACTGATTGATCTCGCCGGCCGTTAGCCTCCTTGGGTGGATGAGCAAAGGGTAATTATAAGCTAGCTAGCTGCTCGATCTATTCAACATGGGGATGCTTGCTTCATCAAGTAATGACGCCATAGCATCATATGAATTAATTACTTATTTTAAATTTGATAAATGAAGTTATGGAAATCATTGATATATATCCTCTTTGTCAATGCAACAAAATTTCAACACGTACGTTTTAAATGCTAGGAATATTTTAATCTGATCAAGCACAAAAAGAACTTATTCAAAGGTTGAGAAAAAGTTGTTGGGATCATATATTATATATATAAAAGAGTGATGCCAATTTGTAAAAGTTATGACAGTGAAATCCATTATCAATAAGAAGTGATAATAGAATAAAACATGTACACAATTTGTGACCTAATTATGTTGAGTATTAGTGACATGAATTCAAAAGTCAAAAGTTTATTATACATTCAATTGACAAAGTGACTTAGCTGGTCTAGACTCTTTCATTTAAATGATAATTACTAAAGACTCGTTTAGTTATATGAGAAGAAATGAGATGAGATATTTTATTAAAAGTTGAATAAAATATTATTATAATATATTTTTTTTTAATATTACTTTTGTTTTATATTTGTAAAAGCTAAATTGTTTATTATATTTTATCTAGAAATTTATAAAAATTGTAATGATTATATAAGATAAGATGAAAGAAGATAATTTAGGTTTAGATATCCAAACTAGCCTTGTATCTTTTCAATTTTAAACTGTATTAAGACAACTTCGGAAAATAATAGAGGATAACTTCTTTATAAATTATCTAGTAATTTAAATAGAGAAATAATCACTCGAATATTTAATACGATAATTTACAAATTTTATTTATTCAAAGAGCATCGAGTCAAATTAGCGTAATTAAACTTGTACGTATATTTTTATATGCATTTTTAAGTTATCTCTTTTTTTATTCTATATTAATATTTATATAATTCCATAAGCTCACCACTACATCATAATGCAATAATAAGTCATCCACAAACTCCTCAGTACTTTTCTTACACATATAACAACAATCCAACATAGTGATTCAGCGTTTCCTTGGTTATCTAAAGTGAAAATCTTCCCTAACAAAGTTATCCATACATAAGAATAAATGTTTGGGAGGCCTTAAGGCTAAGTTTGGACATAAAAAGTATTTCATCTCATTTCATTTAATCATTATAATTTTTTAAAATTTTTACACAAAATATAATAAATAATTCAACTTTTTTAAATTCTAAAATAATAATAATAATAAAAAATAATATTCTAATAACATTTTATTCAACATTCATTTCAACTTATCTCATCTCAACTCACTATCTAAACCTACCTGGATATTGTCTTCCATGTACTTGTAGAATGTGTCATAACGAATTTATAGTATAACTATACAATAAATCTTCCCTTTTTAGACATTGACTATCTTATTAACCTCTCCATTCACTCTACAATCATATACAAGATTGAAGAAATTTATAAATATGTCAATTTCTCCATCAGGCCAGCTTTTAGGAAAATGATATTCCATTGAAGAGAGTCACTAGATAGATCCATGAGCTCTGCAACTGAAGTCTCATGTCTTCGTGCAAAGTTGTATATAGTCGAATAGGTTTCCTTAAGTATCCAATCTCCACACAGTAGGTTAGTCCATAATTTAATTCTACAACCATGCTCGACTGCATGGTGCATGGAACTTATAACAATCATTAAAAAAAATACTATTTCTTGAAAAATAAAAGGAAAAAGTGTAAATTTTTAAGGTAGTAATCATGTGTTTTATGTATCATAGGCTCATAGGCTCATAGCGGAGGCTTTCGCATTTGGACCGAACGTAACCCCTCGTAATTAGCCGGTCTCTCCAAAACCTCCACTCCGTTGTTTCCAACTCTGCGGGGCACGTGACAGTCACCTCTTGGCTCTTCCTTCCCCGGGGATAATAACGTAGCGGATAATAGAGTTTTACTACATACAAGCAAAGCTGCGTACTAATTTACATACCAATACTGATTACTTCAAATTCAAAATTTAAATTAGCACTGTTTTCAATAAAATCTACTTTTTGACCAATTACATTAGATTGGTGTACATATTAGTACACGGTTGTGCTTACAACTAGATTTTTCCCGGATAATAAATGATACCCCTACTTCCCCCGTCTCACAGCTCACGTGACCTCCCGCCTTGTCTTGCCAGTTCGCCCACCATCCGTCTCCATTTTACCACCAATTTTTCTCTAGATTTCCTTCGCTTTCTGGCTCCGCCATGACCAACCCTCCCTTAGTTTTAGCCTCCTCGGATCCGTGCCTTTGAATTTCGGATCTGAATCCCGAGCTCTCCATGGCGACGAGGAACGGGACTCTTATTTTCAGAAGGTATAGGGATGCGTTGAAGAGCGTCAGGCTTCCTTCCAGTTCTTCGCCAGTGTATACGTCTACGAGCTCCGCTGGAGGTCCCGTGATCGAGTTGGTCAACACCTCGCTTCTCAATCCGAATCGTTCCTATGCTCCGCTCAACACTGTGGACCCCGGTAATTCGAGGTCAATTTCTCTCTCTTCCCCCCCATTGTGCGGTTGAGAAAAGTGGTCTATAGTAGAGAAATAAAACGTCCAATTCAAAGTCTTTTCCATTTTCCATTTTTAGGAAATGATAAAATCGAAGTTCTTAGTCAGCTGAGACTGATAAGACATCTATTTAGTGTAATTGAGATGAGCTTCAACAAAATTTGATACCACGACAGAGAATGTAAATTTGTTAAATTATTTCTATCATTCTTCGGAGTAGATACCAATTATCTGAAGGAATGCGATCTATGTTATAAAAAGAAAAAACTGAACTTCTAATATATTATGGACTATCGTTTTGAAAATCTTTTGGAGTTCATAATTTTTGGTTTACAGCCCATTGCAGACTTCTAGTCTTACTCACTAAAAGTCACTTCTAGTGAGTACAGTTTTGATACATATAGTCAATACAGCTACCCCAAGTACTGTAAATCCCAATATATGCATACAGAGTTGAGAGTACACATTATTTTTCAGGAAAGCAAAACATAATTAATTATTATTGTTCCTTTTGAATGAAGTACTTAATTAAAAGTACTGTACTAAAGGGGAAAAAAAAGGATCCATCCCATGTTATTTGTCTTATCCTTCCAAGTTTCGACGGGAAAGAATTAACTTCAATGCATGCATG
The DNA here is from genome assembly GCA_011037825.1 of Carya cathayensis. Lineage (NCBI taxonomy): Eukaryota > Viridiplantae > Streptophyta > Magnoliopsida > Fagales > Juglandaceae > Carya > Carya cathayensis. Next base: position 491,108 of record QGSO01000241.1, read on the forward strand.
ACATACATGCGAGTCTACAATTCGATCCATAACTTTTTTTTTTTTTACCTGATCTGTAATAATTAATGATCTCAGTCGATTTTACTTTTCCAATGAATTGGCAGTGGTTCTTGAAATGAGTTTCCAATGGGTCTAAATTCTCTATTCATAGACTTGAGTTTGGCTTTTCTGAGTTGTTTTTTCAGTATTGTTGTTGGGTCTCAAAGCGAGTCGATTGGGATTCACATAGTACTGAGAGCAATAGCATGAGAGGCTGGGGGCAGCTGGGTTTCAGTAATTTTAAGACTTTGATTAATATTAGTGTTGTTGTTGTTATGAAGATGATCATCAGCTGGAGAGGTGATAACAATATCAGTCAATGCAGACTGTTCTAATTCTGGGGAGCTGTAGCTTGCTACTTGTGTTTTCTTCTTCGTCTCTTTCGTTTTTCCCCACAAAACCGCGTATAACCCGCACACGATCAGCACAGATCCTAATATGCTGTCATTTTTCATTGAAAAAAATGCAAAATCAGACTAAATGAAAAAAAAGATATATGTCAGAGTCGTGAATAGAACTTCGCTAGGAATTGAATATCTGTACGTGCATGCAGATAAATAGTAATATTAATTAGGTAAAGAGTCATTTTATATATATATATATATAAACGTACGTTCCAAGGTGCAACTTCTCGTCCAGAACTAAAGTCCCCATGATGGCAACTGAAACAAGCATCAGAGGGTTGAAGATAGAGACATATAAAGGACCTCTCATGCGCACGCACCACGCAATCAAAATCACCGCAAGTCCAGATCCTAGGATTCCCTGCACACCCAATTAAGTCAGATAAGTTTGTTCGTGCAAGCCTTACACACCCAGAGTTGTATCTTCTAGCTAGCCTGGTATTCTCTTCTGTTTTTTCTTTTTGAATTAATAAGGATATATAGGAGCTACAATCCTTAGGAAAAGTAAGTACCGAGTAAGAGACTGTAAGAAGCCTGATATTCCAGCCCAACTTCCATTGGCTCCAATCACTCTCCATGCATAGGGCAAAAACAGCAGACTGAATAGCTCCCATCACACACATCAGAGCTGCGGTCGAGTAGTAACACGGATATCTCTCACTCATTTTAGTCTGTTTAATAGCAAGTAATCAGTAATTTATACAAAGTGGGACTGATCGAGCAAAAAAGTCCTCATGAAATTTAAAAATTAAAAATTAAAAATAAATAAATAATTAAGAAAAGAAAAAAAAAAAAAAAAAAAAAAACAGCAATATGTTTATATAGTCACCTGAATTATTAACCAGGAGGCAAACGAGAAACAACCTCCTAGAGCCAATATAGAACCCAAAATAAGATTTTCGGATTCTGGGGATGCTGCCGAATGTCCTCCGGTTTGATGTTGGCCGTGATTGAGTAGATCAACATGAGTAGACCATATGTTAATTTCTGCCCCTCTGTAGAAGGTGAGGAGCATAGCCCCACCTATTCCCATTAATGTTCCCAACACTTTAGCCTTTCCTGCAATTGTCCCTAGACTCAGCTTCTCCAACCTACTCAAAAATAAGGACCACGTACAAGCTCTAATTAATGATCACCAGATTTTTTAGCAAGATGCAGATTAACACATTGATCAAAAAAATGAATGCTTTGTTGTTGAAAACAAAAACCAAAAGAGCTATTTCATTTATCTACATTAAAGTTATTAAAAGTTCGTAATTTTTGACTAGGTTACTAAGGTGCATGGATTTACCACACACACACACACACACAGAGAGAGAGAGAGAGAGGTATCCCACCCAAAAGAGACGGCCAGGATGAAGGTAATGGCAGGAACTAAGTTAAACATGGCTGATGCGAATGTTGTTGATGTCAAGGCTAAGCTTTCAATATATAAATTTTGATACAATGATCCCCTGCAATTAGGGTATCATTAATTCAATCCCTTATATATGTATATGCATACAGCTGAAAATCAAATAGATCAGAACCAATTGGTAAAATAAAATGCATGCAACTTACCCGAATATCCCGCATAGAAATCCTTGGAAGAGTACTATCCATGTCAACTTTGGCCTACTATTCCTGCCAATGGCATGTGTATATATTAGTGTCCGGATCCCTATATAGGACATGTAAATTTAGATGCATGCGCAGGTGGAATAATTAATCACTCAGATTTTGTACTATCTTCCTTTTTTTTCTGTTTATATGTGTGCATGTCTAATGGAATATCAACTTCTGGATTTTTTTTTTTTAAACTTCCATGGCCGTGCATTCTATGAGGATGAAATTATATTATCACGTCGATGGATTGCAACAGAAAAGAACATTAAGGAGATCAGTCAATTTATTAATACATGCATACATATAATATATATATATACACACATACCTTTCGAAAACGAGAGCGAGAGGGACAACAACAGCAGCAGCGAAAACGAGGCGATAGGTAACGAGAACCCTCAAGCTCATTCCATCATTTGCGGCCAATTTGTACAACACATTCACCGCAGCAAAGGTAAGCTGAACCCCGACCATTAACATGGCCGGCTTCAGCCCATGCAATGCTTTACAAGCGCGTTCCACTGCCATAGATGACGTACAGTTTTTCGAAACGAGCAGCTAGCTAGCTGAGTCCTAGCTATAAGGGGAGGCAGGCCGGAGTTGAAGGGTAAGTTAAAGCTTCGTTGGAAAGTGCATGGGTATTTATATTTTGCTGTATCCAACGTTTCGCTTTGGTTCTATTTCCCATCGTCATCAACTACGTATATATAATAGTAAGCTTTCAATTTTCCACTTGCTCTTGCGGAGTGTAGTACTGCACATGAGAGCCGTCAGAGGCTTCCCGGGTCCTTCGGAGACGTACATATTCATACAATTAACATGAAAATATTATATGTACTGGTACGCGCATGCGTTAGTGATGAGATCACTAAGATATATTTACTTGATGATCACTGAGTTTGCTTGGTTATTCATTGAATCTAGACCGTCTTTCTCTAAATAGTTCATGAAATCACTGCAATAAATTTGACTTTTAAAGGCGATATTTTTTTGAGAGAGATTTTTTCGTCTCTAAAAGTCACTTGTTGGTATGAAATTCAAATTTTTTCTCAAAAACAGTCTCAGTACCGTTCAAACAATAATCTATCGTTCAACAATAATATTTAGAGACAAAAGCAGTCGTTAGTGATCACGAAGCTAGCTGAATCAGATTCTAAAAATCGTAATTTTGGAGCACTACAAAACATAAAAAAAAATAAACGAAATTCATTAATTATGAATAGCATATAATTCCTTGTCAAAAGGTTGCTTGACCATATATAATTAATATATATTTCCGACAATAAGTCTATGATCTTGGCGTCCAAGAAAAAATAAATGAAGAAGAAAAGGCTGAGTGAGTGACGGCTGCATCATCATGGTCATGTGGTTTTATTTGTTGCCATGCATATCATCACCTTCCACGTATTAATATTTCACTTGCTAGTGGAGTAGTACCATGTTCCACTGTACGTACTGCATGGATGTGTGGTGGCTTTCAAGGATGAGAAGGGGAAATTCCCTTTGTCATCACGATCATTAGAGGTGCACATACATGATTCATGATGGGAACCGGCCGATCGATCGAGTACTGATTCATGATCGCTGGCCGTTAGCCTACTTGGGTGGATGAGCAAAGGGTATAAATTATTAGCTAGCTAGCTGCTTGATCTATTCAACATGGGGATGCTTGCTTCATCAACTAATGGTGCCATGGCATCAAATCATGAATTAATTACTTATTTTAAATTTTATAGATGAAGTTGTGGAAATCATTGATATTGATCCTCTGTCAATGTTTACAACAAAATTTCAACACGTACGTTTTAAATGCTAGGAATATTTTAATCTGATCAAGCACAAAAAGAACTTATTCAAAGGTTGAGAAAAAGTTGTTGGGATCATATTGTTAAGAAGGAAGAAGGAGAGGAAATATTGGTCTGAATAATACATTCTTCTTATAAAGCTTTACAAATAAATAGATGTACAAAGAGCTTATGTAAGGAAAAATACAGATAAGGAAAGTGGACTAATCGGATGAAGTCCTAAAATTAAGCTAATTACAAAAATTATGCAAAACATGATTCTGAGCATGTATGGTAAGATATCTGTCAATAGTCCCAACTTGCGCGAGAAATGATGAAAAAGTTCATGTCCCAAAGGTTTGGTAAATATATCCGCAAGTTGCTCATTTGAAGAAGTGTGCACAGCTTGGAGGAGGCCCGAGCGAATTTTGTTGCGAATGATATGACAATCAATTTCAATGTGTTTGGTACACTCATGAAACACAGGATTGTGTGCAATGTAGAGTGCAGATTGATTGTCACAATGGAGAGTAAAAGGCTCGGGATGGGGAACACCAAGGTCAGTGAGAAGCTGTTTTAACCAAGTAAGTTCACAGGTGGGTGGGGACGACCATAGAGCGATACTCAACTTCAGCAGAAAAATGAGAAACTGTATTTTGTTTCTTGGTACGCCATGAGATCGGACTGGTGCCTAGCTGAATAAAATAGCCAGTGGTGGAGCGGCGGGTGATGGGGCAGCTAGCCCAATCAGAGTCTGTATAAGCGGAAACATGAATACTGTTGGAGGAAGGAAAGAAGATGCCCTGACCCGGACAGCCTTTGATGTAGCGAAGAACTCTAGTAGCGGCGTTCATGTGGGGAACGTGAGGAGCATGCATGAATTGACTGAGTGTGTTGACGGCATAAACAATGTCGGGTCGGGTGATGGTCAGATAGATGAGACGACCAATAAGACGACGATAAAGGCCAAGGTCAGAGAGGAGGTCGCCATCATGAGCAGTAAGCTTCAAATGTTGTTCCATAGGAAAAGAAGTAGTCCGTGCACCAAGTTGCCCACTGTCAGAGAGAATGTCGAATGCATATTTGCGTTAATTAAGAAAAATTCCAGTGGGAGAGTGAGCAACTTCAAGTCCAAGAAAGTATTTCAGGGAACCGAGGTCCTTGGTCTTGAAATGAGTGGAGAGAATTTTCTTGAAAAGTTCAATCTGTGAGAGATCATTACCAGCAACCAGGATGTCATCCACGTAAACAAGAACAAGAACAATACTAGTGGAAGTGGTGAGAGTGAACAAAGAATGATCTGCTTGAGACGAATGAAAACCTGCATCAAGAAGCACAGAGGTTAGTTTAAAAAACCAGTTTCGGGAAGCTTGTTTGAGGCCATAGAGGGATTTGCGGAGGCGACAAACACGAGCCTCCCCCTCAGGGCAATATCCGGGTGGTGGGGTCATATAGACTTCTTCGTCAAGGTCGCTGTGCAAAAATGCATTATTGACGTCAAGCTGATGAATAATCCAGTTTTTGGTGGCGGCAACTGCCAATAAGCAGCGGAATGTGGTCATTTTGGCGACCGGGGCAAAGGTCTCATGGTAGTCCAGGCCTTCAATCTGAGTGTATCCTTTGGCAACAAGCCAAGCTTTGTATCTCTCGATGGATCCGTCGGCTTTGAGTTTAGTTTTGAAAACCCATTTGCACCCAATGGGTTTTTTACCAAGAGGGAGCGGCTCAAGAGTCCAGGTGGAATTGGCCTCTAAAGCACGGAGCTCAGCTGTCATGGCCTCGCGCCAGTGAGAATGGCGGATGGTAGTGGTATAGCAAGAGGGTTCAATACATGAGGTAAGAGCAGTCAAATAAGTAATATGTGAGGGAGAAAAACGGGAATATGAAAGAAAAGTAGACAAAGGATGAGCAGTACCTGAAGCCGGTGAAGCAGGCGTAGATGCAGTGGGCTCCGTATGTAAGGTGGGACAAATGTAGTCGTGCAGATAGGCAGGGCGAGTAATAGTTCGGCGAGGACGAGGAGCTGGGGGAGAGGGGCTGGGTAAGGGCGCAGGGATTGGGGATTCAAGAGGGACAGGAGAGTCGGAAGAGACCGGAGGATTATGAGTCATGATAGGTTCAGGGACAGGAAGAGGAATGACAGGGGTGGGAAGAGATGAGGTGTCAAGAAGGTCTTGGAAAGGAAATATGTGTTTGTGAAAGGTGACATCTCGGGAATAGAAGATGGTCTGAGTTTGGAGATTATATAGCTTATAGGCTTTATGTGTGCTCGGGTAGCCAAGGAAGACACATTTAGTGGCACGGGGAGAAAATTTGTCACAGTGAGCGCAAAGGGTTTGTGCATAACAAAGACAAACGAAGACACGAAGATGGGCATAGTCGGGGATTTTATTGAACAGAATCTCAAAAGGGGATTTATTGTTGAGAATACGGCTAGGGGTACGATTGATGAGGTAGGCTGCGGTGAGAACACAATCATCCCAATAAGAGAGAGGTAAGTGTGATTGAAAACGAAGACTATGAGCGACATTAAGAAGGTGCCGGTGTTTTCGCTCCACAACACCATTTTGTTGGGGAGTTTCAACATAAGTACGTTCATGAATAATGCCGTGTGTGTGTAGGTATGTTTGAAATTGAAGGGAAAGAAATTCTTGTCCATTATCAGTTCTAATAATTTTGATAGTAGTGTTAAACTGATTTCGGAGAAGGGAAAAAAATGCGTTAAATGAGTGTAAGCTTTGGATTTAAAACGCATAAGATAAATCCATGTGGTGCGAGAAAAATCGTCAACAATTGTGAGAAAATAATGAGCGCCACATAATGAGGCGGTGTGATAACCACCCCAAATATCACAAAAAATGCAATTAAAATGAGAATCACTTTTATTGGCATAATTGGAAAAAGGTAATCTGGTGTGTTTAGAACGAGCACAAACATCACATTCAGAAAGAGTACAAGGAGAATTAAAAATATTAGGAATAGTAAAATTGGAGGGATGACCTAGACGTTGGTGCCATAAGGTCTTATTTGCAATAAATTGAGCAGCAAAAATGACGGGAGGGATGAGGGTGCCATTGATAAAGCCAAGTTTATTCTTAGCATTAAGGGCTCGGGTCATGGCCTTTTGCCATTTGGGGTAGTAGTCTCCTGTGAGAAGGTTATTGACAAGAATTAAACTAGGAGAATCGAAGGGGTGAAGAAGATAAGATGAGGGAATAAGTGGGGTTTCGGCCATGACAGAATGGTTGGCTCGTTTCTTTAGGCTGATACCATGTTAAGAATGAAGAATGAGAGGAAATATTGGCCTGAATAATACATTCTTCGTATAAAGCTTTACAAATAAATAGATGTACAAAGAGCTTATATAAGGAAAAATACAGATAAGGAAAGTGGACTAATCGGATGAAGTCTTAAAATTAAGCCAATTACAAAAATCATGCAAAACATGATTCTGAGCATGTATGGTAAGATATCTGTCAATACATATATTATATATATATATAAGAGTGATGCCAATTTGTAAAAGTTATGACAGTAAAATTCATTATCAATAAAAAGTGACTTAGCTTGTCTGGACTCTTCTATTTTAATAATAATTACTAAGGACTTATTTAGTTATACAGTTCAAATGAGATGAAATGAAATGAGATATATATTTTGTTAAAAGTTGAATAAAATATTATTATAATATAATTTTTTGATATTAGTTTTGTTTGAGATTTGTAAAAGTTAAATTGTTTATTATATTTTGTGTAGAAATTTGTAAAAGTTATAATAATTATATGAGATGAGATGAAATGAGATAGTTTAGGTTTTAATATCCAAACCAACCTTGTATTTTTTTAATATTTTTTCAATTTTAAACCTTATTAAGACAACTTCGGAACAAAATAGAGGATAACTTCTTTATAAATTATCTAGTAATTTAAATTGAGAAATAATCACTCAAATATTTAGTATGATAATTTACAAATTTTATTTATTCAAAGAGCATCGAGTCAAATTAGCATAATTAAACTTGTATGTATATTTTTAAATGCGTTTTTAAGTTATCTTTTTTTTATTCTATATTAATATTTATATAATTCCATAAGCTCACCGCTATATCATAATGCAATAATAAGTCATCCACAAACTCTCCACTTTTCTTACACATATAACAACAATCTAACACAATAATTCAACGTTTCCTTAGATTATCTAAAGTAAAAATCTTTCCTAACGAAGTTATCCATATAGAAGAATAAATGTTTAGGAGGCCTTAAGGTTAGGTTTGGACACAAAAAACATTTCATCTCATTTTATTTAATCATTATAATTTTTTTAAATTCTTACACAAAATATAATAAATAATTCAACTTTTTTAAATTTTAAAATAATAATAATATTAAAAAATAATATTCTAATAACATTTTATTCAATTTTCATTTAAACTTATTTTATCTCAACTCATTATCTAAACCAACCTGAATATTTTCTTCCATGTACTTGTAGAATGTGTCATAACGAATTTATAGTATAACTATACAATAAATCTTCCCTTTTTGGACAGTGACTATCTTATCAGCTTCTTCATTCACTCTACAATCATATACAAGATTAAAGAAATCTATAAATATGTCAATTTCTCCGTCAGGACCAGCTTTTAGGAAAATGATATTCCATTGAGGATAGTCACTATAGATCCATGAGCTCTGCAACTGAAGCCTCATGTCTTCGTGCAATGCTGTATATAGTCGAATAGGTTTCCTTAAGTATCCAATCTCCACACCGTAGGTTAGTACATAATTTAATTCTATAACCATGCTCGACTGCATGGTGCGTGGAACTTATAACAATCATTAAAAAAAAAAATACTATTTCTTGAAAAATAAAAGGAAAAAGTGTAAATTTTTAAGGTAGTAATGTGTTTTATGTATCAATAAAAATAATTGCAAATAGATTTTCTTAATAATTAAACTCTAAAAAGAAAGAAAGTTAGTATACCACAACATTCACGTTTGATGGCAAGAGCACAGGCCTTTCATTTTTATATAATTTTTCACATCATTTTATCTAATTATTATAAATTTTATAAATTTTTACACAAAATAAAATAAATAATTTAATTTTTTCAAATCTCAAAATATAAATAACATTAAAAAATATAATCTAATAATATTTATTTAATTTTTAATTTTTATTTCGATTCATTTTTATTAAACAAAAGAGACACCTCTAAGTGCTCATAGGCTCATAGCGGAGGCTTTCGCATTTGGACCGAACATAACCCCTCGTAATTTGCCGGTCTCTCCAAACAGAAAATCTATTCAGCAGCTTCACACTTTTTCACACCATTAAAAAAGTGTAAATTTACCATTTTACCCTTTATTATTTTACATGGGTGTGTTAGGTGTGAGGCTGCTGAGTAGCAGTCCTCCTCTCCAAAACCTCCACTCCGTTGTTTCCAACTCTGCGGGGCACGTGACAGTCACCTCTTGGCTCTTCCTTCCTCCGTCTCACAGCTCACGTGACCTCCCACCTTGTCTTGCCAGTTCGCCCACCATCCGTCTCCATTTTACCACCAATTTTTCTCTAGATTTCCTTCGCTTTCTGGCTCCGCCATGACCAACCCTCCCTTAGTTTTAGCCTCCTCGGATCCGTGCCTTTGAATTTCGGATCTGAATCCCGGGCTCTCCATGGCGACGAGGAACCGGACTCTTATTTTCAGAAGGTACAGGGATGCGTTGAAGAGCGTCAGGCTTCCTTCCAGTTCTTCGCCAGTGTATTCGTCTACGAGCTCCGCTGGAGGTCCCGTGATCGAGTTGGTCAACACCTCGCTTCTCAATCCGAATCGTTCCTATGCTCCGCTCAGCACTGTGGACCCCGGTAATTCGAGGTCAATTTCTCTCTCTTCCCCCCCATTGTGCGGCTGAGAAAAGTGTCTATAGTAGAGAAATAAAACGTCCAATTCAAAGTCTTTTCCATTGTCCATTTTTAGGAAATGATAAAAACGAAGTTCTTAGTCAGCTGAGACTGATAAGACATCTATTTAGTGTAATTGAGATGAGCTTCAACAAAATTTGATACCACGACAGAGAATGTAAATTTGTTAAATTATTTCTATCATTCTTCGGAGTAGATACCAATTATCTGAAGGAATGCGATCTATGTTATAAAAAGAAAAAACTGAACTTCTAATATATTATGGACTATCGTTTGAAAATCTTTTGGAGTTCATAATTTTTGGTTTACAGCCCATTGCAGACTTCTAGTCTTTGCCTTGATGTCAAATGTACCTTTTGAAACTCTTACATCTTCATAATATATGCTAAAATTTTGTAAGAAGTGATGAATGCGACTAAACCGCTTATTGAATGAAAAGAAGATTGCTAGCCTTGAAGCCAGTTGGAGTAGGCTGCGCACAGAATGTGCATCCTGGACCGGTCTTCTCTGTACCATCTAGTTTCACTTGCATTTTCTGGAAATAGAAAATAACACAATTTGAAGCTTTTGGGTCTATGTAGATGGCTGTAAGGGAGAGAGCAGTGGATACAGTTTCTCCGTCTTTGGTTTTGGTCCCAATTATATCTGTGATGGGACCTCATTTGGGTGGGGTTCTTGAAGGTTTTTGGTAGATTTTGTAGTGGCCACAAGTAGATTAGGCTTGCTTCTCAATATTGTGATGGGAAAAATAGACCTAACTCATTCAGAAATTGAAGCTTGATTATGCGAAATGAAAGGCGAAGAATATTTCGAGTAAGCAATCAGATTGGTCATCTGGAGGGTGGTGTTAGACCAAGGGAATGCTGTGGTAGATCCAAAGGCTGCCTAAAGTGATGTGATAGTGTTATTACAGTGCAACTATTGGTTCCTGTTTAGTTTTTCTTCATATTTGGGCCTTTTTATTTTTGTCAAAGCTTTTACTGCTTTACATGATTACATCTTCCTTCTTCTGGCATGTAGTTGGCAAGTCATTCTGTTTTGGCTGCAGTAAGGGTGCACTTACTGTGGGCTTGGGTGGAAGTTTCTGAAGAAATAGCAGCATATGTACAGCGTGCACGAACTAAAATGGCTGAGTTAGCCAAGGCTCATGCAAAGGCTTTAATGCCTTCATTTGGAGATGGTAAAGAAGATCAACATTTGATTGAATCTCTTTCACATGAGATCACTGGTCTGATAAAGAGATCAGAGAAGAAACTACAGAGACTTTCAGCTGCTGGGCCTTCTGAAGATTCAAATGTTAGAAAGAACGTGCAGGTATGATCTGCAGGAGTGCTTTACTTATGACTGCTTGCATAACTTTGTTAATTTACTCTAATATCTTGGTTTTTGCGCAAGAGGGTTTCCCCAGTTGTTTTTTTTCTTACGCTGGAATGCACCATGGATCTTGATTTGATTGCATGTCTCATCAATTTGGTGCTTCACTAATTCACTACAATCTCTTTCTCTCTCTCTCTCATCCTTCCTTTGGTTCGTTAGCCTCAAAGGCTACACATTCATTAATATTTTCAATTCTTTTGTTTTAATCTTAAGGATCTCTAGTACCTTGAACTCTCCCACATCTCTTTATCATATGGCAAGGTTGAGTGGTTTTGGCAATCATCACTTCAGGGTTATGGGCGTCTGTTTTTTCTTCCCCTTCTCTTCCGAGTCCATAGTAAGAAATAACTAGAATGCCATCTTTTGAATTCTACCTGGAGTCCACCCAGGCAGGGAAAGTCCCTGAAACAATGGTGGTCATTTGTTTCTGGACTCCTGCCTATACCAGATTCCCCGCCCCACGAGAAAGGGAGGGGGTGAGAGAGAGAGAGAGAGGTAACTCCTGCAATGCTAGTGGTCAGTTGTTCTGGACGCCAGTCCATACCTGCATCCGCATATGGCTTGGAAATCAATGTAGACATTTATAAATGTGTGTGTGTGATAGCTTTTATCCTCTCAAATTGTTGGCTATTATGGTGAACTGTGCTGATTTTTGCAGTTTTCTGCCACAACTCTCTCTTGCCACTGATCTTCAAAACCTTTCAATGGAGCTTCGCAAGAAACAGTCAATTTATGCGAAACGCCTCAGGCAGCAAAAAGAGGTTCTGAACAAATTTTTCTTTTCTACTATTCAATTGGCACTATGTTAAGACTTTGGCAAAATTGCAGTTTCAGATTGATGTAGTTCATTGCCTCATAATTTGGAATGTGGAAGTGTTGCATCATGCTGTTACATTTCTTTTAATATTGTCTGTAACTGATATCTTTATTTTTCAACACCCCAAGAATACTGTATAGCCTTTAACGCATATCTTTTAAAAATATATTTTGTGTAGGGTCAAGATGGGGATGATTTAGAGATGAATCTAAATGGAAATAGATCTAAAATTGAAGATGACGATATGGACAACATGGTATGTATTTCTTTGCACAGCATAGAATTTTCTCTGGAAATCATCTCTATGTTTGTTGTGCTGAAACACCTTCACCCCCTCCCCTCTCCCAAAAAAAAAAACGCCTGTTAAAAAAAATATTTGATGGTAGTCAGTTGAGGTTTCTGTGAATTGTTATGTCAGATGAACACTGATATAATTGCTTACTATCAGGTGTTTAAGGAGCATCAGATGGCCGAGCTCAAAAAAAGTGAGGCATTCACAGCAGAAAGAGAGAGAGATCCAACAGGCCAATGAAAGCTTTTTCTGCACTATTATCAGTATAACTTGACATTGACCTGATTCTAGTTTCCTATATAATTTGAACTCTTTTTGTTCTTCCATTTTTCTTTATTTTCTTGTGTAGATTATGGAATCTGTCAATGAGCTTGCTCAGATTATGAAGGATTTGTCAGTACTTGTGATTGACCAGGTTGGGAGATGCCTTTTCTCTGGTATAAGTCCACAACTATCTCACATATCTGGAGTCTTTAATCTTGCTTCTCTCTTCAAACAGGGCACCATTGTTGACAGAATAGACTACAACATTCAAAATGTGGCAACCACTGTGGAGGAGGGGTTAAAGCAGCTGCAGAAGGTCCACTCTTCCTTCCTTGTTTTTCCCTTTTATGGAATTTGTTCCGAGCCTCTTGTTTTGTATATCAATTCATTTTGGATGCATTGGGCTTGCAGGCAGAGAGAACACAGAAACATGGGGGGATGGTGAGGTGTGCTACAGTGCTCATTATCATGTGCTTCATGTTGGTTCTGCTAATCCTAAAGGAAATATTCTTGTGGTCTTTGGGCACGGGTATCTCCAGATTTTGCTTACTAATCAACCCTTCCCTGGGACTTTGGTATACTCCGACATGGTCATGGCCATGTGTAGCAGAAGATTGTGCGGTTTTTGAACCACCCCGGTATACTTGTTTAGAGAGTACCTACCTACTTGTTCGTTCCATTTTCCTTATTTTTTGGTGAGGGGAAAAGTGGAGTTTGGGCGGGGAGGGGAGTCTATGTAGGGGCCACATGCCCGGGAAATGTATAGAGCTGTTACTAAAAAAATCTATTCCTTTTGCAAGGGTGTTTGCAAATGGATCCATTGTTCGTTAATTCTGATTACCTGGGGAGTGATTCTATTAACAGGGAGATGAAACTGTTTATTTTTTTGTATTGAATTTTTATCCCCACATGCAATGAAGTGGAATACAGCCAATTGGATACATCAAATTTCTCACTGAAATAACGAGTTTTTGGGGTCTTGATGTATAACAATTCTTAACTTGTGCTTCCCTCCAGAACAGAATTCCACTTGAAATTCTGCAATTTAGATCTCTCTTTCAATTATAATAATTAAAAAGCTCAACTGCATATATAGGTGTGTTAAATCCGGATTCTCTTTTAGAGAATATTGTGTAATTTAAGGAGAAGCATTGGGGGAAATATCCTCCAACAGCCAAATGTCTTGCAACTTTGGACGCTTTCAACAGTTTACCCTGTAGAGGACACGATAACTGGTACATCAGAGGTGCGTGCCATTAATCATAGATCCAGGCCATAAATTATACAGAAATTATACCGATGGATTAAGAGCTTCTGAACGATCAGAACAAAGAAAAAAAGAAGTGAGAAATTACTGACAAAACTTGCTTTCTTAGTTCAGCTGATTAGAGCACCCGTTTAGTAAGCGGGAGGTCTTGAGTAAGACTCTCAACGAAAGCAGAGAAAGATGTCAATTTTTTTTTTCAAATTCTGTTTCAGAGATCCCTGCATGTATGTAAATGTGTATGTAATATATGTATATATCCCTGTAACCCCGCAGTTAGAGGCTCGGATAATCTCATTCCCCTCTAAAAAGCTTCAAGACATACAGACATCATCAGTTTACCATAGTTCAAAACAACCTTAATGAAAACTTCTTGTTCAATGTTACTGCCATTTTGTCACGATTAAATTGCAGTAACTGCAAGTATCATGTCTGTCACTTTTCCCTCACATACTCAAGCCTTGAATTTTTTAGGCCTTCTCTGATGCTGAAGGTGCCTTCGACAAAAGCCAAATCACTTCACGCGATTGCAAAATTAGGCTTAGACAAGGAAAAAATAAACAGGCAATACAAGTTTGAATCCGAAACCTTAAACGTTCACTGTAATGAGTCTGTAAGACTGACTGCATGAATCATGATAAGAACGTATAGTAATGAATTGAGTTGAAATTACAACAAATGGTTTCCTTCTTTTTGAAGTTACAAAATCCGACACCCCAACCATTGCTTGCATGCCACCCCTAGAGTCACCCCGGGGTTAATCGTTGATGCATGCCAAAGAATTTCAAACTCCCGCCCCCTCAAGTGGAAGTCCCTTGCATGCCAAACCCAGTAATATTGGGCCAATCAGTTATTGGTAAACTAAATAGTTAGTAAAGAACCAGCATTGCTAAAAACTAGCTCAAATTGTTGTTCTTAGGGTTGGTCACATCTGAAAGATCTTTCAAGGAGACCAGAGAGATCCATTTTTAGGTCAAAAGTCAGCCTCTGAAGGACCAAAGACAACACCTTCACGTCTGACATGGCTCTATGAGCTGAACCAACCAACGGGATTTTATACGACTCTCGAAGGGCTTGCAAAGAAACTCTAGAAGCTTTTGAACCTGTAAACAAAATAAATAAGTCTTTAATACCTCTACAACAGAATGTCATGGGACATAAAACACGTTTCTAGGGAGGAGAAAGCTTGACCTTTGGACTTCATCACCTCACGTCCCAAAGGAAGCGTATCCACAAATCGCCAATTCTGAGGAACCTCTGTGGAACAGCGACTAAATTCTTTATACAAAAAGGGTACATCAAAACTGCGAGCATTGTGAGCAACCCACAATACATATCCCCCAGGTTGTTGTCGGCTTCTGACATACTGCAGTAAGATTGGTATCAAGTCCTCCATCCTGCACAAAATTCACAAGAGCACTTTAACTGACTTTACAAAAGTCTGAACTTTAACAAACAACAATAAGTAAAATAATGACATGACTTTGATAGATTGCCAATCACTTAACATATATAAACAAGCAGTTCTCCAATCTGAGTGAAAAATAAGATGAAAATAAATAACCATGCAAGTCCATAGTGACAGGCGACGTCAGCTAGCCTAAGTGGTAAACCCTCATTGGCAAAGACCCAGAACCCTGAGTTCAAATCCTCTCCTCAAGGTAACTCACTAACATCAGACCTCAGAGCCTTATAAAAGAGATTTAGCAACTTGAGAGATGTAAGGTGACAACTTACAGAGACGATCTGAAAAAATTAGATCAAACATTTGAATAAACGGCACATCATTTAGAACTATTAACCAACAGCATGTGCTGAAATGTGGCTGCAAGGTTGGGGAAGGACCAGAGAAAATTGCTTAGATAATACGAAGACAGACTAAGGCTGTTCTTACTACACTGAGTAATCATTACAGCATTGAAGTGCCTGGTTTCACCTTGCTGATTCCAAGCAATAAAACTTCCCTACCAGTAGACCAATAAAAACATGAAAAATCTACATTAAAGAACCATATGCAAATAAGTTAAAAATAATGAAGCAAATCAAAAAAGAAATGATAAAACAAGTCAAACTATTATTTTCTTTCTTTTTTGGTCAGTAAGTTTGCACACACACCCAACGGGTCTTGAACCCACAACATCACCCAATAGGGGAAGAAAGACTCATTCGAGGTAGAGCTCATCAGCTAAACTGGAGACTCTACCTGTCAAAGTCACAGCTTTACTGTATTCACCAGAACATTACAAAGGAAATAGAGATGGAAAACAATCAATTTCTAGCTAAACTAGACCTTCACATTCATGTTTTTTTGTCACATAAATTATATAGGCATAACATTATTTTGAAGGCACCTTTCAATATTTCTAGTTTAACATACCACCTTAGGATTTAGTATCAATTGTCAACTCTAGGCATCATTCAAAACATCCTTCACGGTTGGTGAAAGATATAAAGGCTAGTTCAGTCACACTTTACAGTACACACCTATGCAAGTCCAGACACGTACATAAACCGAGGTTCTTTCAAAGACTTGGCAGCCAAGCGAGAATTCCTAAAGAGGTTTTTTCTCCCCATGATGCAAAAAACAATTCATGAAATGCACCAAAAAAATTAAAAGAAAAAAGAAAACAGGTTTAGAGAATTAAATAACGAAAAAAAAAAATCTTAGTTTCAAAAATCTTCACATAAACGGATAATAAGTGAAATCCCACAATCATGCCAAGAAATGGTCTCAGACACAGACAAGTAGAAAAGAATTATCACAAAATTTCAATTAATTGCATATACCAAGACACGCCATAAAAGCTGTGACATTTAATTCTTTTTTTCCAGAGTCGTCTTCAAAAAACTATATCATATAAACATATATGTCAATGAGGTTGCATATCAAACAAATGGAATCCTTCGTCTCATAAGCAGAGACTTTTACCGGACAAACAACCCAAGGAAAAAGAAAGCAAATTAATATAGAATACCTAGGAACATCAGGTCTGTTGACCTTACGGGTTGTAATGCCATGTATATGTGAATTTGGCACATTGCGTTGAGGGTTTACAAGTGTCTGGAAAGTGCTGTTTTCACCTCCCTGAAGATCTTGAAGTGCAATCTCAATGATCCGTTCATCTCTGCCAAAACCAGTAGTCTCAAGATCGAAGACAAGTACTGTCACAAGGCCAGCCAGGTCTTTACTTTCAGCAATCTTTTGTTGAATGTCAGAGTATTGAATTTTTTGGAATTGACTCGTCTCTTTTTTATTTACATTGAAGGTACCAATTTTTGGAACCGTTCCATCTAAAATTTCATTTCTGATGTTGCTTAGTTTGCTATGCTGGACAGTTTTGTTTTTTCCGGCATTTGTAGATACAGGTCTTTGTGACCATTTTTTATCGTGAGCTCCATCAAGCCCATAGATTTTGGGACCAATCAGCTTAAAGCTAGTACTGTTACCATCATTCCTACTCAAGCTGTGAAAGCTTTCCCTCCGCACATTAGCTAAGGTGGGGATTCTGCATCTAGGAACTTGCAAGATGGAAAAGCACAAGGAAGCTGTCCTCATCTGAATTCAAGAACTATAGCAAAGCAAGATTCGTATACAGGTGAAGAATTCCACGTAACATAAACAAACGGTTTTGACCTGTGGATGGAAAATGAAAGAAACAGATACAAGAATGAATGAATCTAGTTCAACCTCAAGCATTAGAGGAGCATAAAATAATATAGTTCAATCAAGGAGGAGTGAGATATGTAAATGATAAACTATGTAATTTAAATTTAAAAGTCCAAGATTTCAAATCCCACAGCACTTGATTTTCAAAGTATGACAATCTTTCTAAACTGGGGATTGTCATCAAGAAAAAAAAAAAAAAAAAAAACCCATCATCCAGAATAAAAAGCCATTTGGACTCTAAAATGGATATCATACACCAATTACAGTGTGAATGCTACAGGATCGTTCCACCACTCAAGTCCCACAAAAACCAGAATGAAAAGGCCTTTTAATCAGACAAAGAAAGGGTACCAACAAAAATCATGAGCATATTTCCATAACGTACAACTACAATAGTATTCCATCACAAATTTCAGCACAGTCAAATAATATTTCCACTTCTACCTTAAACAACAATCCTCCAATGCTAATTGAGAAAATGATACCCAAAAGCAAAACTTCACCTTATTGCTCATTTTGATATCTAAAGGCTTAAGAAAAAGGGAAGGCCCAAAGAAAATTAGCCCCATTGCATTTTAGTTGAAACCAAGCTGGATTAAAATAAAAGATTTAATTTTGTTATCATTTCATGAGTATTCTTAGCAAACAAGCAAGGGTCAAGGAGTGATCTAAACTCTAATATCCCAATTAAAAATTAGAGAAACAGTCTGTATTTACAAAACAGAAAATCAATGAATACTATTGATCAAATTTTGAAACTTTATTCCCAACTACCACAAACCCATTGTTAATGACATGTTTAAACCAACCCTTGTCACAAAAGGTGACCCATAATCATAGAAATTAAAATGAAAACCAATCTATCCTCTGAAGTACAGTTACATACTTCAAAACTACGACAAATAAAACACCCCATTTTAATAAAATGAATCAAACTCAATGACCCACGTATAATTGGCATATGAAGTAATCAAATTTAACAGAGGTAACTAATTTTTCAAAAGAAAACCAGTATTTCTTTTCTTTCTAAAACGCATACAATCTGACATAGGCACATACAGAGAAGATGAGATTCCACCAAATTTATATTATTCGGTTCAAGTTGGTTTATTGCCTTTTCATAGAACAAAAACAGATATCGAAATCACCTTCATTTCTAAGAAACTAAATATTGAAAAACATGTTCATAAAAATACGAAATGAAGATTAGAGAGAGAGAGAGAGAGAGAGAGAGAGAGAGAGAGAGAGAGAGAGAGACATGCCTGGTAACTGTTTAAGATTGGAACATATAAAAAAGCGCATTAGCGCAAGATTCAAATGCGGTATTTATAGAAGTAGAGAGATAGAGAGAGTTTATTTCGGAAGACATATGGTATGGAGATTTTCAGATAGTTAATTTTTGTGAGAGAAGAAAGGGTGACTGTGAGAAAAAAAGAGAAGGAAAAATGGTAGAGAACCTTTTTTTATTTTTATTTTTGGTGTTCCAGCGGCCAGCCGAAACTCTCGGATCGCATACCACGGTCCAGCTCCAGATTCATCTCCTGTCCGGTTTTTACCAGTTGCCCGTCTCTCCTGTCTGTCCAATTAACATTCCCAATTATTCCAAAAAACTTATTATTCCCGTGGCAGTATATAATAATTTTTTTTTTTTGTACTTTTTAATTATAATAATTGGTTTCTAATTTTCAATTAAGATATTATTTAAATAATTAAATTTACTTCTTTCAATATGTTGAAACTCATATATTTATAATAAAAATATATATAAATTATCCGAAAAATATATATATATATTATAGTAATATGTAATAAAGATGAAAATGGTTGCTTGTCTTGAAATTATCAACACCATTGATTATGCAGATCTCTAGGGCGCAAAACTTGGTGCTCCACCACTTGACTTGATAAAGTCAATAGCTATTATCTGTAACGTGAAGTTTTGCATCTCTCTCTCCTCCAAAAAAATTAAAGAATTCTTTGCTTGAGATAGAAGGGTACGCAAGAAATTCGATTATGTGTTGATGAGGTAAAGTGGTTGGGTTTTGAAGCTTTGATCTAACAGAAGATGAAGAAGAAGGTGATGAAGAGATAAATCTATCCAAAGTGTATGGCTAGGATCGAGTATAACCATTATTTAGAAGGAAATATGTTGCCTTTCTTTCATTTTCACATGCTGTTGCTTCCCCTCACTCAATAACATTCCCAAGGACATTGCGTGTAACTATTGAAAGGAATCTTGCAAAAGATACTTTTGTCCCATTTTGTTTTGTTTTAGGGCCTCACAAGGATGAGATTTTATTCTTTCAGCCCAAAAAAAACAAAAATGAGAGTTCTTTTCCCATGTTGTTCCTTTCAATTATTTATTTGAATCTCAATAGAGAGTTTCTAATTATGTTAAGAGTTTTTAAAATTATATTATATACAGCACTCTCGTCTTACTCTCATCATTATCTGCAGAATGTGAAATTATTATATTTTTTATTTTTTAAAATGAAAAATCTTGGTAGACGATGCCATATCAGCAATTTTGGAGAGGTTTTGTGCGCCCAAAAATGAGCAACAGCAACACTTGAAAGACGAGAGAGATCCAGGCCCGTTTGACCTCAAACATCTGGACAATGTACAGAAACATTTTATTAGCAGATAGAGGCTTCGGCCCAAAATAAATGCCCCTTGGACCTCATGCCCTGCAGCATTCAGCTTAAGAGAGTCTTGCACTGCTGCAGTGCAGGATGGTTCTTCAGCGTTTCGAGTTCACAAAGTCAAATTTGGCTACATTTCAAACATCTTTTCATTAAAACAATTTGCACACGCCATATCAGAACCATACATACATACAGAACGGCACATATCGAAATGAAAGATCATATATACCATTACTTCCGAGTACATGTACATTATAATTAAAGATGTAACACCAAAGACAGGAGTATCATTCCCTAAACACTAACTATATGACTCCCTATTTCCCTGACTATTCCATTCATATTCTTCTGTATTTGAAAAACCCAAATAACATCAAAGGGGAATTTCGCTGAAGTAAGCTAAAAGGACAACAAAAGGTATATGTGATGCAGTGTTGGTTGGTTGGTTAGGGGTTTTTTTTTTTTTTCTGTTTTTAATCTTATGCCCTTTGTGTTCTTTTAACTCCTTTGGCTCAGGCAAATACAGAACCACTGGACAGTGCCATCAGAGACCAGGCTGCTTGTTCCTCCTCCTTCAACTTCCTCCTCCTCTGCCACCTCTGTTTCTTCATCACTGATGGTGACCTTTGCAGCAACAAATCCTTACCCAACGCCATTAATTTCGTTTTCAAGGACACACTAAGGTCTCTGCCACCACCATTACCAGCAGTTATAGCAGTGAATGTGGTTGTATCAGCAGCAGTGGTGGTGATGGTAGCAGAAGTACCATGACAGTGAGACTTGTCTCTTTTCCTATATGATCCGTAGCTCAAACCCACCATAGAAATCCTCCTCTTCCTGTATCTGATCCCACAGGCGTTACATAATGACTGAAAAATGAGAGAAAAATACAAAGACATTAATCAAAAGGGTAGTAGTAACCCAATTCATCACCCAAAAAATAAACTACCTACGTAAAGTGAAAAACAAACACGCAGAAATTAAGATCACCCGATGAAAAATCGCAAAAGAAATGCAGAATGATATTTACCCATGTAGTGACCAATAAAATAGGCCCAAAAATGCTTTAGTATATTTACAAACAGCAACTGAAAGAGAGAGAAAATAACCAAAAGATAATAAACCCAGAACAAATCAAATATCAAAATCAACTGGGTAATGATCGTTGGCTTAAAAGTAACAACATCGATTGGAAGACAGCCAATGAAACACTTGAAGCCCACGAGTCAAAATTAAAACTCCAGACGGAGAGAATAATAGACTAAAAAGGAGAGAAACAGAGACTGAAAATCACAAACCAACGCGAAGAAATTAATCCATTAAGATAAATGAAAAACCGGGAAAATGAAATAAAGGAAAGAACCTTGGGCCCAGTAGGTCCCCCTCTCCACAAGGGGGTCTTCGTGGTCTTGCAGTCGGCACAGCACTTCTTTTTCTCAGCCGTTATAGCCTCGGACAATGATTCCTGAATCATAACCAACAATGGTGTCATACATTCATACAAAAGACACCCAAATAAAACCAGAGTAAAACTTCGAAGTTTTATTTTTCTTTTGCTCTCTCAAGGAAGCTTTGAAGGTATAAATAGTTCTGAAACACACCACCTTTTCAATCCTATCCATCACGCCCATGAAACCCAGTTTCCCAAGAATTTGCAATTTCACAGAGAGAGAGAGATGGACGGAGGGACTGAAGGGAGAAACAGAAGAAATGAACAAACACCCAAAACAGAGACTGGCACTCAGCGCAAAACAGAGAGAACGCTGCACTAAATAGGAACTGACATGCAAAACGCACCCCCACACACACACACACACACACACAAACCGACAGAAAGTGCACAGTGGATATGCACAAAACCCTAGCCTCTAGGGTTTTTCCTTTCCTGAATGACGGAAATATCCTCGATCAGCAGAACATTTGGTGGCAGCACAACCGCCAAATTGTGGTGAGCGGCGGGGGCCACGTGTCAGTATGCACGGGTGGGGGTGTCATTTTCGTACTCGCCCACCTACAAAAATATGTCAGACTCGCGACACAATTCACACTATGACCAAACCGATAGTATACAATCGTAAAATCTTGTGGCATTTTTTAAGAACCCTTTCCCTTTCTGTTGAAGTTTGGATTAAATGATGTCTGTATCAAAAATAAAGGAAATTGATGCAGGAAGAAGATGATCATTGTATTACCCGAAACTCCTTTGTTGTATGGAAGATCCGAACAAAATGTTTCAAAAGCCTTAAAACCGTCGGCAAATGAACCCTCAAAATAGTTTAAAATGTACACCAACACCCTGCTCGGACTAGATATACCACCCCACGCACACCACACTGCCTGCAGTGCCACAGAGAGAGAGAGTGATGGGGATGGCTTCAAAAGCTCTTTCCCCAACGAAGCATCAGAATTAGTTGTATAGACCATACCCTTCAATTTAAGTCATGCTATCCCTTAAAAGACGAGCCTCCCTCCAAATCTCTCTCCCTCAAAAGCTGCAACTTTTCTGGGTAACACGAAATCATGCCAAAAATTGTCTCTTTGTATGCTTCTCCTTAACCAATGGACATGTACCTATAGTTTTCATATAGTCTGGTCTGTATTCTCACGATAGTCTTTCTCAATATTTAAAACCATCCACTTCTTTTGGTTTTTCATTCGAAATCAAACTTCTAAAATATAAAATCTCTCTGAGCAAATGAATTGTTATATTTAGCCAGTTCGGTTCTACTTTCTATTTGGAGAGGAAAGAAACAACGGGAAAGATAGGCAAGAAGAAAGGATATAGATGCCAAACACTATTTTATAACTCATTTTATAATCAATATAATTATGATACCTCGTTAATATAATTTCGATTTTACTTAATTGTCCTTTACTTATAATAGAGTTGTAAATTCGTTATAAAACAGTTATAAACTTATTATTTTTAAGATGACGTGTAGGCAAATAGAAGATGAGATCACATAAAATGATGGAACATAACTTAAATTTGCCTCCATTTGCATTGTATGGTGAAGCTTGATCGGCAATTTCAAGCACTATTTACAGTTCTACTACGGATGAGGAAGTTCGCGTAGGGATTGTGCATGAATAACTTTTTCTTTTTTTTTCTAATCAAGCATATATATATATATATAATATCTGAAATATTACAAACCATCAGGGGGATCTTTCCCACTATCTAAAAGTAAAATATTAGGGAGATGAAATCTAAAGGAATGCTACCAAATAAAAAGTTTGTAGCTGCCCAACTGGGCAATTGAGTGCGCAAGTTGATTTTGAGATCGATCTATCTTGTTGAAACACCAGCCTGGATGCAACTTAAGAAAAGTTGCGATATCATCCAAGATTGTAGATATTTGCCAAATTAACTCTATTTTAGAGATGGAGGATATTACCAACTGAGAATCTCCAACGAGGGAAGCATGAGAAGTGTTGATGAATTCAGCCATTTTGAAAGCCAGTTTTGCTGCCAAAGCTTCTGCAATCACTGGGGTTGTAGTAAGGTTCTTCTCAGTCCATACTTCAAGTACATCCCCTTTTGAGTTTCTACTAACTGCTGCTGCCATAGAAAAAGAGTTTCTGACCGTTGCATCAAATGATATGCAAAAATGGTTTGTTGAGGGATTTTGCCATTTTTTCCCCAATTTGGAGGTGGTAATTTCTTTCCAAGCTTGCAAATTTTCTTCATAAGAGAGGTTTAACTGAGAAAATTTTTTTTGGATAGACCATACCTTTTGGTTATGAACAGAATCATTTCGAAGTCTCCAAATAAAATCTAAAATCAGTCTAGCGAAAATCTTGAAAGGATGCTCTTCTTGTGAGGTTAGCCCCAATTTTCGCATGGGGTTTAAGATAAACTGTATCCAGTCTTTCATAGAATATAATCCCAAGGAAGAGAGGTTTAAAGGCCAATTGCTCTGACTCCATAGTATTCTTGATACAGGGCATTCTACGAAGAGGTGTAAGAGAGTCTCTTCTGTTCCGTCACAAATAGGGCAATTTATAGAAGATAATGTTGGGATAATATGTTTAAGGCGCTCTCTAGTAGGCAAAATATCCCATATTATTTTCCATAAAAGGAGTTTGTGCCGATCATGGATTCTGAGCCTCCAGATTTTCCTCCATTGAATATCTGGAATAATTTCTCTGAGAGGATTAGTAGCACTGGAAGCTAAATGATAAGCAGTTTTGACTGAGAAAATGCCATTTTGTGTTGGAGTCCAGACTAGTTCATCCGAGGCTTGGTTTGAAAGAGGTAGGGATATTTTTAGGATTTCTTTTATACTATCCTGTTGGAAAAGAGATAGTAGGATGGGTATATTCCAAAACGGAACTGCTAGATGCAGTCGCCACATGCAAGCGGGAGGTAAACGCTTGTACGGGTTGAATAAAAAAAAGTTATAAAAATAATTTTTTTTATATGGGTCCCATATTAATTCACTTTTTTCAAAACGACTGCACGTCACTTGCACAACCACGACTGCAAATATCATTTCTCATTCCAAAAACCATTGGATTGGGAAATCAATTCTGATACGTTCATATTGTTTGAGAGGTCTATCGCGTGGTCAAGAGGAGAAGGTTTGAAACCTTCCAAAGTTTGTATACATGGGTCAGATCAAACTTTAACAGACAAACCATTTGTAATTTTAAAGCATTTATCTTTTTCCAGTAATGGTCTTGTCTTGAGTAAACCTTTCCAGAAATGTGAGTCAGTAACTTTTGAGATTGTATTTTCAAAGATGTTTGATTTCAGATATTTCTTCGATAATAGCTTTTGCCAGATACTATTTGGTTTAGATTTGGACATATCTCATCCTGTCTTTGCTATCAAAGCCATATTCATATTTTCCATCAATCGTAAACCCAAACCTCCATCTTTTTTCGGCTGACATATGGATTTCCAATATTTCAGATAAAGCTTGTGTCTTTGATCATTTGATTTTCCCCACCAGAAATCTCTAAAGCTGGAATTGAGTGTCTTACAAATGGACTTTGGGAACATATGTATTGACATCTGATATGTTGGAATAGACCTTGCTACTGATCGGAGAAGCATAGTTCTTCCAGCTTGGGAGAGCATTTTTTATTTCCATCCACCCAGTCTTTTATTGATTTTTGCCAATAGTTCTTTGTAATCTTCTTTTCTGAATCGGCCAAAAGTAGTGTGCATTCCCAGATATTTCATTTTTTATGACGATTCTTTGTACGAGAATTTTGACGAGATGATCCTTCTTGTTGCCAAGCTTGTATTTTGGGTGATAAAGATTGAAGACTTGCTCTGATTTATTCGTTGGCCAGACCAAGATTGATATTTCTCTAAGACTTTGTTGATAGCCAGAATCGACTTTCCTTTTGATTTCCCAAAAATTATTAAATCATCTGCAAAAAGAATGTGAGAAATAGGTAGACATTCTCTACTGATTTTGATACCTTCTAGATTTCGTGAAGTTTCTAATCTCACCAGAAGTCTTGAAAGAACCTCTGTACATAAAATGAAGAGAAAAGGTGAAATAGGATCACCTTGACGGAGTCCTCTTTGTGTTCTGAAAAAACCTTTTGGAGATCCATTGATGAGAATTAAGAAAGAAGCCGTTGTAATACACTCCTTGATGAGATTGATCCAAGTCGAATTGAATCCCAGTACTTTCATAACCGCAAATAGAAAATTCCATTCTATATAGTCAAAAGCTTTTTCCATGTCAAGCTTCAAAGCCATCTGCCCTTTTTTGCCTTTGTGGTGTTTTAAATGATGAAACATCTCATGGGCAATTATGGAATTTTCTTTGATATTACGGCTCGGAACGAAAACTGTTTGGAAAGGGGATATGATACTTGGGAAAGATTTCTTTAAACGGTTTGCCAAGATTTTTGTGATGACCTTGTAAATGACATTGGTGAGGCTTATGGGTCTATAGTGTTGAGGAGCATTTGGACTTGCTATTTTTGGAATGAGAGCTATGTGGGTGTGATTTATCTGTTTCACAAGTTTCCCACTTCTGAAAAAGTTTTGAACTGCTACAATCACATCAATTTTGATAATATGCCAGTAATGCTTATAAAAAAGACTTGTCATTCCATCTGGTCCTGGAGCCTTGTTGTTTGGAATTTGCTTTATAGCTCCAAGAATTTCAACTTCCAAAGGTATGGCAATTAGGAAGTCATTTTCTTCGTTTGAAATCTGTCTTTGAAAAAGATTTTCAAGGTGCTCTAGGAAAGATGGGTTCGTGGAGGTATAAATGGATTCAAAATGATTATTGAAAGTAGATTCAATAATATTTTGATCCATAGTCCAATTACCTGGGCTTATCTTGATCGAGTCAATCACATTTCTTCTGCAACGGATTGTAGTTGACAAGTGGTAGAACTTGGTATTCAGGTCCGTGGTGGTAAACCAGTTAATTCTTGATTTTTGCCTCCATAAAGTTTCTTCATGCTTTAATTGCTCTTGGATTTGGAAGTGGAGGTATTTTTCTCTCTGTAGACTCCATTGATTTGGATTATTGTTCTGAAGGTTGCATAACTCCATCTCAAGTTGCTGAATATTTGTTTGAATTTTTCCAAAATGTTGTTTGTTCCAAAGTTTGAGTGCCTTTTTTGCTTCCTTAATTTTGTTGCATAGAATGAAAGCTGGATTTCCTTGAAATTGTAAGTTCCAAGCTTCTTGGATGATAATGTTGCTGAAGGGTTCCTTAGTCCAAAATTCTTCAAATTTGAATGGAGTTGGATTTTTTGTTGTCCTCATAGTATGTAGTAACAGAGGGTTATAGTTGAAGGCCGCTGAATTTATATGTTGGATGGTAGCATCTGGGAAAAGAACACGCCATTTGGCGTTTGCTATACCTCGGTCAAGCATTTCTCTGATCAAAGCTCTTCCAATTCTGTTATTTATCCATGTGAAAGAGGGTCCCGAGAAGCCAATATCTATAAGGCCATGAGTATCCATAAGATTTTGCAAACCACCTATGGAAGATGATGTAACTGGCCTCCCTCCGTGTTTTTCATTTTGGCATAATAAGTCGTTGAAATCCCCTATGCAAAGCCAGGGACCTGTAAAAGAGCTATGAGTACTATCCAAGTGGGTCCAGAAGCTTGCTTTTTGTTTCCATTGAGCCGGAGCATAAACAAAGGATACTAACCAAGGGTGATAAGGAGGGTCAAAATAACACAAAATAGAAATAGCATAAATATTAACATGGACCAATTCGATATCAACACCCGGTCGCCAAAACAACAAATGGCCTCCCTTTTTTCCCGAGGCAGGAACAAATACAAAAAGATGGAAACCTAGACTATTTACAAGAGAAGTGGTGCTATCATTAGCCACCAAAGTTTTCGACAAAAAGATAATATCAGGATTATATTTTTTTATAAAAGCCCTTAAACTTCTAATTGCTTTGGGGCGGGCTAAACCCCTACAATTCCACACCAATATCTTCATGGATCAACTAGAGGCATGGTAGAGCCCGCCTCATCAGCTATCTTTGTGTGTTTAGGCAGTGGTGCCTTTGATGTGACTCTGTTGTAGAGTTTTTTCTTTGCAACATCCTTCAGTTTTTTTCCTTCCCAGATGACTTATTTTTAATTGAGAGAAGTTAGCCACCTCCTTTTCATCATCCCTTGTGTCTTTGATTTTTATTCCAGAATGTAGAGTCTCAGATTCTGAAATTTTTTTGACTTTTGATCTTTGTAAAAAAGTTTCATTGAAACCAGGTGGGATTAATCTTTTTTGTGAAGTTTCTGTGTCGGTTATTGGTTTCAGCTTGACTGAATTTTCAGAGGAGGGATTTTCTATTTTTCCTATGAAGCAAAGTTGAGGTTCGGGTTCATTTGGCTTAATTGAGACAAAATGTAAGCTAGAAATGGGCTCAAATGGGCCCACCAGTTGGACCAGAATATAAGTAATAGAGGGCTGAAAATTGTGTACCTTGGGCTTAATTCCGGTCGGTTTATGCAGGTTGTAAGGTGGGCCACGATTTGCTTTAAAACATGCCTTGTCATCCGGGTTCAAAAAATCATCTGGGCCCTTAATAGCTGTCGAATCTTCCCACATGTGCTGTAACAGCCCGCTAATTCTTATCTCTGTACCATTCTCTTCTCTTTTCTTTTCACGCATAGTAGACGGCAAGACAATCCATTTTTGATTATTTCCCGACAGCAATCACATCTCTCTCGTCTTTACCCTCATCTGGAATCACGCGTATAGATTATCTTTTCCGTAAATCACGTAATTTGTTCTTCACCGACAGCTGTAAAATCATGAACAGTTTTATCCTAAGCGTTGTACCTCGATGGCGTTTTCCCAGATCTTATCCATCGAATTTCAAAGTATTAGATAAGCTTGTTTTTAAAGTAGCACAATTATAATAATTTAATGAGCTCTGAAAATATTATAATTGTGGATAATTACTTAGATTAAATATTTTAGTTGTTTTAAGATATTAAGATGTTTAATTTTACGTTGAAAACTCTTATTTAAATTAATTGGTTTTATCATCTTCGATTAATTAACGGTACTTTATCATTTTATATAATGATGAGGAAATATTATTTTATAAATTTTAGTTTATAAAATAATATTCTACCTTAATTCATCGTGGTGTTTTATTTAAAGTGTTTTATTTAAAATAAAACATTTACGCGTTTTTAATCAGTGTTTTAATTCACCGTTGAATTATTTGAGGATCCCAAAACGTAGGATTGAAGTTTATTACCTAGGCTCCTACCCTTTTTCCTTCATTTTTCCTTTTTTCTTTTTTTTTCTTCTCTTTCCTCTCCTTCTCTCCATGGTCGACTTACACCCTTCCACCATAGCTGATCGGTTCTAGCTTCCT
Organism: Carya cathayensis; assembly: GCA_011037825.1. Lineage (NCBI taxonomy): Eukaryota > Viridiplantae > Streptophyta > Magnoliopsida > Fagales > Juglandaceae > Carya > Carya cathayensis. The sequence goes on from QGSO01000241.1 coordinate 520,028, forward strand.
ACCGGCGCCACCTCCGGCCGCCGTGCCTCACCTCCACCTCCGGCATGTCCCTCCCTCACCGGCGAACACATCTGCACCGGAGGTGTGCAACGCCGGCCACCAATTCTCTCTCTCTTCCCGTGCTCTTCCTTCTTGTCTCATTACCGTCGCCGCCCCTTTGACCGCCCGTTTCTCCGCCGTCCGGTGGAGGTGTCGTACACCACCCCCGCCATTCTCTTCCCCTTTCACCATAGTTCATACACACCAATTTTCAGAGCCATCGGACCAGCCGTTAGTCGCCGAGAGCCCCCGGAAGTTGCTGCCCCTGCCCTGTTTTCTCCCCTGTTGCCGATTTCTTTCTCCGCCCAGAACCGCCGCTCGCCGGCGGCGTGGACTACACCACCCACCCAGATTTCTTCCCCTCTCACCGGTGAACATCCCCTCCAAGTTTCACCTCCATCCGAGCCACGGTTAGCCGCCACTCTCGCCTCCAAACAAATGGGTTTTTAAGGCTTTTCACCATTTTGGACCACCATACACGGCCAAATCAGCCACCAAGCACCACCATTGGATTCACCACATCAAGGGCTTCCTCCCCATGTCTTTCTTTTTCCCAAACTCTCACTTTTTCTCATATGGGTTTCTCAAAACACCCGTTCGGTTGCACCACCGTGCGCCGCCGTACACGGCCACCCGTGGTGTTTCACCACCACCATCTTGTTCCTCTCATCCTCATGAACCTCTCCAAGAAATTTCATGGCCAACGGAGCTTCGTAGAGCTCACACTCTCCCGCACTCTCCAAGGCCAAAAATGGTTTCAAACGGCCGATCTGCCGCCGTTAGCCACCGTCCGACCACCACCTCGCCACCACAGCTCCACCACATGTTCCTCTACCTTTCCCTAGCTTTCCATGAAGTTCTATGGCTTTTCGCTACCTCGCGTCTCCTCCGCTCACCGTTCGGAGTTACTGTTCACGGCGTGATGCCGCCGTGCTCCGCCACCTTTGACCATCACAAGGCGACCGTGAGTCTTCCAAGACCACGCCTAGCCTTTCTCAAGCCCAAACTACCACTTTATGTGGTGGACAGACACCGTACCGCCACGTATGCTCCTCCGACGCATGTTCGTGACGAGCAGCGAGCGACGCACGGGTTATCCCGTCGATGGTATAACCCTCTATCTTTAGTTATTTATGTTTAACATAGTTGATTTGGTTGGCTGTAGACTGTGTAGTTAGTGTTTGTGGAGTTCGCTGCGTAGTTGTGAAACGAAGTGTGGTTGTGAAGTGTTAGGCTTGATTTTGTAGTTTTGTGGACTGTGCTGTGAAGTATAGGCGTGAGATGGATGCCGTAGATGTGATACGGCGGGTTGTGTGAAGAGAATACGCGTGTAGCGTATTCTGTGTAATGCAGCGACGCGCCGCGCGACGTGCGCTGTAGTGATGTGGGTCGTAGAAGGAAGGGAGTACGCATGTAGTGTACTCCGTGTGGTATGGCGATGCATCGTGTGATGTGCATCGTGTTGATGAGTGTTGTAGCGAAGGAAGTACGCGTAGCGCGTACTCCGTGTCGCGTAGCGATGCACCGTGAGACGTGTATCGCAGTGATGGGTTTTGTAGTGTGAATGGAAGAGAGTTCACGTGAGTGTACTCTGTACTAAGTCGTGATACACCGGATGGCGTGTCACGAAGGGTTGGATGGCGTAGCAGAGAAGTGTGGAGCGTATGGTGTAATGTTGGGAAACTGTATGACAGTGTCCCGAAGCAGTGATGATATGGATTATAGTCCGGGATGACTGGTGTCATCTTGTGGTTGACTATGGCTAAGAGTATATGGATTGAGAAATGAGTTGTTTGTTTGGTTGTTATTGATAATTTTAATGAACTTGTTTTAGTGCAAAGGCTTTCTGAAGTCAATTTATCTCTTCCGAGTATAGTGAAACCTCAAGTTGGCCGTGGTGTTGCAAGTGCTTACAATATGGCAATTGAGTTCAGAAGTGAAAATCTTAAGGACTTGAGTGTTCCTCTTCCAGCTGTTGTGCAGTTCCTCGTGTCTCGCGCTCTATTCTCATAGAACGCGACGATCGAGGTAAGTTAGCCTCTAACTTACTATCAGTTTATTGTGTATGTGTGATGGGTAAGAGAACTACAATTTATGTATGTATGTTATCGTATATGCCATGTCATGCTATGTCATTACATGTTTATCTGCTACGTATGATTTAATCTCTCATGAATAATTATCTGTTACATAATCTTTTCTGTCATACAATGATGTATGTTATAAGTATGCCATGTTAAGTATGCCATGAAATGTTATGATTAAATCATATTGTGCCATTTACAAGTATACGCCATGTTAGAAAAGTATATGATATTAATTAATATCTCATGCATTAAGAAAGATAAGACATGTTATGTTACGTATAATACGTGGGGCCACAACAACTGTGGAGTACGTATTATATTTTATGTTACGTGAATACGTGGGGCCACAACAACTGTGGAGTACGTATTATATTTAATGTTACGTATATACGTGGGGCCACAACAACTGTGGAGTACGTATTATATTTTTATGTTACGTGTATACGTGGGGCCACAACAACTGTGGAGTACGTATTATTTTTTATGTTACGTGTATACGTGGGGCCACAACAACTGTGGAGTACGTATTATATTTTATGTTACGTGTATACGTGGGGCCACAACAACTGTGGAGTACGTATTATATTTTATGTTACGTGTATACGTGGGGCCACAACAACTGTGGAGTACGTATTATATTTTATGTTACGTGTATACGTGGGGCCACAACAACTGTGGAGTACGTATTATATTTTATGTTACGTGTATACGTGGGGCCACAACAACTGTGGAGTACGTATTATATTTTATGTTACGTGTATACGTGGGGCCACAACAACTGTGGAGTACGTATTATATTTTATGTTACGTGTATACGTGGGGCCACAACAACTGTGGAGTACGTATTATATTTTATGTTACGTGTATACGTGGGGCCACAACAACTGTGGAGTACGTATTATATTTTATGTTACGTGTATACGTGGGGCCACAACAACTGTGGAGTACGTATTATATTTTATGTTACGTGTATTCATGGGGCCACAACAACTGTGGAGCATGAAGTATGGGGCCACAACAACTGTGGAGCATACACTACGTGAGACACAGCAATTGTGACACGTAGAATACGTGGGGCCACAACAACTGTGGAGTACGTATTAAGTCAAGTTTCAGATCAAGTGCATGATAAGTCAAGTTTCAGATCAAGTTCATGTTTTGTTATGTACACGTACATGTTATGTTCATGATCAAGTTATGTTCCAAGTTCATGTTCACATCATGTTAAGTTCACGTTTACAGTATGTCTCAAGTTCACGTTTATGTCATGATATGTTCAAGTTTATGTTATTTTCAAGTTCATATTTATGTTATGCATGTTTACGTTCATGCTACATTTCAAGTCCATGTTATGTTTTAAACTCAAGTTCATGTCATGTTAAGTCAAGTTCAGTTCACGTTTAAGTTCTGGTTATGTCATGTTATATGTCAAGTTATGCTATGCTTATGTACGACTTTACTTATGCATTTATGCTTTTACTGCCATGCATGCATCTTTAACCTGTGTGTGAGTTTTATGTTAACTTACTGAGATTTGTAATCAAATCTCACTGTGGTAGTCCCAACTACCATTCCCCCCGAATGGTAGATCTTGTTACAGGACCCAAAGAAGAATTGGAATCTGACCATCTGAATACGGTCATCTAGGCTACGGTGCGATGTTGATGATGGTATAGTATTTAACTTAGGTTAATGCTTGTACTTTTGGAGTTGTATCTCAAGTATTCTTTTGATCACAACCATTTTGGACTAGTGTAGTGATCACGGCTTTTTAGTATGTTTTTATGTATGAAATATGTTTCAAGTATTTGGGATATTTTTAGTTTGGTGCATAGTATTGCTAAAGAAAAAAAAAAATAATCCGCTGCGAATATTGCATAATGCTAGATGCATGTTAGGAACATTGCATCTTATATGTCATGAACGGGGGCAGGTAACCTTGTGTTGCATGTCTCGACGCTTCAAATATCCGTTCAATCCCAAGCGGAATTTGGGGGCGTCATATGTGCTATCCCATTAAACTCGGTTTGTTCATGAAAATCTGGTTCCCTTTATTCCCTTAATTCAGTTGTTCAGTCAACAGGCTATCCATATGATGTGATTCCCTAAGTGAACCTGAACTAGCTTTTAGCCAACTAGAAATCCATTCCTCTGAACCGAAAACTGAAGCCGCCCCACCTTTATTGATGAAATCTTCTGGATTGAATGACTGAGGGACAAGAATGGATTGAAGTGTTGATGGGACTTCGATAGTTGGAGTTGAATTTATTTTCTTGCTGAATGGATGACTTCCGGTAGGTGGTAGATCATTTAAAGTGGGAATAAATTGGCTACTATAGCCAATAGTGGTCTTGGTCGGTGATGCATCTCCCTTGCCATTTGAAAATTTGAGTGTTGATTGTAAGCCACTGCTAAACGCCGGAGAGTGTCGACGGAGCCCCATTTCGTGGTTGCTGCAATCTATAGCCCGTCATCTGAGATGATATCCTGCAGAATATGGACTGGAAATAAGTTCCTGAGTATTAGTGACTCTTATCGGATTCAAAACTCCTCTAACAAATGTATTTCCTCAATCTGAGAGGCGTTCATCTTCCACTACTGATTTTCCTTTTCCTTTCCCTATATCAAACTATTCTTTCATCTGTATTGCTTCCAATTTTTCATCAAATTGAGTGGACATTGGAATTATCAGTGCTGAAGAGCCAAAAATCCCATTTTCTCCTGACTCGTCGGGGTTGTGTATTTTATCTAGGCTAGCTTCATCTTCTACCCATTGAGTCATCATAAGCATTTGGGTTCTGTCTTGATCACGAGAAGAAGGTTGAACAGTCATGAATATTGGAGATTTTGCACGTAGCCATGGTCCAAATGACATTTGTTCTGGGATCGATTTTAAGAAAGAGCAGAAAATTTGAGAATGACCAATCCTCCCACATGCGTAACAAAAGTCTGATAAACGTTCGTATTTAAACAAAACCCAAGTGTCAAGATTGTAATCTCTTGGTTCCCATAGTCCTTGTTTCAGAGGTTTGGATATGTCAATCTCTACTTTAATCCTGATGAATTTGTTACAAGCTAAACCAAATAAAGGATCAATATCCACTGCAAGAAAGTTTCCTAGGGCATTCCCTATTTTAAAAGCAATCTTTTCTGTCATATGATTTCTTGTGAGACCGTGGATTTGAACGTGAAATTGTGAGGTGTTAAGACTAATCTCTTTCCATGTATAGTCTGCAGGACAACTTTTGAGAAGGAGGAGATGACCCTTGAAATTCCATGGGGCTTGATTCAGTATTCTGGTTTTGTCTTTAGCATTTTGGAATGTAAAAAGGAACAAGTTTACATCCAAATCTTCAATTTGAAATTTACTGAGGAAACTCTAGGCTGCTCGGAAAGAGGCATGCAGAGAAATTCTGTTAAGAGGTCGTGGCGCCACTATTTTACCAATAAGGACTAGATCAGGCTTATCATAAGTTGGTTCCTTTTCTGGAGATAAATTCAAACCTTCCCAAGAAAGAGCCTCTGTTTGGTGAATAAGCTCTTCCATATCCATAGTTGATGAGGAAAAGTGTGAGAGATGAGAAGAAATGGAGTTGAGGGTGGGAAGAAAGTTGATGAAGTTCAGACAGTAAAACCCAAGTTTGTCAAAACACTACAAAAGAGTGCGGAGAGAACTCTATTCTAGAGAGAGAATTTTTTTCGTGCATGAATAACTTATCATGCCACGTCAAGTATGACTAAAGATTAAAATAAAAAAAAGAAAAATAAAAAAGTGACAATTGCCTGCAAACTGAACTAGAAAGTCTGAAACTCACAAACATGAACAAAGGTGTACATCGTTCCCTGGCAGTTCACATAGGGAAGTTTGTAGAGAGTATTGATGATAATCAGAAGATTCCACCAACGGCTACAAAGCCATACAAGGAAACTAAACCAACTCAGCCACCAATGGACACAGAGCCATACAAGGAAACCATACTCAACGGCTACAACACCAATATGGAAACAGAGGACTAATTTCCTCCCGATTATTCTTCAATTGTAAACCTTTATTTTCCTTTACACACTCTTGTACATTGACTATATATACTATACAGCTCTCTAAAATGCTCTCACGCTTTGTGAGACATTGTGTCAAACACTTTGTATTCGATTGTCTTTATGGTAATCAGAGCCTTCTGAGAGCAAGAGAGTCTTACTCCCATGGCAGCTATTTCACTGTCCGTGAATAATTTTGTCACTCTCCGATTGAATCAGGGAAATTATCCCTTATGGCGAGAACAGGTAGTGGCCTTGGCTGAAAGCCAAGACCTCATGAATCACCTCACCAACCCTATCCCTCCACCTCAATTCGTGCCCCTTGAGGAACCAACAAACACCACACAGCCTCAGATTAGCTCTACTTACCTCCAATGGCGGAAGGAAGATCGATTGCTTCGTGGATGGATTATCGGCACTCTGTCCGAAGAATCACTTGGCTTGGTTGTTGGTCTCGACTCTGCCTATCAAGTGTGGCATGCTCTTCAAGAAGCTTATGCTCAGGATTCTCAAGAAAGGGAATTTCAACTTACCCAACAGTTAACATACATGCGGAAGGAGGAATCGGTTTCCCTTCAGGTACATCTCAAAAATTTTAAATCTGTGTGTGATAATCTTGCAGCAATCGGACGCCCCGTGAGTGATAAACTCAAAGTCTTTGCCCTCCTCAATGGTCTCAGTCCAAAGTATGAGCCATTCACCACCACCATGCTCAAGCCTCCGATGCCCTCTTACTCTGAAGTGGTGCCGTTGCTGCAAGGATTTGAAACGAGGACTCAGCTGCACGAAATTTACACGGCTCAACAGACTGCGTTTCATGCCCAGTCTACTGCATTTTATGGTCACTCCACGGGTCAAAACAAAGGCAAAGGTCGGTCTTGGTCTTCACGTGGACGTGGGTTCTCTCAAGCCACACAGGTGGCACGGCCAAATCCTCAGCCCAGTGGGCCCAGCGGGCCAAAATCTTTTCCTGCTCAAAATACACGGCCTGACCGTGACCATCACAGGGACAATACCCGTATTCCAACTTGTCAAATATGCGGGAAGCAAGGCCATACTGCAATTAAATGTTGGCACCGATTTGATCATGCTCTCCAACCTGATGATATACCACAAGCATTGGCTGTCCTGACACTTGAAAATAATATTCATGATGCTGAGTGGACAGCTGATACCGGTGCTTCTGCCCACATGACAGGTAATTCAGGTATGCTTTCAAATTTACATCAATATCTTGGTCATGATGTTGTTCTAGTTGGTGATGGTAGTCTCCACACAATAACTCATATTGGTGACACCTTTATTCAATCTGGTAATTCGTTTATTAAATTAAAAGATGTTTTACTTGTTCCCGACTTAGCCAAAAATTTATTATCCATTAGCCAATTAACCTCTGATTATCCTTATAATTATGATTTTTCTGGTGTTGGTTTTTCTATTAAGGAAAGGGTGACCAACCGCACATTACTGACCGGTCGACGGAAGGGTAATTTATATGTATTGTCCCCACCCTTTGAGGCACACTTCTCAAACCGCTTTCGCACTGTTTCTGAGGAAGTGTGGCATCAACGGTTGGGACATCCTCAAGCTTCCACTCTTCAAGTTTTACGTTCTAAAGGTCTTATTTCGGTTATTGGAAAAAATAAAATTAACTCTATTTGTGAGAGTTGTCAATTAGGAAAAATGAGCAAACTTCCTTTTTTACAATCTTCTCATAATGTTTTTCATGTATTTGATAAAATTTATTGTGACTTATGGGGACCCGCTCCAGTTTTATCTGTTGGTAAATTCCAATATTATGCATGTTTTGTTGATGCTTTCACTAAGTATATGTGGTTTATTCCTTTACGAAAGAAATCTGATTTTTTTAATGTCTTTCTCTTATTTGAAAAATTAATTGAAAGACAATTTAACAAAAAAATTAAAGTTTTTCAAACCGATGGCGGTGGTGAATTTACTAACCATCAACTCAACTTGCATCTTCAAAACCAAGGCATTATACATCAATATTCATGCCATCATACTCCCGAACAAAATGGTTTAGTTGAACGACGACATCGTACCATTCGTGAACTTGGTATGACCTTACTTTTTCAAAGTGGTGTTCCTAAACGTTTTTGGGTCGAAGCTTTTTCAACCGCTGTTTTTTAATAAATCGTCTTCCCTCTACCACTTTGGAATTACAATCTCCTTTTTTTTCCTCTATGGCCACCACCCTGAATATACCTCCCTTCGGATTTTTGGCTCAAAATGCTATCCCTATACTTGGGATACTAAACAAAACAAGTTTGAACCCAAAACTCTTCCTTGTATTTTTATGGGCTACAGTGACAAACATCAAGGTTATAAATGTTATCATCCTATCTCTCGTCGTACATTCATTTCCCGACATGTTGTTTTTGATGAATCCTCTTTTCCTTACAAACAGCCTGGACAACTTCATCTCCCCTCCCCTGACGATCAAATTTTATCTACCTTTATTGATTGGCGTTCCACTGACACTCTTACTTCTAATCCTATGGATGGTTCTAGTGTTTCTTCTATGCAGGTACTACCATCACCACCTATACCCCCATTAGAAGAAATTGATGCTATACCTCTTCCATCCTTGCCCCTTACGCCCGAGCAGCCTCCCATTCCTCCTCCTAATTCTACTCCCTCCCCTACTCTTCCGCCCACCTCACCTCCTCCCCCTCACCCCATGGTAACCCGATCTCAAGTTGGGATCCGCAAACCCAATCCTAAATATGCTCTCTCTCACTCCCTAGCACTTCCTAAGGAACCCAAAACCGCCCGTTCCGCTCTTAACCATCCCGGTTGGACCAATGCAATGGAAGAGGAAATTCAGGCTCTTCATGCGAACAACACTTGGACTCTTGTCCCTCTCCAACCACACATGGATGTTATTGGATGCAAGTGGGTCTTCAAAACAAAAATCAAGGCTGATGGTTCCTTAGATCGCCTTAAAGCTCGACTAGTAGCCAAGGGATTCCACCAAATTGATGGCATTAATTATAACGAGACATTCTCTCCTGTCATCAAACCATGTACTATACGGATTGTCCTCAACCTTGCTCTTGTTCATAATTGGGACATTCGTTAGCTCGATGTCAAGAATGCCTTTCTCCATGGTGATCTTCAAGAAGATGTGTTTATGGAACAACCTCCAGGTTTTATCCATCCAACTCTTGCCTCTCATGTGTGCAAATTGAATAAAGCATTATATGGTTTAAAACAAGCACCTCGTGCTTGGTTTGATAAATTTAGTAATTTTTTAATTGCTTATGGTTTTACTTGTAGTTCCGCTGATCCATCTCTTTTTATTTATATTTCATCTCTAAGCACAATTTACTTACTACTTTATGTCGATGATATAATTCTCACGGGTTCCGACCCCACACACCTTACTACTTTTATTCATGCTCTTGGCCAACAATTTGCAATGAAAGATCTTGGTCCTTTGCATTATTTTTTGGGAGTCCAAGTGACTCGCAATTCCAATGGCCTTACATTATCTCAGGCTAAGTATGCTCTTGAGATTTTAGATCGTGCTCAAATGAAAGATTGTAAACCCATGGGTACACCTATGATGCCAAAAACTAAAGGACTCACAAGTGATGTTCTTTTTCCTGATCCGGCTCACTATCGCAGCATTGTTGGAGCACTTCAATATCTCACTCTTACTCGCCCTGATTTGGCATTTAGTGTTAATTTTGTATCTCAATTTTTGCACTCTCCTAGTATGGCTCATTACAAAATGGTAAAACGTATCCTTCATTATTTGCATGGTACTCTTGATACTTGTCTTCATTTTAGTTCCCACTAAATCTTTGTGCCTTTTCCGATGCAGATTGGGCAGGTTGTCCTCTTACTCGTCGCTTCACTACGGGCTATTGCATTTTCTTAGGAAGTAACTGCATTTCTTGGTCTGCCAAGAAACAAAATACTGTATCCCGATCTAGCTCTGAAGCAGAATATCGTGCAATGGCCAGCACCGCTGCAGAACTTACTTGGATTTCATTTCTACTACGAGATCTTTGTGTTACTCTCCCTTCAGCGCCAATTCTTTTTTTGTGACAACCTCAGTGCATTACATATGACGGCCAATCCTGTTTTCCATGCCCGCAGCAAACATATTGAAATCGATTATCATTTCGTACGCAAGCGTGTTGCTTTAGGTCTCCTTCATACCCGACACATTTCAGCATCTTCACAACTTGCTGATATTTTCACCAAGCCTCTTGGACGTCCTGCGCTTCACTCTTTACGCACCAAACTTGGCCTTTTACTTCGGCCTAGTTTGCGGGGGACTATTGATGATAATCAGAAGATTCCACCAACGGCTACAAAGCCATACAAGGAAACTAAACCAACTCAGCCACCAATGGACACAGAGCCATACAAGGAAACCATACTCAACGGCTACAACACCAATATGGAAACAGAGTACTAATTTCCTCCCGATTATTCTTCAATTGTAAACCTTTATTTTCCTTTACACACTCTTGTACATTGACTATATATACTATACGGCTCTCTAAAATGCTCTCACGCTTTGTGAGACATTGTGTCAAACACTTTGTATTCGATTGTCTTTAGAGAGTTGTTATCATTCGAATTCATACTCTCACCACAAAGAACAACAATCTAGAACAAAGATTAGAATTTCTATTCCAAACCAAAGAAAACCTCGTTCTTATCATAATCTCACTTTCTTTTCCTCCCCATCCATTATATTACCAGACCAACCCCCCAATATCTCCACAAGAAATACAAATTTATTTGATGGGATGGTGATCCTATAGTGGGGGTTAGAAAGACAGGTGATGAGAAAGAGAGGCAAACAAAAAAATGTTGTTTGATCTAGGAATAACAACTCCAACTCCTTCTCATCTCACCCAAAAATGTTTTTTTGTTTTAGACCTAGTATACCAAGCGAAAAAGATTCTCACTTTCCGTCCCTTACTCTTTGGAGTTTGTAAAACTCTCTCTCTCTCTCTCTACCTTCGCATGATCAAGATTGAGATGGCTCTCGTGCTCTCGGTTAGAGTTTTTTGTTTCATAAACCCATCTTGGGTCTTGGCTACACTTCGAGAACAGTGAAAATGGAGGAGGGAGATGGAAGAGAGGGAGATGGATTTGAATGAAGGAGGGAGATGGAATAAGGAAACCGAATAGAGGTGTTCGTGCGAAACGCACCGTTTCATTTTCCACGTAAACGTTCCTACGCAATCCCTACGCTAAGTCTCCTACAAATATCATTTTCCTTAGTCATGCAGTAATTAGAGTGTGGTCTGCCGTTTAAATAAACAATCAAGGCTCCCACGTCTGAAGAAAAACAATTAAAATCGTTTGAACTGACCTTTACACAACCAATGGGCAAAACTGCAATCGCAATATAACCAAAATGATGAAGGTATGTCACTGCATACTAACTCTAAACAGTAAGTATTTCATGGCCATTGATTTTACCTGGCTGATATTGGACAACTTGTAGTTTGGCTTCCTCAATGCGCTCAAGTTTGAAGAGTTCTTTTTTAATAAAATGAAGCTTTGCTATTGTATTTTTTAGCTTCCTCTATGCAGTTGTTCAATTTATAAGAAATTTTTTTCTAATTAAATGAAGCTTACTTATAACATCTTTGATGTTCATCCTTTGTTTGGGGTTGTTCAACAGAACAACCAAGTCCAATTCAAATATTGAAATCAAGCACTCTCGGACTTTATTTCTTCTTGAGTTGTTCTCTTTATGGGCATTGTTCATGTTCATCACTCCTCTTTCCCAAAAAAAGAAACTGGATCCATCATATCTACCACTTGTTTACGCCAAGCTACTTTGACATAAGAATGCAAGTTCAAAGTTTATTTAGACATGTCATCCGTGGGTCTCTACCGCGTAAACATTTCTAACAGGAGTATGCAGTAGTTGTACACATCGTCGTTTCTGGAAAACTTATTTTCCCATTCCGATGCCTAATGTTTCTCAGGACCTCACACACGACAAAGAAACTCTCGGAAGCTCCGTGGCACAGAAGATCGAACACCTCGACAGCAATTGTCGTTCTGCCCTCATCAAGGATACCTTTATATACTGATCCAAAACTACCAACACCAACCAAATTAGCAGAGAACCCTATTTGTAGCTTTTAAGAGGCTTCGGTAAGATACATTCAAAAGTAGCATTCCTTAATAACTTGAAGTTGGCTCTTTTCTTCTTTTCTTTTTTTTTTCTAAATCAAGAGACAAACACAAAATACAATATAGATGTGAGTCCTAGAGGACTGATTTGAGGTCGATTTCTTCTTGGACTCTACATAGTTGATTGTTTCCTACTACTGAAGTTACACTGAGTTTTTTTTTTTCAAAAAACATGTATTGGCACCATACCCTCAAAATTCTTATAATAAAGATTCAAAATCTGCCCCGAATTGGAATCCACAAAGAAATCTGGAGTTTTTCCTGACAAATTGTTCCGAGAAAGGTCTAAGTTTTGAATTCCTCTATAGAAGTTTCCTAGCATGTATAGAAGCTCCAGCTTAACACAATTGCCAAGACAACTCGGAATTTCACTAGATAACAAGCTCTCCGACACATTGAACTGACCTAAAAATTTTCAGGTGGAATGATCTGGAACGGTATTATTGAGTTTATTATCAGAAAGATCAAACACGATCAAAGACTGACATTTGGCTAGACTTGAAGGCAGGCTTCCCTGAAATTTATTAGGGCTAAGAGATATAGACTGGTAGTTGGAGTAATCGAGCTTGGAATGCTACCCGAGAGATGGCTTTCATCCAATACGATCAAACACTTCACAACTTTTGTAATATTCCTTCCAAACGTTACAGGACAAAACCATCTACAACAAAAATTGGAGAAAATAACAGTGATGCCAAAAGTTCTTTTACTGGGCATTCATTTCTTCAAGTGCAATCCAAGCCGAATGATAAAACAAGCTAAGGCACCCCGGAAGTGTTATTTATATCAATAATACCGGAAACTCTTTACCTTCAATGCGTTTCAGACAGCTTTTCGTATCAAACAAGTAAAAATGGTATACCCCACATAATACAATTTCGACCCATAAGGATACAGAAAAAAATCAACACGTACAATACTAAGGAACGGAAAATTCCAATATCCCCCCCTTGTGGCTTGTACAACCTACAAGAGAGTTTTAGACTGCAAAAATCACCCGACCTGACCTGACCTGACACCAGACAGACTCCACTTCTATGGCAACTGAACCAATAAAATCAAATTATGACAGACTCAACATCAACTTTATTGGAGAGCCCAATCACCCGGTATAACCGTTCCCCATATAAAGAACCCTGGCTTCACATCCATGTTGCATCGATAAATCCCAGTTCATCATATACGGTCCAAGTATCGTCCCCCCAACCAAAAATCCAGCCATTGCCGACACTCGGCCAGTCTGGCAACCCCAAAAAGCACGCCCGATACTTGACCAAAGAGGACCGACCCAAACAAGACTAGACACCTGACCTGACCCCAACTATTCTCCCACCGCCAAATCCTGCTATAATTTAAAAAGAAATGATGTTGTTAGTATGGATACCGGCAAGAGCAAAAACTAATTGAATAAGAACACCACACAGGACTAGTAAAACACCAATAAAAGGATACCTTCAGTTGAAGTTAAATCCACCAGAAGGAACAGAAGGGATCTCGCTCCCTCCAAAGTTGAATGCAGACTGGGGAGCATCACCTGGTGGCATTGTATCATCCTCTTCCTCCAACCAGTATGTCTCAAGAATCTTCACAGCCTTCTCATAAATCTCAGTGTTGTCGTGACTCTGGAGATTCTCAATTTTCTCTAGTCCCTCGGCATCATCAATCATTTGAGCATAGAAATTGACATCTCCAGTAGTTCCCAAATTCTTGTCGGCTTCTCCTACCTTCAATATGTTTTCAAGACCTTCCAAACAAACTGTTACAATCCTTGGATCAGGGCATATAAGAAGATCACACAGAGGCTTGATACATCCTTGATCTACTAAATACCTGTAAATGACAAAGAAACATAAAATTTAAAGGCCATATTTGCAGAGAAAAAATAAGGTATGAAAAACATATTTGTTGCATACTTGATTTGTTCATGAGAACCACCAGATGTTGCATTTGAGATTGCCCAGGCAGCCTCTTTCCTAATATCAAACTCAGCATTTTGAAGCAGATGAACAAGAGGGGCAATAATATTAGCCTCAACGACAGCCTGTAACATAAGGTAACCCACCATTTTGACGTCATGGTTGATAGAAATTGTGCATACCATTCTAAATAATAAAAACCTAGACAAGCGTAACTACAACTAAGAGAGGTCAGATAACTTTTTTTTTATACGTGAGAGAGGACAGATAAATTCATTCTGCAAAAGCTGGGATATATAAGTAACCTGAATCTGCTCCTTGTTACCAGCAGTGATATTCGAAATAGTCCAGCAAGCTTCCTTCTTGATGCTCTTTTTATAATTATTAGTCAAAAGGTTCAAAAGACAAGGCAGGGCATTGTGGTTGATAATAACCTGAGCAGCATATCGGCATTCATTAGTTGAATAGAGACAAAGATTTAGACTCAAATAACAAGATTTTCAGTTGGAAAATTAGTGTACAAACTAGAGAGAGAGAGAGAGAGAGAGCATCACTTGATAAGGGAAGGGAGTGCGGCAGCCATCATGCTTTTTTTAATTTGATATATTGATCATTTTATGCCATGTTAGTACTTAGTACGAGAAATATTGCAGAATGCCAGAGAAATTTGTCTGATTTTCAAAAGGCCATGAAGCCTTAAAAAGTAAAGGGTGACGTCCCTAAAAACTCATTATAAACAAGAATAAAAGAATGAAATAGAAAAAGAAAAAGAAGCTAGCTTATTCATGTCAAGCAAAGCCAGCGCCCAATCCAATTATTTATAAAAAAAAAAAAAACTTGTGTTTGTGTTTACATCTTCCGCTGTAATACAGGACAAAACCTTGCAAAAGAATCAGCAGTTAAGTTCAGTTCCCCGCAGACAAATGTCAGCACCATTATTTGAAACATCACTCCATTCACAAGCGTCGACTTAATAGATGCCTTGGAATTCAAAAGCGCTAGGGAAGACAAATATTCTTAAAGTGTTTACTGAAACCTAAAATATTAATTATATTTTGTCAAAGAAAGAGAAATTTCATTAAAATACAACTGAGTTGACATCCTATCAGTGTTATGCACATATGATAAAATATCAATTTTAATTAAAAAACTGAACTATATTTCTGCCCCCTCCCCAAGCATGGTGGAATTTTAGAAAGAGACAGTGAAATCAGAACATTTCAAGGTACAGAAAGTTCCAATACCTGAGTCTGCATATCATCTCCGGTGACAATATTTCCAACTGTACGAAGAGCAGGAATGAGAACTGAAGGAGACGGGTGGCTAAAAAATGGAAAGAAAGTTTAGAATTTGATGGCAAAATTAGCAGGTTAAAACACCTCCTGCTACAGGGAAAAAAAGATGAATCAACAAAGTTGAAAATTAAACACTCACAGTAAAAGCTCAACTAGCCGAGGACAAACACCTGCTTCAATAACAGCTTGAATTTTGTCATTTGTACCATCAGAAAGATACGAGAGTGCCCAACAAGCATCAGTCAAGACTTCTTCATCATTTGAATGAATAAGGCGTGCAAGAGCTGGGAGTGCTGGCTTAACCTGAGCAATGTACCATAAAAAAGAAACAATTAACAACCTAGTCGTCCACACAATACATAACAACAACAGTGGTCAATAAATCCATCCCCCGAGAGAAATAACAATGACATTTCAACAACCATAACGCCTCTTATTAAATTTCACATGTTCCTTATATATATCCCAATTTAAATGTCTTACTTTTAATTTTTCGATGTCCAATTTCTCTACTAAAAGTTTTTACCACTTCAATTTCCTATAATAAAGCAAACCGCATTCTATAATAGTCATCTCACCTCTCATACGAAGTAAAGGACATTTTAGAAAGATCAGTACATTTTTACTAATAATAATGCCATTTCAAACTAGGATATTTAAAATTTTTTACAACTAAGATAATTATATAAATGGAGAGTAAATACCAAACAGAAAAGAAACTAAATAAAAATCAAATCTAACCACATAATTTAAGTTACACAGCATCTCAGATATCCAACCTGATCAAAAGGAGGTTGTGGCTTGCCTCGGCAAAAATTTGAGAGTGTCCACGTAGCATTTCTCAGCATAGAAAGCTTGGCATGCTCATTCAATTGTGCCAGCAATGGAAGCAAAGCCCCATGGCCAAGGACAAGATCACGACATCTAGGAGAATCACCAGCAACATTTCCCAATGCCCACACAGCCTATAAATTGAAAATAATAAAATAAGGGAGGGATGGGTTCATGTTAAACTTTACTTGAAAATGCAAGTTTCAATTAACTACAGAGTATACAGCAGAAAGTATAAAAGATAAACCCATAAATCATATCTATACCTGCTCACGGACATCATCACTAGGAGAACCAAGAAGTTTGACAAATATTGGGACTGCCCCATGATCAATTACCACCTTAGTGTTTTCAGATGTCCCGGAAGCAATGTTAGTGAGAGCCCAAGCTGCCTCAAACTGAAGGATGTTTCAACCAATAATTCCGCTAAGTTCATGGTCATATGTAAAAATATAGAATAGATAATTGATGGCATGCAATAAACCTGAAGCTGTGGGAAGTCCTCCCTCACAAGAAACTCAACAAAGCGAGGAACAACACCTGACTGTATCACTTCCTCTATTGGAGGGCTGCGCTCTACAAAAAAAAAAAGACTAGTAAATGGTTGTATCAAATAGACATGTACAACAAACGCATGGACAGACCAATTTCTCACCAATTGAAAGCAATTTCCTGAACTGAGTAGTTGCCTCAAGCTGTAGATTACTATCATCACTCCAAACTCCTGCAACCATGGATGGCAGATGTTCTAACTGCAACCAAACAACTCAACCAACATTAGAATAATAATCACCAATAACACAAATAACTACCACTGGAACAATTTCAAATAAGTATAATTTTGAAAATTTAGGTAGAAATTCTTCAGAATGACAAAACTCCATGCAAGGAAAATTCTTCTGACTTCAAGCATAATAAAACAACCCTTAGTGTACTCAGCAACAAGCCAACTTGTATAAAAAATACCAAGCCCCTCTCAAAGCGGCAATTAAAGAAATATTTCCTACACCTTTCATTATTGGCAAGTTACACATACAACTAACAAATCTTGAACCCCTTACCTCAACTTCCGTCCCATTCTTCTTATTTGGTATTGCATAAGTTGGACTCAAAACTTACACAGTCATGGAGGTCACAAACCTTATTGAAAAAAATAAAAAAAAAAATCCAACAAACCCAACCATCATGAACTTGAAGGCCCAAAACCGCCAGCTTCATTTCAATGGCAAGGCAAAAATATAATAACCAAAACCCATCAACAGCAGTGCTGCTAAGCTTACAAACCCTCGCAATCACTGTCTCAAATTCAAGAAAACCCATTCCTTGCAATAGCCCTACACCAACAATAGTCAATTCAATTGAGCACACAATTCAAAAAATCCTGATTATACCCCTTCATTACTAAATTCAAACCCCAATGTAATCACCACTCACCAATCCTTACAATCACATAAAATAAAATCCAACTAAAGCAACAAAAATAAATTCAACCAAAGCCTAATTTCAAAACAAATCCACAAAATTCATCCTCATTTCAACTGCATAAGACTAAATCCAAGGGGCTACCCAGTCACCAAGCTCACAAAGCCTTGCACTCATTTGAAAAAAATGCAAACAAAATACTGATATTCAATTCAATTAAGCCCTAACTTAAAAAATAGATAATAAAAAACTCATCATCATTTTAATTATATGTGAGAGAAATACGAGATAATACATAATCAACTCTATCAACTACATAAAATCCAAATCAAAACAGAGTCAACTCAATAAAAAGTATCAATTTAAGTAATAAATAAACAATATGATCCTCATTTTAACTCTATTCCACTAAAGCAAAAGTGCAAGTAATAGCCAAGCTTATAAAAGCACACCCATTAACAAACAAAGAATTCAACTAAAGCACTGTGAACCAATCCAAAGAAGCCCAGGCCAAAAGTAAATTCCATCAAAACCTTTAATTTAAGTAAAAAATACCCACCTAAAAACTAAATCACATCCAACCAAACCCCAACTCCCAACCAAATTTATCAAAGTTGTAGAATCATACTAAAACACCAAAATGAATCTAACCTCCATCAAGACCTTCATAAGTAAAACAATATTCAGCTAAAACACCAATGAACAATTCAATTGAACACTAATCCCCCAAGCAAACTCATCCAAATCATAAAAATTGAACTGAAACACCGAAACACCGATCCAATCAAACCATAAATTAAAGAAAATTCAGACGATACCTTTTGTGTAAACTTAAACAACATCCAGATAAAACACCAAAAAATGATCCAAGCAAACCCTAATCCCCCACCAAATTCATCAAATTCATAGAATGGAACTGGAAGACCTAAAAACCAATCCGACTTGAAACCTAACTTAGACTAATTTCCATCGAAAGCCCTACAGGTTAAAAAAAAAACCATCATCCAGCTAAAGCAACGATTAAACGATCCAACCAAACCCTAACTCCGAAAAGGAAATTCATCCAAGTCATAGAACAGACTTAGAGCTGTATGAAGCGATCGGAAAATAACCTAATAGGAAGTTGAATGGAAAATGGTGATGGCTGTGGTAGTGAGGCTGGGCATACCTTCTTTTCGACGGCGGAGGAGTGGAAAGAGGAAGCGAGGTTCTGGACCTGGAGGCCCTCACGGCGTTTCTTGAGCAAGCTCTCTTCCCTACGGCTCTTTCGGATCTCAACCATGTTGTCCTCCCTCCGCCGTCGCCCCTCCTCCGCGTCCACCGCCACCTTGTACCGGTTGCGACGCACCTCCGTCCTCGCGCTCGGTCTCAGCGACATCGTTTACTTCCGGAAGACTTTAAAAAAAAAAAGTATTGAACCAAGAAACTCAAAGAAACAATAGAGATAACCAAGAAATGGAATTCAGGAAGAGCTACTAAGTCTGTATGTGTCGGGGTGATCGAGAGGTTTGCAAAGAACAGAGTGGGGTTATATATAGCGTTTTGTTTTGTGGAGAGGGTGGAAGGAAACGAGGCTCGGATCGGCGAAGATTTACGATTGTGCCACTCGGGATAACTTCTTACAGCTAGTTTGACGTTTACTTTTTAATTTTAAAAAATACTTTATTCATAAAAAAAAATTACACAAATATAAATTTCTCACGAAATAATTATATAAAAATAAATTTACATGCCAAATTATGAAATTAATTATATTATAAAGCATATCTAACAGATCTCATAAAAAAAATGTCATTTTATAAATTTATTTTTATATAATTTTTTAATATATGTAAAAATTCTTTTTTATTTTTAGAGTAATGTCATTTCAAATGTCTCTGCATTATATCATATGTATATGATGTAATTTAATTTATAGAATTTAAAAAAAAAATTAAATTAAATTATACTTGCGGTATAATTTAAAGACAATAAAATATAATTATTTTAATTTTTCTCTAGGAAAAAAGATGGTTGCTTGGAACTAGATTTACACTGGAACCACGCGATGTCGTTTTCAGTTGGACCCTATCTATCAATCGTAGGAAGACCCAGTCTCCAGGTCCCCGCGCTTCCCAAGGTATATACCATATAGCCCAACGGTCCACGAACCATGAAATTTCCTTGTTAATGTTGACAGCATAGTTTATAATATATTATTGTTGTTGAATTTATGCTTGGGATTTTTCTAGATTTCATGAAATTGTTATTAATGTTGAATTTGGATCTAGTGTTCTCAATTGAATTATAAGCCTTAAAGCGAAAGAAAAATAGACCTTGCAACATTTATAAATACTTGAATTAATTTTTGTACCAGTATTGAATGTGCAAGCAGTGCTATGAAATCCACTTCATATCTATCTTTCACTCTAAACCCTAGAGTTCGTTCGGGATCTCGATTCATTATTGTCATCATCACTACCATTGCTTTTTGACATCATAACACAATTAATCCATACCTCATCAATATAGCAAATTAATGTGAATGAGATTTCTTTCATTGCAAGTTCTTCAAAAAAAAAAAGCCCTAATTATATGCTAGTTGGACCCAATTAATACAGTTAAACCCTAATTAAGAGGATATTGCCTTGTTTGTAGGTTAAAGTCAATGGTATATAAACTAGTCTAAGAACTAATTTTGTCAAACCTAGACATTTATTAAGCATTGGTTGAGTTAATGAGCTTGCACCTTGCTTCCTAGCTAAGGCATCAATTCCCATACACCAACTAAGAGAATTAAATTGTGTTTGAATAGTGAGGTGATCTTATATACTCTGTGAATAGTAATAAAAAGTATTGAATAGTAGTACAAAATAGTAAAAAGTAGATAAAAATTTATGATAAAATAATAAATAAGAGTAAAGTATTATAAGCCTTAATGCATAATTGCATGATTGTTCTTATGTTTTAGTGAAGAATCCCAAACCAATTATTTTGCCCACCATTGTTTGGACAATACCCAAATTAGTAAGACCTAACAGTAATCCTTTGTCTTTATCCATGTTAAGGAACCAACAAACCATTTGTTGTTTGAGTTGGAAAATTGCAGTTCTTATAATCAAATCAAATCAAAAGCTACCCCAAATGGAACATCAAATAAGAGCAACATATGATTTTGCTAGTTCAAATTGGATGGTTGAGTTTCGGAAAAAGATAGATATATCATGTAGAATTGTAGATCCTATTACATTTTCGGGGTACAATGAACTTTGAGTAAATATTTAAATATGTGTCTATCTCTTTATATTTGATTATCCAACTCGATTAATAAATTAAAGAGTATATAGAAAAAAATCTTCTATTGAAAATCACCATGACTGTGTCATTTCAATTAAACACTTAAACCCTTACATCTATTGCTTTTTCTTAAGACTATTTTAATTAAAAAAATGCTACGTACCATCCTCTTATTCTATTCTTATCTTAACCTGACGTGATTGGATTGTTCATCAACTTTTGACGGTATGCTTTCAGGTCTCAAGAATGGCATTTTCATAGAGAAACTCAATGACGAGATTTTAAGAATGTCCCCTTTCGTTGATATTGTCATAATTTTAGACTATGGATGCTCAACAATTGATAGATTTGGAGCTATTTACTTATCCATATTGGCACACCTCCATTAGGGCTTAATAACATCATACTAGAGGACTAATGATATATATAAAAGGTATCGATTTTGGCATACATCTCAAAAGTTGACATAAAGTGAGACTACCTTCAACAATATTCGTATTGAACCAAAAACCCTTGATTGCATAAATTAGGCACACCCATGCAAGGAAAATGGTCAGACAAGGTTTGGGAGCTCAAACAACCAAAGAAAAATAATACATCTTTGAGACTCAAGAAAGCAACCTACTTAGGTTGCGTTGGGGGTACTAAAGTGATTTCAAATATTATGTGAATAATAGAGAAAATATAGTAAAAAAATAAAGATAAAATATTGAATAGTAGAGAATAATAGTACAAAATAATAAATAATAAATAATGATAAAATAATAAATAGTAATAAAGTATGTTGAGAATACTCTACTACTCAAACTGGCTGGTAGCCATTCTTTTGGTGATAAAATAGCCAAATTTAGTCTAGATTGAAAATTACTCGACAGCCTCGAGCTTTCAAACTCAGAACCATGGGCACCTAGAATCACTCACTAGCATGTGCAATTTGTAATATCCCCATGAATATGCCCTTTTTTTTTTCTTTTTATGCATTTTTTTGGGGTTCTTTTGCTAATTAAGAACTAAATTCCACTCTTTTTATTCGTCTCGCACATTCCCAATTCCACACCTAGCACCAAAAAAATAAAAATAAAAAGTTCAAAAACAAAAAATAGGCATAATCCATACTAGGGCTCATTTGGACACTTGGAAATTAGTGAGATAGATGAGAATCCTGTAAATAATAGTGAAATTAAAAAATATTTTGTGTCTAAACGATATTTGAGAAGTAAATATTTAAAAATATATGAAAACACCCGTATACACAAACAAGACCTAAATATCTAGAATAAGCATAAAACCAGAATTTTCTGCTACTGACATCAACTTCATTAAGTGGAAAGTTTATCGGAAGCTAGACCATATTTGCGGGCTCTCTAAGAGTCTCGCCAAGTGAGTTTCTAAGAGTGTCATTTAAAGTTTTGTTATAAATTAGTGTTCTAGAACTCCAATCCCACACTTCACGATTGACTTTGATACTATTTGTAACGATTCAAATAAAACTAGAGCCGTATTTCAAAATGATTAGTCAATGTTATAATTGAAACTCCTTGAAACATGGAATCCCAAAATAAAGGGCAACAACTTTTTATTCCCAAACCATGTGGAATGCTAGTCACCACCTTCCTTTACCCTGATATGAGGTATTATACAGTGTCATATCGATCACTAAAATACTTTGTACATAATGACCCAAGAATCACACAGTTACATGTTCTCCTTAATTGAACTTGATACAAAGGAAAGGATGGGGTTGCTGAAAAAGGTATCTTACAAATTAAGTTATTATAGATCTAGGTAAAAACTTCCCAAGGAGAACTTCTTCACAATTTGAGTCTAGAAATTATATGTAGATTGGCCTAGCGGTTCTTTTAGCAGCCACATCCCGCCAAACTTTTTTCCACTTGACAGCAGCCCGAATCTTACACCATGCTGCCTTCCAAGCCCTTGAAATAGGCACCACACCAGAATTGGAGAGAGTGAAGTTGCCAAAATCTGCTTGGTTGCTCGGAAAAATGAAAAGATCATTTCCCTGCATCCACGGTGTCCCGGGAATGATATCAGGTGTATAACCACTTGGAAAAACTTGCACCTCTGTGTTGAAATGTCCAATCACATAATCATCAATTGAACAGTTGCCTGGCATTGGATGATTGCTTTGTAGTCCAGAAGCTTCTATTTGATTGCTCGTTTCTCCTGCATGGACATGTGATGCTGGATATGATGGGAGTGGTTGGTTGAAACTCGGCGATATTTCTCCTTGAACTGCACAAATATGAAGAAGTAGCTCCTCCAAAATATATTGGGCGAAATGATGATATATATACTAAAAATGAAGTGTCAAAAATAAAACTTCATATTTGTGCAGATCAACAAGAAATATAAACTTAAAATGCATCCATTTCATTGATATTGGGGGAAGACCTTCATAATATTGTCCTACTTAACAGTTTAGAATAAAGAACTGAACTGAGTACTGTTTCCCCCTATCCAAACTTATGTTAATCATATGGATGATACAAGCCTTTAATACCTTGATGTGTGACTGGAAGTGGGAATTCAAATTGTTGTGGATTTTGTTCTGGAACACCAAATGGATAATCCTGTAGACTTCCCGAGGGCCTTGAAAAGCTTACAGTTGATAGCTCATTGGCCGGGACCCAATCATTGAAATTTTCGTACGCTTGCTGCTTCACAACTTCCACCGTGTGCTGCCAAAGGAACAGAGAGGTGATCAGTTTCTAACAAAGGAATATTTGGAATTCTGATGTGCAATAACAACGAGACAGTCGGAAATGTCCATTTCGATCCCAAACGAATTAACTTTATAAATAGCAAGAAAAACAGAAAAAGGCAAAGCTACAGTAAGTGATGCACTGAAAAACCCTGAAATTAGCCCCAGGATGTCATTGAGTACCTTCTTATCTAAGCTTAGTGTTTGCACAGGACAATAGTTTTGGCCATCGAATGTGGCCGCTACAACCTGATAGATGGAATTGAACAGGAGGCCAACACGTTCACCAGCCCTGTGGTAAGCATAAAGCTTTCGATCATTTGCAACAGAAGCCATTGCGTTTTCTATGATTTCCTTCCATTTTCTATCTGCCACCCTTTTGAAAAGCTACATTTCCACAGCAGAGAGTTGGATAGATGAATTAGATTACATGTGCTGAGCTACTTAAATTGCTGTAGAAATTTTCTGCAACTACATAGGTCCTCACACTGCGTAATCTGGATGGACTGATTGCGTGTTGCAGCAGAAAGTCTTGGATGGTTAGAATTCCAGAAGAAGTCAATTGTTTACAGTTTGTACCATCTTTTCCTATCTTCTTCAAACGCCATATTGGATCCCCCAAGGATGGAGTTTCATGTTTCTTATTCACTGAAAACAAAGAGATTGTCCATCAGCCTCATAGATCTATCTACCTAAGGTAAGAATATTAATAGTATCAAGCATGACAGCAAGCATACTAGAATATGAATTAGTCATGGTCAGAAGGTGCTAATGCTAAGCTATTATAACTTACATTCTCCGCGATGATCTTTTACCACAATTTTTCTACTTGTAGCTTCCCTAATTTTTACTTCACCAGAAAGCTTTTGCCCAACTTTTGCTGCTAACCTAAATTTTCCACTTCTCCTCCAGCTCGAATTATCAGTGAATTGGATATCACCAATACATCCAGCACCTTCGATCAAGGTCACTTTCAGAACCCCAACCAATAATGGCCTTTTACCTTCTCTTTCACGTACAACACTGGCATTGAAGTCCTGCTCGGTCCAGTCTTCATGGTCATCGGAACAGAAATCACCATCAAGGACAACAATATCAAGTTTTATTGTGGAAAGAGGACCAGCTTTGACTATAGTCCCAGACCGAGTGTCAAACAGTTCAATTCTGATGGGTGTGCCATCCTCAGCTTTTAACCTATTTTTAGTGAATATGGGAGAGGGCAATGCATTGACAAAGCGCAAATGCAAGCTCCTCACCCCAGATGCAGTTGGCTGAGTTGAGGATCTGCAACAAAGTTTAACACACTGCATGTTGAAAGATGAGATTTTTACAACATGGAGCATGCGATACATGTATTGGAAGCCTTGAGACATATTTGACTGGAAAAGAAGGGGAGTTCAGGCAGCTTAAATCTAGAACTACATGAAATGCAAACCTTTAATGTAATGATGATTTTTGACAATATTCCTCTGTTCAAACTGAGATTATCAATGAATTGAAGTCAATTCTACCCAAAAATTCTCGTGTTAGAGATCAAAGAAAGTTTGTAGAACATAAATGTTCAATAAAACTAACTGCTGGGCTAATGAACAGACCTTGGACATGGGTGAATTGATTGCAAAACACGTTCCAACTCCTCCTGTACCTATGACAGAGATATGGGGTATAATGTAGTCCAGAGACTTGAAATAAGAGTGCTTTACTTAATATATCAATGAATTCAACCTTTCCAATATCATATTGAAAACCAGAACAGAATTACAAACACTGTTAGAGGGAATGAAAACCTATATTGTTATCCAATCCCGTCAAAGTTAGCCTGAATTTGCTTACCTTGCGCACGTGCCATTATAACCTGGAGACATGTTAAGTACATTATTTATACAATACTGAGAAGGATACAAGCATATTTTCGGTTGATCTGTATAACAAAACTGGATACGAAAAACTTTAACTCTGCCAACCCTGGTTTATGCAGATGCAGCTAACTTATTCATTCAATCAAATCCAATCACTAATTAACAGAACTATAATAAAGGGTTCATGTTATACACACCGGGACAGATCAAGTGCAAACAAGGAGGTTAACTGAGATACTTTTCCATGCATGGTAAAGCAATCAAAATAACCAGACCAGTATTAAATAGCCAATATACTTGACAATCATTAAGATCAAATTAATTAGCCAAAAAAACCAAACCTTTTGTAAAAAAGAGCGTCTCATACCAGTTGATCAAGTAACCTATAAAGCAAACAAGGAAGTTAAACCGGTAAGTTTCATTGGGTAGTACACGATACCACTCCCTGAAATAGCTCAGAAAATGGCTTGTAGGATGTGATGTCGAGTGCCATAAGAGACTCGAGCGTTTCTTCCTAACTCCAATCGGTTTTAGGTGGGTTGGCTGCTCACAATCACAGCTCAATAAGCGGTATCAGAGCCAAAAGTCATGGGTTTGAGTCGCACTAGTATCATCATGCCAAACCAATTGATTTTAGGTGAATTGACAGACCACGGTCTACAAATTATACCATGTATACCAAACAAAATGACATAACCAGTAAACTTTTGAATAGTCAAGTTACTCTATAATCATTTAAGATCAATCACTTACTGGACAATAAGATCAAACTTTTAGTCGAAAAGAATTTCTTGTAGCAGTTGTGATCAAATACATATCAACAAATGGAGAAACCATACACCATTAGAACGTTAAGAAGAAAAGAAAAAAACAAAACAAAAATAAATAAAGGTCAAACTTTTATGTTCACTGAGAGTGAAGTCCTGAAATTGAGTTCAGATAACAAAGAGTAGAGATGGAAGACAGAAATAGGTGGACAGAGAATCAGATTAATTACCACTTTTCGAAAAAAAGGTTCCCAGAATTGTTGAATCTCACGGTCTGAAACCACACGTGGAAAAGCCCTGCAAAAAGAACACAAAACCCCCATTCAAACACATAAATCATTAAAAGAAGGCATCAAACACTGACAGCAGCAACCAAATCATAACTAAACCACCAAACCCACCGCATCCGAAATTCTTGTCTGCGCTTAGACGGTTCAGAACCATCTTTATCCCCATTAAAATTCCTCTTAACCACCATCAAAGCAAGAGTCAAGACTGCAAAAATAACCAAAACGAATACAGATTGCGAGAATTTATAAAAGAGGAACAGGTAAGGTGCAGCGAAGCTTCATTTTCAAACTTAAGCTCTCTTTTTATATTTACATATTTTAAAACAAATACGGGCAAATCGTAAAAGTCAGGAGCATACCGAATATCCCAGAGGTATTTGATGTAGGAAAAGATGAGAAGATTTATATGCAGTATTATATAGATATAGTATTAAATCTTTGACATACTACGAAGTAGCAGCTTGAACTTAGAATTGGTTGATTTATTCATTAAATATACAGATTTTATAGGTTCTCAAGCTTTTGGAATATTCAGCCAACAAAACAAACGCGTCATGATTGTAAAGTACTAAAGAATGCTATCTCGGGACCAAATTTTCCACATATACGCGTTCAGCTGTGTGGGAGAAATTTATCACTCACACTATAAGCTAAGTAGAACCAAAAGCATACATGTCGGAACTTAGAAACTCAGTCAGTTCCAAAGAGTTTCTTCGGAATGTCGGAGAAATTAAAGTTTCAGTTTTTATATGCAGACATGGCTCCACCATAGCAGAGCCAACAGTCATAAACATAAAAATGTTCAAATGGATTACCTTTGAATGGTAGGTTTCAGAGGTTGCCGCGTTGCTGATTTCATGTGACAGCCAAAGAGAATCGGTGTTATTTAGTCAATGGGCGTGCAGAACAGCATGGTTCCCTGCAAGTTCCGGTGGGAGCAATTTTTTCAACGAATCCCCACTTCCGGGAAAATCCTATCCAGGGAAGATTCCTGGAATTTCTCTTAGATATACTTTTTTTAATATATTTTTTTCCAGAGACTCTGGAACTTATAATATCAATCCCAGTAACCGGCATCTATTTTCTGGTTAGCACTTAAATAATTTTTCTAAACCTATTGCAGTTCTTAAACAAGCAACCTATCATTGTAGCATACAATACTCATAGGTGGAGAACTCATTAAAGATTATACCAAGAAAATAAAGTCCAGTAGTTTTGGCCCTCTATCCACCTTCAAGGACGCGTGGAAATCTTATCTTACGAGGGTAGAAAAAATTCATATCACTTGCCAAACCTAAAATTAGGTCAAACCAGAATCCAATAAAAAGAACTATAAAAAGCAAGCATGAACCCTAAGGAAATAATTATAAAGGTACGAACTTTACAACTGAGCAAAAACTTCAAAGCAAGAAGCTAGAGAACTGCACTATTTTAGCAAACTGAATCTCCAAAAATGCCGGCGTTTGCCCCCTGTCGACCTATTTTTCAGTTGCTACCTTTTTACGTTTTCGTGTTTTCTAATTAAGAATCAAGATAAAATGGTCGTCAAAAATGTCAATGAAGGTCTTATTTTCGCGTATCAACCAATCTTTTAGTTGTTGTTTTTCTATATTTTCAATTCTTTTAAGCAATGATCAAGATAAAGTGGTTGTAAAAATCTCTTCCAGCCAGTCTAGACTAATAATATACAGCACATAACAATCCACTACCATTTTTAGTCGTAGTTTTATATTCTGTTTATCATATTGTGTAAAAATCATTTCAAGTGACTTCTCTTTAATGGAAATCAAATTTTTTACTCCAAGTCTCTCTCTTTTTTTTTTAATCCCTCTTTTGTTGTATATACTTATTTTGAAATGATCATTGAGGACTCTAACCTCATTGAATCAAATATCTTATAACTTTATTGCTTAAAAATTTTAATAAAAAAAATCTAGAAAAATCAATAAGAAAACTGATGATCATCAATGATTACTTGACTTAAATAGTACTAATGCAAGCACTTTAATGTAATTTATGTAAACTAGTTTTCAATCCTAAAAGCTATAAATAAGTACACATGGGTTTTTGACTGACCCTTGTAACTGACGAGATTGCCACCACATATTCAGCTGTTCAAATTGTATGGCAAATGTGAGGAAAATTTAGGGCTGTTTGGGGTTATTTTTCAGGAAAATGTTATATACTGTAACTTTATCTAGTTTGATTGTCATGAAATTTCTCTAGTTTGCTGTCGCATGCACTTAAATCACTGGTCACTTTGCTGATTCAGGCCCAAGTTTCAACAGAGTCGGGCTAGATCAGCACTAGTAGGCAGCTAGTGGTAGATGAAGCACCTGCGGTGGCCTCTTTTGCTATTTCAATCATGTTGTGGGGAAAATATTATTGTAAATAGGAATGAAATATTTATAAATAATAATAAAATATCATTCATTTTAACACTTAAAATATTTATAAATGGTAATAAAATAATTTATAAAAAGTCATTAAAATAATATGTAATTTGTAATAAATAGTACTAAATGAGTGTACTGCACTTATATATTTTATAATTATAAATATTATTTTTTAATATACATATATATAGATATATATATATATATATATAATCCTAAAATTGCATCGGGCTATCTATTTTCATTTCTTTCTTCCTCATCAATAGATAGACGTGGATATAGCTAGAAACAGATCTAGTGTTATGGCCACACCAACCTAAACCGAATCAGAGGCAAAGGAAGTGACTTCCCACCAACTCTAATTATGGCAACAAAAAGTCATGGATGCCACTCAGCAATGATCTTTGGGAGTGTTATCCGTGCCGCTTAATATAATTTTAAGTTTATTATTTTTATATTTTTTTTTTGATATTTTTTTATATTTTAAAAAATAAAAAAATATATTAATACATTAAAAGTCAATTAATTAATTATTAAATAAAACAATTTAAAAAAAATTAAATTAATGAGTAGCCATTTAGAACGGTACAATTAAAGTGACATACTATCATTTGCAACAAAAGGTTGATCATATTAATTTGTTTTCTTTGATATATGCCTCAGTTTGATCAGCGCTAGGCAGCAATTTGTGAAGGAATGATGGCCGCTTGGCACAATCAACATGACATGGGACTCGAATGAGATGGCGTTAAGAATTCATTGATGCTATTGATTGGACGCATTTCAAGCACACAAACCACACATCTACAAATTTAATGAAAAAAGTAGACACATGATATCATCCCCATGGATTAGATTTTAGGCTTTTTTCCCTTCTCATTTGATTAACATTAGGGACTTTATATGACTATATCTCAATACAGTCCGACCCCCTCGAATAAATTCCTATCTTCATCCATCTTCTCTCAATCACTTATTACCAAAAGAGAAGAAAATAACAAATGGAATCTCAATCATATATCATGGTGGGGCATCAAGTATTTATGGTAGAAGTAAGTGCTGGAGCTGGCCCTAGTTTTAGAGAGACGATTCCTTCTCTGTATAAGCCACCGCCAAATCAAAACATGCATAGAGGGCCCTCCTTCATCCCTCCTCCCTCTCATCTCTAGTTTTTTTCCTTTCCAAAAATTTTTTTTTTTTGGTTGGTTGTTTTTTCAAGGCTAAGTATGGCGAAAGACTGATCTACTGCTCTCCGACATCTGGCAACCACACACTCCCTACCGCAGGTTTTTCAAGATGCCGATATTTCATACGGGCGAAGAATTTCTCAAAATGACACTACATGTGAGCCACATGCGCGATCCATAGTGGGCACGTGAAATCCATGCACCACCACTAAAGGTGCTCTTCTACTGCCATGCACAGTCTTTCTGGGTCTAAGGCCACCGGTTACTTCAGACTTGATTAACCACTATACTCTAAGGTTGAAAATATGAATCTATGTCTTTTGAATATGTAATTCATTTTTTCTCATGTATCTTTAATTTTTGTTTTGTCTTTTGTTTTAGAAAAACAAAAACACACAGTCTCTTAAATTTTTGTTCATAAAGTGTGTCATCTACTCTGTCTTAGATAGAGTGGGGGGTTTGTCAACTCTGTCTTAGGTAGAGTTGTGTTGTCTCTCAGACGGCGGTCTGTAGAGGTTTGCAATATAGATTAGACCATGTCAGTCACAGTTATGTACTGATGAGCTATTAATGTTGTAGTTAGCTTGTAATGTATATTTCATGTTAAAGTTGTAATATCTGTTATTAATGAATGCAGTATATTTTATATAAAAAAATAGTATTTATGGTAGAAAGTTGGGCAAACGACTATCCTTGAAATCTTAGCATCTCTCTCTCTCTCTCTCTCTCTCTCTCTCTCTCTCTATATATATATATATATATATATATATACACACACACACACACACACATACATATATGTTCCTTTTTCTTGTTTCAAATTGACACTAGGAAGGAATTAGATCTTAAATGTAGAGTTCTAATAGAATGCTCAAACCACATAATCTATTCTACAACAAAATTAATCAATCATCAATTGAAGACTCATTATAACATTATAAAAAGTAATAACTTCTTATTCTTAAATAATGTGAAATTCTATACACTACTTACTATTTTCTTTATCATATGGGATATCACATATAACATTAGCAAGTATTAACGACTGTATAGGGTCATGACTTTGTATTCAGAAATTATTATCCCTTTGTGAGATTTCTTTTCCCTGGATCAAAACGCGTTCTTTGACTTTTATATGAGCTGATAATTTTTATCTTCTAATCTAATTATCACTGAATAATCATTGTTACCAAGCCTGATATCAAACGAATCTGCCCTTGGAGATTAATCATAATAATGAGAATGTAAATCTTCTAAGTACATGCAATTATTACCAAATGTGAATGGTTTTGTTCCCATGAGAAACATAACCTATAATCACTGCAACAAAAATGATTATATGCAAATAACTATTTATAATTAAAATAGATTCATTTTAATAAAAAATAATCATTTTTACAGTAAATAACTGACCATGATTAAATAGTTTTCTTATAGTGAAGCGTTTAGCCCAAGTGAGTTAATTCTGCTCCCCACTAATTTGGATTAATTAGTATGGATCGAATTAAGATAAAATAGTCTTCTAGATAAAAGGAAATCCCACGAGAAATAGAGAGCAACGAAAGAGGGTGAAAATTAATTAGAAGGAAATCAGCTAATTAATTTAATTATATGCTCTATAATATTTATATATGGCTACTCTACTCATGTACTTCGACAGCTTATTCCTGTTAAAAATAAAAGAGTGATGATATACATATAATATTTTCTACAATTTTTTATACAATTATATTTTAAATTGAGGATTTTTTTATACAATAATGTTACTTTAAAACATGATTGTGTAAAAGGTAACGAAAATAATTGAATGTGTATCATCTTCCTAAAAAAACATTTATCATTGGTAATTTGGTGAGATTAATTTGAGCTTTTGGCTAAGTTCAAATAATGTAAGAGCAATATATAAAAGTAATGTTACATATAGTTATGAAGTGTGTAAATATCGTGTAATCGTTTCGAAAAAGAGTTGAGTTTTCTATTAAAAATTATTTCTTTTATATGAATTCTGTATTTATTTATTTTTTTTAAATAATTATATAACGTTTGCATAACTGTAACTATCATTTCTCAATACATAATTAATGGTTTTGTGAAATTATGGGTTTGTGACGTTTTAACAAAGTGGACAAGTGATATACAGTTTTGTTTTGGCAATGCACTTCAAAATCGAAATGGTCGGCCATCAATAATTTTTGTCTTGTACATATGAAGTGGGTCAACTTCGAATTACTGTTGAAGATCTAAGCCTATCCTCATTTTATCGTCCCATCTCAGACCATAGACATATTTTGGTTCATATTATATATTAAATAAGTTAGGAAAGAAACATTATATACATATATATAAGATTATGAATTCTTGTAAAATTGTTGTTATCTCTAGACTGTATATATATATATAAAAGAATAATGCTACAATTACTTTAGAATATGTTATTTTTTAATCTCACTTGTTGACGTAAAAAAATCATTCATCAGAGAATCAAGATTATCATTCAAACAGTGTAGCGGCCGGCCCTAGTTTTAGAGAGAAAGACTCTTCATTCTCTCTAGAAACCACTACCAAATCAAAACTTGCGCAGATGGATGCTCCTCCCTCCCCCCTCCCTTCCTCTCTAGTTTTCTTCTTTCCTTTTCTTTTTTTGATTTTTTTTAAAGCTAAGTATGACAGAAGACCGATCTGCTGCTCTTCGGCATTTGGCGACTACCACGCACCCTACCGTAGGTTTTGTTGGTCGATGAAATAGAGAGGAATATTGAAAGAGGGTGAAAATTAATTAGAAGGAAATCAGCTAATTAATTTAACTATATGCTCTAAAATATTTATATATGGCTACTCTACTAATGTACTTCGACAGCTTATTCCTGTTAAAAATAAAAAGAGTGATGATATACATATAATATTTTCTACAATTTTTTATACAATTATATTTTAAATTGAGGATTTTTTTATAAAATAATGTTACTTTAAAACATGATTGTGTAAAAGGTAACGAAAATAACTGAATGTGTATCATCTTCCTAAAAAAACATTTATCATTGGTAATTTGGTGAGATTAATTTGAGTTTTTGGCTAAGTTCAAATAATGTAAGAGCAATATATAAGAGTAATGTTACATATAGTTATGAAGTGTGTAAATATCGTATAATCGTTTCGAAAAAGAGTTGAGTTTTCTATTAAAAATTATTTCTTTTATATAAATTCTGTATTTATTTATTTATTTTTAAATAATTATATAACGTTTGCGTAACTGTAACTATCATTTCTCAATACATAATTAATGGTTTTGTGAAATTATGGGTTTGTGACGTTTTAACAAAGTGGACAAGTGATATACAGTTTTATTTTGGCAATGCACTTCAAAATCGAAATGGTCGGCCATCAATAATTTTTGTCTTGTACATATGAAGTGGGTCAACTTCGAATTACCGTTGAAGATCTAAGCCTATCCTCATTTTATCGTCCCATCTCAGACCATAGACATATTTTGGTTCATATTATATATTAAATAAGTTAGGAAAGAAACATTATGTACATATATATAAGATTATGAATTCTTGTAAAATTGTTGTTATCTCTAGACTGTATATATATATAAAAGAATAATGCTACAATTACTTTAGAATATGTTATTTTTTAATCTCACTTGTTGACGTAAAAAAATCATTCATCAGAGAATCAAGATTATCATTCAAACAGTGTAGCGGCCGGCCCTAGTTTTAGAGAGAAAGACTCTTCATTCTCTCTAGAAACCACTACCAAATCAAAACTTGCGCAGATGGATGCTCCTCCCTCCCCCCTCCCTTCCTCTCTAGTTTTCTTCTTTCCTTTTCTTTTTTTGATTTTTTTTAAAGCTAAGTATGACAGAAGACCGATCTGCTGCTCTTCGGCATTTGGCGACTACCACGCACCCTACCGTAGGTTTTGTTGGTCGATGAAATAGAGAGGAATATTGAAAGAGGGTGAAAATTAATTAGAAGGAAATCAGCTAATTAATTTAACTATATGCTCTAAAATATTTATATATGGCTACTCTACTAATGTACTTCGACAGCTTATTCCTGTTAAAAATAAAAAGAGTGATGATATACATATAATATTTTCTACAATTTTTTATACAATTATATTTTAAATTGAGGATTTTTTTATAAAATAATGTTACTTTAAAACATGATTGTGTAAAAGGTAACGAAAATAACTGAATGTGTATCATCTTCCTAAAGAAACATTTATCATTGGTAATTTGGTGAGATTAATTGGAGCTTTTGGCTAAGTTCAAATAATGTGAGAATAATGCTACTTACAGTTGTGGAATATGTAAGTATCGTGTAATCGCTTTGAAAAATAATGAGGTTTTATGTTAAAAAATTATTTCTTTTTATGTGAATTTTATATTTATTTTTTTAAAATGATTATACTACATTTGTGCACTATAATTTTCATTTCTTAATACATAATTAATGGGTTTGTGAAATTATGGGATTGTGACGTTTTAACAAAGTGGACAAGGGATACACAGTTTTGTTTTGGCAATGCACTTCAAAATCGAAATGGTCGGCCACCAATAATTGTTGTCTTGTACATATGAAGTGAGTCGACTTCGAATCACTGTTGCAGATCTAAGCCTATCCTCATTTTAACGTCCCATCTCAGACCATATACATATTTTGGTTCATAGTATATATTATATAAGTTAGGAAAGAAACAATATATACATATATATAAGATTATGAATTCTAGTAAAATTGATGTTATCTTTAGACTGTATATATAAAAAAAATAATGCTATAATTACTTTAGAATATGTTATTTTTTTATCGCACTTGTTGAGGTAAGAACATCTTTCGTTAAAGAATCAAGATTATCATTCAAACGGTGTAGCGGCCGGCCCTAGTTTTAGGGAGACTCTTCATTTTTTCTAAAAATTACTACCAAATCAAAACTTGCGCAGAGGGATGCTCCTCCCTCCCTTCTCCCTCCTTCATCCTTCCTCCATTTCCTCTCTAGTTTTCTTCTTTTTTTTTTTTTTTCTTTTTATTGGTTGTTTTTTCAAGGCTAAGAATGGCATAAGGCCAATTTGCTACTCTCCGGCATTTGGCGACCACCACGCACCCTACCGTAGGTTTTCCAAGGCATCTATCTTTCAAACGGGCGAAGAATTTTGCCAAATGGAGCTACACATGGCCACATGCGTAGTTCAAAATGGGGGCGTGAAATCCACACACCATTGCTAAAGGTGCTCTTCTTCCGCCACGCACGACTTTTTCAAGTCTAGGGCCATCGGTTACTTCACACCTGATTGACCGCATACTCCTAGGTTGGCGCATGGCTCTCACCCGTCATCACAGTCACTTTGTTTGTAATTTTTTCTTCCAATGCTGAAAATGCGGATCTATATCTTTCAAAATGTAATTCATTTTTTTTCCTATTTATGTTTAATTTCTGTTATGTCTTTTGTTTTATAAAATAAAAACAAAAAAACACATAATCTCTTGGACTTTTAACCATAGAGTGTGTCTCTTGGACTTTCGTCCATAGAGTGTGTCCTTTACACCGTTTTAGATAGAGTATGAGGTTTGTTAACTTTATCTTAGATTGAATTATGTTGTCTCTCAGACTGTGGTTTGTAGAAGTTTGCAGCTTGGACTAGTCTATATCAGTCACAGTTGTATACTTGAGAGCTATTAATGTTGTAGTTGGCTTATAATATATGTTTCAAAAAAAAATCATTCATTAAGATATGTTGAATTCAAGTGGTGATTTTCATTGGTGATTTTCATATATATATATATATATATAATACACTAAATTGGTGATTTTCATTCTTAAAAACATCACGGCACTTTGTTTTATGCATTAAAAATATAGAAAAGATATTCATATAGATGGGAAGGTTTTTCTACTTGAGAAATACTTTAACCATAAATAAATTTAATAAAATTAAATTCTTAAATTGACGTGATTTGATATCGTCTATTAAATTATAAAATTATTTTTATTATAAAATAAATTTAATATATCATATAAAATCATATTAATTTATAAATTTATTTTTATGGTAAGTCATAACATTTCTCTTTGTTAGAGATATGGTTCAGATGTCATGTCTTCTTATCCTTTACATTGAGACGTCTTTAGTTTGGTTCCATCTTTGACACTAATTAAAGTCTTTACCATAATGATCAAGTGCCTTCTCTAGCTGTCAAGGGTTCTGCCGCTGTTTTTGGTCACTTCTGCAAAACTTTCTTCTTCTTTGGGACTGATTGTGCACCAGACCGACTTCACATGCCACATACAATTTTGGGGTCTCTCAAAATGTCTTTTATTTTATTAAACACATTTTGTCGGCTGAATTACAATGTGAAATTTGCATATTCACAAAAATCGAGCAAGCAACTTGTTTTCAGAGAGAAATTTTACTTACAGTCCTTACTTGGTGATTACATTAACAGATCGTTTATTAAATGAAAAAAAAAATCATTTTAGGAATGATATTTTTGTAATTTTAAAACGTTTTAAAGACAGCTTATGTCTTCATTGTAGTTCCCATTTGAGGACTATAAGTCGCATTGCTCGTTTCCAAAATGACGCCGATGCATCCGCTGTCTGTTTTAGAAATATTACTTATCATTTACGCATCACGTATCGATATATAATTTTTGTTTTCGTTATTTTATTTTTAAAAAAATATATTAACAGTTATAAATTACATAAGTGCTATACAATCCTTACGAAAAGAGTGAGTAAATATAAATTTATATGAAAAAAAATTAATTTTTTAATAGTAGATCTTAACTTTTTTAAAAAAATTACACAGCGTTGACACATTCAACGACTGTATATAATATTACTCTTTATTTAAACACATATATTTACACATCAATTTGTATGTTTAAATAGAATGACCAAAAAGATAAATTACATATTAGTATGTAGAATAAGAGATGATAAGAGCATTCCTAACAGATTTTGTAAAACCCATTTTTATGTAAAATTTGAAGAAAAGTAATTCAAAACTACCTCATAGGGATTATGTATCTTTAAATCTATTTTACATTTTGCTATAGTCTTAAGCTAGATCTAGTGTGAACTGTACACAAATGTAAAAATATTTTATTTATTTTTTCTCTTTTCATGTACTTTGTCTTCCACAATAATTTCTCTCTCCTTATATATATATTTTTTTCAACAAAATATTAAATAATATAACATTAAAATGATGGAAAAAATAAATAAATAATCTGATGTATGGTATATTGTAAAAGTTAATATGTAAAATAAAAAAAATGAGTTTTAATAATGTATTTAAAAAAATAAGATATATAAACTATTAGGAGTACTCTAAGTAACAAATTTTAGTCTTTTAACCTCAAAGGTATCACACTAATACTCGATTAAGTGGGTTACTCTTCATAATTTCCTTGTAATAATTAATGCAAGCAAATTTATAAGAGCCACCGATTGGGGGAATTTCATTTTGAACTATCAAATGTATATTTGTGAGAAATTTTTTGTCGAGAGCTTGTACACCATGAGATTAATTGAGATTTTGTTCTTAGACACCCTATCCTAATAAAAAAAAATTAATGCAAGCAACTAAAATAATAAATATATATTTTTATGATTTTATGTAATTTCACACCGTGTGTTAACAAAAAGATGATGATATAAATATTTATGTATGATATTTATAAAAACAAAATAAATAAAAAAGGAAAACAATAAAATAAATTAAACATAATATNTAACAAAAAGATGATGATATAAATATTTATGTATGATATTTATAAAAACAAAATGAATAAAAAAGGAAAACAATAAAATAAATTAAACATAAGATTTATAAAAACAAAGAAAGTAAAATAGAGAAGAAAGGAAAGGGTGATCTGGATGTTTGTGGAGAGAGTTTTGCCAATAAAAAAGAGGAGAGTTTTGGAGAAAATTCTAAGGTGCTGTTTGGTTACCCAATTCGACTCAATTATCTCATTTAATTATTATAATTTTTTTAACTTTTAACAGAAAATATAATAAACAATTCAAAATTTTTAAATATTAAAATAATAATAATATTAAAAAAATAATATTTTAATATTTCATCTAAACTTTTAAATTTTTTACATTTTAATAATAACGTGGCCTCCCGTGATGATGATGTCACATAAAAAAATTAAAAAAATATATAATTGTTATCGTGGATATACAAATGTCGTATAATAATTTAAAAAAAATAAATATGTAACTTATATTAAAAAAATTAATCTTTTAATAACAAATTTTAATTTTTTCAAAATAATTATATAATATTTATATACTTTATAACTATCCTTAACATTATCCAAAAAATTATCTGAAAGATACGTTGCCTAGATAGTCAAATATTTATTGTCACGACAAATATGGTTAGTACAATGAGTGCACGTGTCAGTTCGTCCACTATGGTCAGTCACATGTACATTTAAACAGCTCTTTAGGAGGCTACACGTGTCAGAATTCGCCGCGCAGATCAGCAGCCAAATAAAGTACAAGAATAAATAAATAAATAAACTAAAAAAGTGCAGTTACTCTTTGAATAAAAACGACAAAAAAGTTGAAGTCGTCCTTTTCCGCGAATGCCATATAACGGTGAAATTGAACTTTCATGTCGTCACGAGCGACGTCCACTCCAAAAATCACGAGAAATGATATTTGTAATAGTGTGTAAGTGGCGTGCAGTTATTTTAAAAAAAGTGAATTAATATGGGACTCACATGAAAAAAAAACTATTTTTATAACTTTTTTTTATTCATATAATATATCCGTTTACCTCTCGTTTGCATTTACCGACTGCATATAGCAGTTCCGAAATTTCACATACAAATGGTCAAAATTCAATTTTATCAATTTTAATTTTTGAAAAATACTTGCACTAAAAAGTTTAATATTCATAGCCTTTTTCAAAATTTAATATCAACTTGACAATATGGGCCATCAAGAGGGGTCTCAAAATTTTATCAAGAAGTGTAAAATGTATTTTGTTTTTAATTTTATGTGTTTTTTTAAAACATTTGAAATAAAAAAAAATTCACAAATTCTTTTAAAAATGCTTTTTTAATCATTAAATTAAAAAAGGCAATTATTGGTAACCTTTCTCGGTGGCTTTCCTCGGTTGGATACGCATTTTCCATATGGTTTTTTATTAGATGACTTGTTAAAACTAGTAAACCCATGTCGTATAGGAAAATGAATTTTTTTAATCGAAAGTTGGTGTGTAAAACATGTCATTTATCTTACTTATACGATAAAATTTAATTTCAATTTTAAATTTTATCATAGAAATATTTTATTATTTGTGTTATCCATGCCGATTTGGAAATAAAATTTTCTAATAGATATTTATATTTAAATCTAAATGTCTTCGTATAAAAATGGAGAAATATCATTGGTATTTTTATGAAAGGAAATAAGAATTGTTAGTTATTTAGCATAGCTTGTCAATTTTCTTCTATACTTATTATCCATAGCCAGACTCTTATTGATGTAATAATTATTTATTTTAAAAATGATTGAAAAATAAATTTAATTATTTAATATATATTTTAATAGAAAAATTCTATTTAATAATATTATTAGTTTAATATTTATTAACGCGACATCCAATTTTTTTCTTCACTTCCATTATTAGTTTTTACTGTTTCAGTTTTTATTTTTAATGAGATTTTGGCATTTTGCACTTTAACTAATCTATAAATACAAAGCCATGCGCAAATGGCAATTGCGGCAGAGCGAGAATTGGAATAAGAGTGAGAGTTGCAAAGCTTAAAGAAATTCATTGAATCATTTCGGTGAGTTTCTTTCTGTCTGTTTTCGTTTGTCTATTGTTTGATTGCGACGAAAATTTGCATTCAAATCGATGTCAAGTGTATTATCCGAGTCTTTATGTTTCTAGAAATTGTTTTTGCATTCAAAGCACGAGAAAGTCGGCGCTTCATATTCTCTTTCTTCTCCCCATTGTATTCCGTTGTGTGTTTGATGAGAAATTCTTGGGAAAAAAAAGAAGGCATTTTTAGTTGATTTTTGTAGGTATGATGAACTTAGAAACCTAGTTATATAATTGCATTGCCGCGAGCTGAGGGCGATTTCGGTGAAGACTTGTTTGGACCTTTTTTTTGTGGTCTCTTTGAAGTTTTCCTTGCATTTCTCCGGAACCAAAGAGTCTAAAAAACAAGTAAATTTGTGCTAAAAGATGCAAGAGTGTTTTTTTTCCTCATTCTTTGCAACGTTTGAGGAGCTCTTTTTTTGGTTCTTTATGGTTCAGCCGTACAAAAATGGCCTCACAAGTATTTGAGCGTGCCATTTCTGTGCTATTTGCTAATGCACGTGTTAATGAATCGTTTACTGACTTGCTGTTTTAGTTAATTGTGATGTTAAATTTTTTGTATGGTTAGGCTCAAGTATTTTGGTCTAGTTTGTTGCTATGCTTTCTAGCCTAAATTGGAAGGTGAGTCTCACCTTCTGTTTGGTTCCCGAGAAGATGTAGGACACAAGTAATTTGTGTGAATTCTGTATATTTTGGCAAAATTAAGAAAGCAGAAGAGTTTCTAGGTGTGGAATGTGTTTTCATGCGGCGGAGAAAAAAAAAATATCTGTATGGGGTATCTAAGGAAAAGGTAAGCTCTAGAGTGCCATGGATTTTGTTTGGGTTCCAAATATAGACAAAGTGGTGTAAAACATAAATTACCTTCAATTTGTGTGGGCATGACTCATGAATGAAATAGTAGGGACTAGTTAAGGATACAGTTGAATTAGATGGGGTTGAAGTCTTGTTGTCTGTTTAGGTAATATAAGGAAAGTAAGTGTGAAGATATTGCGAGACATAAGTCTTTACTTAAGATTAAGGTAAGTTGATTGACTGATTTATCCTATTAGATGGCTGCAAGTCAATACCCTTTCACAGTTATAAGGTGAAATCAGATAATCCCCTAACACAATTATGGTTATCGTGGACATCCATTGTTCATTTAGTTTCAGTGATTGGGGGAGTTGGTAGATATGGAAGAATAGAGAATTGAGATGAAATAATAAATTGACTATGGGATTAGCATTGCTCATCTATCTAACTTGTGTATGTTGTGCTGCAAGTCATAAAATACATGATTTTTAAAGGAGTGAAGTTCCCTTAAAGTAAATGCTTTTAATTTAACTTCAGATTTGACAACTCACATGCTGACTGTCTAAGCATTAACCCCATGGCACCAGGCTCTGGAGCTATCTGTATATGGATTTCTGTTTCACTCACAACAGATCTGAGTGCCGATTTATTGTTAAAGCAACTTATACTTTCTGTTGAGATTTTCATTATGTGCCTTAATTGGTGGTATCTGAAGTGTATTTCTTCCTAGTGGACAGTACACAAATCTTAAATCAATTTAAGATTAGACTAGATTTGTTTACTTTCTGTAAAATGTTCTAGGACAGTTAGTTGTTGGGTTGCAGCTGTTGTATTGGATCTATGGCACTGAAGTGATTTACTAATCAATATGGATCTTTCAATATACATTTTATCCTCAAATTAATAATTCTTTCCATTTGTAGGATTATTACTGATTTTTCTGACATGGGCTTGGAGGAAAGGCCTATTGAGCTACCCAATGAAAAAGACAAAACTCACCCAACAGGAACTATATGTGTGCATGCCTTTTCTGATCTAACCTACATTTCTCCGGTGGTATTCTTATATCTCCTGAAAGAATGTTATATTCATGGTAGGATGCATCTTCCAATCATCACTTTGATCTGATCGTTTATCTACCTTGATTACATATTAATCTTTCTCCTTTTACTTCTTTTTTTTATTTTTATTTTATTTTATT
This sequence comes from Carya cathayensis, assembly GCA_011037825.1. NCBI lineage: Eukaryota > Viridiplantae > Streptophyta > Magnoliopsida > Fagales > Juglandaceae > Carya > Carya cathayensis. The sequence continues at coordinate 562,200 of QGSO01000241.1, forward strand.
TTATTTTTTTAAATATTGGAAGTACTTGCATTGAGCTTCTCACCTTAACAGCTCATTTGGGTGGCTGGAACTGGGATGAATTAAAATGGAAAAGGAATGGTGGAGCTATTACCCTTTTTTTTTGGAGATATTTTCAGGAAAATAAAGGTTGAAATGAGTTACTCCTATGTGTTCCACAAAGAGGTGTGCGGAATGCTCGATTCCATTCATTAAATGATATGGACTTTCATTTTTACACATGAAAGAGGACAGATTGTGAAATGACAGTTTTTTCCCCCTTCTATCCCTTCTTCTATAAATTGCCAAGCAGACCAGAAGAAGAAGAACGCCCCATTCCTTTCTAATGCATTCCATTCCATTCAATCTCAATTCATTTTTTTCTTTCCATTCCTTTCCTTTATTAACTCCCTTGCATACTGTGACCATTGGTTCTTAAGCTAGCATAGCGATTTACTACAAGACGGTCAGTTATTGTTGAATCATTGCCAACATTATCCTGCTCGGATACTGGGTTTCTCATAAAGCTGGTCTTAATGGAAAACTTTTGATTATTTTGCCTCAATTCTATACTTACGGTAGTGAGGTGTAGTCAGATGCTTAGGTTTGCTATTAAACCTGATTTTGCATTGTATGGTTAGATCAGCTTCACTGCTGATTAAATTTGAACAACTTACTGTAGTATCCTCCAGATCTTGTTGATTTTCACATTATTTAGGGGATAAACAGTTCCTACATTGCAAAGTAATTTAATCATTTATCGATCAATAAAGTAATCTGAACATTCATTTTGACACCTTATTTAGCTGGCCATTTAGAGCATGTAATTGGAACACTCTGTTTTATGAATACTAAGAATGAAGAATTAATAACTAAGATCCCAATAGTTTACCTTGCAAGTATTCAAATTTCATGCTTCCTTTTGCATGTTTGTTTCTCATTGAATGCATTTCCTAGGCACATGTAAGGCAACTATGAAGTTTCGAGCTCTTCAACAGCAAGTTTATCAAGTGCTACATAATGATCCCCAACCTGGCCCAGCCACGTTTGTTATTCAGTGTCTATATGTCTTGCCCATATTTGGATTATATTGTGAAGGCTTCAGTCATTTAATTGTATCTGCTCTACGCCGTTTCCTAAAATTAGGAACCGATCCAGCAGACTCCTTGGAAGCAAAGGACCTAGCTACTCAGTTATTTCTTGATATTGCGCAGGGTTTTGTGAACCATGATGAGAGGATTGTTGTGAAGATACTTGAAGTTTTTGATATCAAATTGAATAATATTGAGAAAGCCATGTACCAAGTAAAGGAAAGGAATGAGTGTGGTTGTGATGCAGCCAAGTCATTTCTTGAGCAATACATTTTTGAACTGATAGAATCTCAGTCATACATGGCAGCAGTCTCTCTGTTAGAGCAATTTTCCATTCGCCAATCCAGACAGTCTTTTCTCCTCAGTATGATACAGAACAAACAATTTGAAGCAGCAGACAAGTGGGCAACATTTATGGGAAAGCAAATGTTATGTGTACTTGTTCAGGAGTACATTGACAGGAACATGCTAAAGCATGCGAATGATATCATAAAGAAAAACAATCTGCGGCAGGAATTTCCCGATGTATATCATAAGAGCAAAGAAAGGTATTTTAAATGATTTGTATTCCCTGGAACCCAATTTTCAGAGTCTGATGCCTTTAGTTCTACCCTTCGCCAAAAATGAACAATAAGAATATGCCTCCAACATTGCAGCTCACTAAAGAAGCTGGCAGAAAAAGGATGTTGGGAAGTTGCAGAGGCAAAGACAAACAGTGATAGACAACTTCTTGAATACTTGGTTAGTAGCTTTTGACATGAATAGTTACTAGAATTACGTATCTATCATTTACTTGCTTTTAGCTAGGAACTGTTTTGAAACTTTCCCTGACCGAAAGGTGTGAGATGCATGGTAGCTGCAGAACTATTGTTTGGAACATTAGTAACATGTTTTTTAACTGCTTCATTTCTTTTTTTGTTTTGCTCCTGCGCTCTAAATCTATTATTATTTCAAGGTTAATTTGGCCATGGAAGCTGGTTACTCTGAGAAGGTCGATGAGCTGTGTGATCGATACTCCCTTGAAGGTTTTCTGCATGTCAAAGGTATACTATGCATGTTCTGTTTACCTTTGTAATCACTGACTCACTGTCATCATACTTGGCTAGTGGCAAGTTCTTTTGTGTCATCAATATTGGCTGGAGTTTAGCCTCTCTTGATCATGCAAAATTTTTTCTTGACACTTTGTCTTAGTCAATGCTGCAGCCTTTGGCCTTCTCCTTGTTTCTCACTGCCACAACTTCATATCTTCTTCCCTGTATTGGTGCATCAACTTGTTTTCATTGCACCTGAATGCTCCCTCATAAGTTTTTCTCCCTCTGTCCATTGTCATTTAATCTCCAACTTTTCATGCACGTACACAAACACTCACTTATTCTCACAAACTCAAGCTGGGATTCTTCTCCATCCATTAACTTTTTTCTCAATAAACAAAACCCCTGCACTTTTGCATCTTCTTATTACTCTGAATCAAAGCTCCTTGAATTATTAAAAGTGCTCTATGCTACCCCTTCCACCTGTTTGGTAGCATGGAATTATTTTTCTTTGGCCTTTCATCATTACCTCATTTAAACATGTTCTCCATATAATGATTTCTTGACAATATATTCTCTGTTCAGCACTCTGATCCTTCTTAACATATTGTTCTCTGACAGTCAGTTTTATTGAATAAATGTGTGATTCTTAATGCTCAACGTTTTTCTCTTAGCATTATGGCTATCATTTTCTTGCTTTGTAGAACCAATGGACATCATATTATCATAAAATCCTATGGTCATTTATATTGTGTAAGGAAATTGTTTTACTTGTGGTTCAATTATCAATAATAAGTTATTACTTGTAAATATGGAAGTGTGCATTGGGTAGTTTGGTTGGCTGTAAACAAATAAACTCTTATGCATTGCTAGTGTACGCTTTATAGTGCCCGACACAAGTCATCTGCATAGTCGCTATCTTCGTCTTAACGAATTGGTGGTCGAAGACATAAATTGGGTTGATGAAGTTGATGGTTTGCGAAATGCGACATGCCATTTTGAGGGATGTAAAGTTGTGGGTGTTGATTGTGAATGGAAGCCCAATTATGAAAAAGGCAGCAAACCAAATAAGGTAATTGGATTTATCTTCTACCATTTTCCTTGTTAGTTCTCTCCCTCTCCCACTCTCCCTCTCGCATAAGTATCTCTTTGGTTTCCGCGCTGGACCATTAATAGATAGATGTTGTCATTCTACTGGATCCTTAGTATACGGACTTCCAGGTTGGCATATTAATTATGGGCCTTGAATTTTTTTGTCTACCTAACTTACCATAGAAAATAATTTTGGCTCTTCTGTATCTTGGAATATTTCATAGGATTTACCGAAATTAGATTGACTTGTGAGGGGAGACTGCTTTTTCTTTAGTTCAAGTCTGGATATATGTTTCTTCATCGACATGAGGTCTGTTATGAAGCAGAAACGAAGTTCAATCATATTATCTCCTCCAAGTGAATATAATTTAACAGAAGGTAGAATGCTTGAAATTCATGGATAAAGTGCAGTAGCAATGGGGTTGGGAATCTGTTAATATTGATGTTGTAGCTCCTGGGGCAATATTGGTTTACTGTGATTACTTAAACTGTTTTGGGGCTGGCTATTTTTTTACTTTCATGGTTAATTTACAAAAATAATAACTAAAAGAGAGTGAATTTGATGGGAACAACAAAGAGACTTTGCATCTCAACCTAATTTTTTGTGGAGCAGTAATTTTTAATTACAAAAATAACCTTGTGTGATGGGAGATATATACTAGTGTGGTATATCTATTAGCATTGTCTATGATCTGATGGATAGGTATTTTGTCTATTGCCAGGAAAGACTTTGTTTCTTGGCCATTATGATATTTGGATAATCCCTTTTAAAATAACTTTTTTCCATGTTTCAGGTTTCGATCATGCAGATTGCTTCCGAAAAGATGGTTTTCATCTTTGATCTGATAAAGTTATTCGAAGATGTGCCTCACATTTTAGATAACTGTATGACCTGCATATTGCAGTCTCCAAGAATTCTAAAACTCGGTATGATAAATCTAATGCGTACATTGGGGTTCATTGACTTGTGAAGCCTCGCACAAATGCATGTCTTCTAAAGAAATTATCTACCTATGACTTCTAAAGCCTTGTATGAATATGTTTAACCCCTAGGGATTGACTCAAGTGGTAAGGGTCTTTGTCTTGGTGGTACGCACCTTCCAAGATTAAGGTTTGAACTCTTGAATGCAAACAATTTCTAGAGACCATGTCCCATTGGTGAAAAACTAATGATGTACATAATCTGTGTGATGGGACGCATTAAACAGGTTTGGGGCTTAACCAGATAAAAGACATGTTGTGTTTGCAGTCTCCAGGATTCCTCATCATTTTAAAAAAAGTGAATATGCTTGAAAGAAATTCTCTACCTGCAGGGACAGAAGAAATCCTCATATTCCCTGTGATATTTTACATTTATTTTGATTGACCATGTAAACAGCTGTTAGGAAAGTTTCATAGAACTATTTGTTAGAATAAAATTTGTTTAGGTATTCCTTTCAGATGTGGCCCTAGGCTTCTTGATGCTTGTAACGTTTATGGTGTGGTTCAAAATTTCATTGCTGCTAGAATTTTGGGCTTATTTCATCAACACCTGCCTGAACAAGGCTGCTTTGTGATCTGTGTACCCTGTAGGCTATAACTTTCAATGCGATATGAAGCAGCTGGCTCATTCGTATGGAGAGTTGGAGTGTTTCAGGCAGTATGAAATGTTACTGGACATTCAGAATGTGTTTAAAGAACGTCGAGGTGGTTTGTCTGGGCTTGCAAAGGTAAATTAAGGATGAGTTCGTTTGTGATCCTACTATAATCTCTTGTATGTTACATGCTATCGAAACTGCTGTTTGACTAGGACACTCTCCTCTCCCCCTGCAGCCCTTCATGATTTGCCGTTGCAATACATCCAATAAGTATGTAATTTTGTGACACAATCTCTTGTTGATCATTACCATATAGAAAATATTGGGGGCTGGCTTGAACAAGACAAGACAGAATAGCAACTGGGAACAGCGACCTTTGACTCAGAATCAGGTAAATTCATTCTCGTTCTTTTTAGCATCGTTCTCATTTCTTCTTCACACCATAACTTACAAGCTGCATGAGGAAGACTGTTAAGAAAGATAACTACAGAAGCCTACTCCAGTTAGGGGAAATGAAAAAAGTTCTTTTCCATCCAATCAGCATGTATGAATGTTTGCAGTCCAATATATGATCCTTTGCAGTATTAAATTACGGGTTATTTTGATATGAGAAACTATTTGTATGAACACCATTTAATTGCATAATAAAGAGCTCTTGGATATTATTGTAATGTCGATTGGAATTGGAATAAACAGAAATGTTTGCTCACAATTCGAGCACTTATCGAAGCTAAGTTCTTATGTTTGCACAATGGAATATTTCATATTAGCTGTGTAGAAAAGGCTTTTCACATATTCCAAGCAATGAAAATAATTTGAACTCTTAGATTTCATACAGAATGAACTCCCTGTCCTGTTAGGTTTTTAGTCTTTGTTCAAGCATGCGTGCATCTCTTATCAATTCAATGGTGATAGAAGTTTTAAGATGTGGAATTATCTATGTTTTGACCTATAAATTCATCTAACATCTCTTAATGAAACAAAAACTATACCTTGGTCCTTGGGTGCAGCTAGAATATGCTGCTCTGGATGCTGCTGTACTTGTTCGCATCTTCCTCCATGTTTGCAGTCATTCTCAGCCTGATACTGTCACTGGGGGGCATGATAAAATTGATTGGAAATCTCACATTGTAAGTATAGATAACAGATTTACCAACGAAAACAAACATAAAATATGACACCTCTATTGTTGCATATTAACATTTTGTATGTGTTGGACTAATGACAGGTTTCCCATATGGATAATAACATCAAGAAATCCAAGAAGGACATTAGAAGTAAAAAGCAGTTGAAAGCAGCTCTGATTAAAGAGCATTGTCAATCGAGTTAGTGCAGAATTTCATTCCCATAGCATTACACTATAAATTTGTAAATATTTTTATGTGGTTGAAGAAGACACTGCTGGTTAAAGCTGTTTCTTTACATATTCTGCATGTTTTTAATGAGTGAAACATTGTTTTTTATGATGGTTCATTAAACCAAGTTAAATAAGCAGTGGCAAGCACTGAATTCGGTCGTGCTTGGGAACTACTTTCCTTGGAAACAAACAGAATGGGTAAGAAAATTATGCATGATTCTGCTTGATTAGATTTGACTGAGAGGTTGCTTCACCCAGACTAGCACTACCTGCCTCTTCTTTCCACTTCTTGAAGGACACTTTATATCCGTCGCCAAAACAAAAAGGCCATTGGCAATTGATTATGAATAATATTTTCTCTGTTATGAGGTTTAAATGAAGAAAAAAGCTATCCAACCTCCAGTCTCCTAAATACACACCACACTCCTGACATGGCGTTGTCACATTATGGTTTATTATTCTTCCCGAATTCATCCTCCTGAGCTCCCTCAAACTCTTCTCCTCCCTCAGACCTCACACTCAACGCAGACCACATACTCTTCTCCCTCTTCTCCATCTTCTTCCTCTTCATTGCCTCATACTTTTCTCTCCCCCCTTCTCCCTCACCTTGACGCCCTCACCCCCTTCAGTCCCGAACCCTAGAAAAATTCGTGACAACCTTCCCTACTGAGATACTTTTATCTCGACAAAATCCAGTCACTGCCAAATTTCCATCAGGTAACGATCTGCGACTCTTGACTTTGTCTAGTCTTTTGAAACAGTTTTGCTTAATAAGCTTCCAATTCGCTAATTATGTTTGATTTATTACCCAATAAACCTTGCATATGCATCTCTTTGTTTCATTTCCCTTCCAAAATCATGCTTCATCTACTTGAAAAATTCCCCTTTTGAGTTTTTTTTTTCCTTAATTGATGCTCAAAGTACGATTCTTTTTCAACAATGTGTAACCCTCTTGGCACTTTCTTAGCACAGAATTTACAAATTCCAAGTCCAAATCTCTATACTTAGATGAGATTGAAATGGGTGTATTTTTAGGTTTTGGAGACGTGGGTACTTCTAGGTTTGGAGGTTAAGGTTGCGAGACTTTGAATTTTTGGATCTTTTAGTTCATATGAGAGCATTGTTAATGGATTATTCATATGTAAAGAACAGTTTTGATAAATATAAGATGAATTTAGATATTGGCTATTCCATTTACATAAATCTCCACATTGGAATAGTCATTTTTTCATTATATAACAATAAAATAATATGAGATGAATTTGATTTTGACTATTCACATCAAATTTTCATATTGAATTATCTATTTATTCATTATATAGTAATGAGTAATTAATAATTACAAAAATATTTAATTTTTTTAATTATTAATTTATTTTATTTTATCATATTTTACTATTCTACTTATTATATGTTAATTAGTAATCATATTCTAATTAAATTATCTAGATGTTTGTAGATATAGATGAAGAGAAGAGAGAGAGAGAGTTATAAAAAATAATAAAATATATATTTACTCATTGAACAGTAATTATCAAATTTGTCTTCCATTTACATATATTGCTCATTCAACAATAAAATTTGAGTTTGCCTATTCCGTTGTGAAACACTTTTCATCTCTAATGGCTAAAACGTACATTATTTTTACAAATCATAATACGGAAAGAATGCTCTGACTTGTTATAATGGAATCAGGGTCTGGTGCTGATGAGATTTGATGCACTTCAAAGAAGGCTCAGCCAATTTGAAGATACCAAGGAACTGGGCAATGGGGTTACCAGACGTGCGGATTTAAAAGCTACAAATCTCTTGATGAGCAAAGGGATCCAGAGGAACACGAGGAGGATTTGAGCTCCACCTGGAGTTGAGATTGGGGATATTTTCTTTTTCCATATGAAAATGTGTATGGTGGGATTACACTCAGTTCATGGGTGGTATTGACTATCTTATTTTCAAGGACACATTGGACCAAGATCAAGTGGTTGTGTGCATTGTTTCGTCTGTAGGATATGATGATGATGTGGAGGATGCGAATGTTCTGATTTATAGTGCTCAGGGTGGCAATTTTGGTAAGAGGGACAAACAAGTAATTGATCAGAAGCTTTAAAGGGGAAATCTTGCTTTGGAGAGAAGCTTACAGGGGTGCAATGACATTAAAGTCATCCAAGGTATTCAAGATGCTTTGAATCCAACATCAAAGATGTATGTCTATGATGGGCTTTGTAAAATTCAAGAGTCCTGGACTGAGAACAAACTATCTGCAATAAATTCAAGTACAAATTTGTGAGGATGCTAGGGTAGCTGATGTTTTTGCTATTTAGAAATTGATTCAGAAGTGGAAGGAAGGCTTGTCTTCAAGGGTTGGACTTTTCCTTCCAGACCTCAACCTCAAGGGGCTGAAAGTATACCCGTTTCACTTGTAAACGATATTGAAAAGGGCCATATATCTCTTGTAATAGTTTTTGGTTGGTTCAGAACGTAGATGTATCATGTTAGTTTTAAGGATTAATTACACTTTACCCCTCGAACTTTCACTCAATTCACAATGTACCTTCGAAACTAACAATTACATCAAAGTGGACCCGCTTACTTTCAAAACTTATCAATCCTCCCATTTTGTCTACTAGCAGCGTCAAATGTAATGGAAACATCCTCCACGTGTTGCTTACATGCATAATAGTCACTGCAAAGTCAAAAACACCCTTGACTGCATCGAAATTATTAGTTTGGGGGGGGGGGCACATTGTGAATTGCATAAAAATTCAATGGGGTAAAGTGAAATTAACCCTAATCAATAAGTATAACATAAAAAGGAAATATCAATTTGATGCAAAATAAATTAAGAGAAATATATGGTCTAAAGCATGTTGGTTAAATATATGTAGATTTCTATCAATGTGAAAGAAATTGTGAAAGAAATGGTTGTATTTCAATGACTTTAAAAAAAAAATTAAACAATTTTATTAAGAGTTCTACTGCATACAATTATTTTTACGTATTTTTTACGCATTATACTGATGTGATTGACCAAAACAATTATTTTATATTAAAAAAAGTGACGCGTTAATCATATTACTAGAGTGTACAAAAAATACACAAAAGTACTTGCAAATAGGATTTTTGTTAATTAACCCATTTTTAACAATAATAGAAAACATAAATTGCAAACAATTTTATTAATATTTTAAGAAATATTTATAAATAAATATGAATTATGTGTATTCTATCGATTTGTTATTATTAGAATAATCAAGAATATATTTGAATAAAATAATGTAATTTATATAAAATTATGTTAGATTTAATTTTTTTTCATTGAAATAATACAGATAAATTTATACAGAATAGTATATTCATGTGTGTTTTTGAACTGTATAAAAATTTCTAAAATATATGTGAACTTTCACGTTGCCCTATCGAACTTTCATACAATTTACAATTTGCCCCCTAAACTAATAATTTCGATGCACGTAAGCAGCACGTAGAGGAGTTTCCGTTACAATTGATGTTGCTGGTAGACGAAAGGGGGGGATTGATACGTTTTGAAAGTAAGCGGGTCTACTTTGATGCAATTATTAGTTTCGGGAATACATTGGGAATTGAATGAAAGTTCGAGGGGCCAAAGTGTAATTAATCTTAATTTTAAATGTAAATAGATTGATAGGATCCTATCATGTATGGTATATTCTTTATGAATATAATTATGACAACTTATTATGAATATTAAGTTGAATTTTCTACATTATAATTGGCATGATTTTGAAGTGATTTTTGGAATTGACATGATTTGTGGAATTGAAATGTGACAGGAAAGTGCTAACATTTTTTTTCCCTCTATGTTGATCTAGAGATTTGGAGTTGGCATGATTCTGGATCTAGAGATCTAGACAATTTAGATGCCTAGAATTTATCCATACATCACAAGCATTATGCACCAACACATATATCATTGTGTTAGTTAACGGGGTAAAAAGCATATATAGCTAATGCTTTCAATTACAAATTTGGAAACAGTAAAACACTTCTATTAGATTTCTTACAACACTTTATAGTATCTACTGCTTTAACTATAACCTTTTCTAAACAAACTGTAATGAGAGTGAGAGAGACTATCTAATCTAACAAACGAGGATTAGATTAAAGGATATTGACCCTCTCACTTTCTAGATTGGCATGATTCTTGACCAAGGTGGGAGATGAACCAAATTTAGATTTAGGATTCTGAAGTCTAAATGCACGTTTCATATAAATTTTAAAAAAAGGGTAAATCCACATACGCTGGTGTGCAGAGACTAAGTTACAGTAGGAGGTTCCGTAGAACTTCTCTTAAATGAATACCAACATGCCAAACATGTTAGAAGAGTCCTTAGTCCTCCGATTTTAAATCTTAATTTGTACGGATATTTTTCTTGGCCATCAATAAGGCTAAAGAGTTTCTAGAAAGGCTCAAAAAGTAGTTATATGTTATACCATGTTAACATGGATAGGTAAACAACAAGTACCTCAAACGGTCACGTATCCAAAGTAGTAGATAAGTAAGAGATTCAACTGTAAAACAAAGACACGTCCATATCATAAACCTAAAAATGGAAAAGATTCAATTTTTTACCAATAAATTTATCTATAATTCACAATTCTATCTCAACACATTCCACTCTACCAAAAAGTATTTTTCAATTTTAAATTTGTAACGTTTTTATCTAATCATTACTTAATTGTTACAGTTTTTTTCAAACTTTCAAACAAAATACAAAAAATAATTTAACCTTTTCAAATCACAAAACAAAAATTATATTAAAAAACTATATTCTAACAATATTTTAACTTTATAATATTTTTATTTAACTTTCTCTCTCATTTTTCAAAATCCAATAAACAATTTAATTCAAATAATGTTATTACTATTCACAAATATACTGAGATGTTTTAAGTATCCAAATGGAACCTGAAAGTGCATTTTTGTGATAGATTCCTAAAACTGTCACAAAAGACTAGTAAAATTTATTTGAACAAATCTTTTTGTGACACTTTTTCTGTCACAAAGAAAACAAATCCCATTTTTTTACATGAAAATTATCAAATTCATTTCAATGCAATATCATATTAGCATTCCAATATTTTACTATTGATGCCCGAATGAAGCCTATTAAAGTTCAAATGAATTTTACGTTCAAATATATTGTAATTTACATGTTTTAATTTACATTTGAATATATTTTAATTCACGTTAAAACGTATTGTAATTCACATTCGAAAAATTATTTCACTTTCGAACATGTTCTAATTCATGTTTAAACGTATAGTTCAAGTGTATAGTAGTTAAAGTTCTAACATAATTTAGAAATTAGAATGCCTATATCAGCCAATCAAAAACTGACAAATGTAAAGGTGTAATTGGTCCAGTTCTATCGATCCATGAGGGAATTTTGGACCATATTGAAAATTTCAATCCACTCATTTTTCAGACCAAAACGAATCAATTATCTTTAGAGACTAGACCAAATCATTATCTATCAGTCTAGTCGATCCATTCGGTTTGGGCTAATGTCAAATGAGCCAAACATACAACAAATCCAAAATGACCTTCTAATATGTATTTTTGGCCCAACTATCAATGTTTTGAATATCGTTTTGGTAACTGTTTTGTTCGAGACACTGGAACGAGATATTTTGGTAACAGTACCTTTCCAAATAGTCTATATTTGAATAAATTATATTATATCTAAAAAAAGAGTTAAATTAATTGAATTCTTTTATTTATTATTCTTACATCATATATTTAATAAAAAATAAAAATAAAAATAGAGTAGAATTATTATTAGAAAATAGAAACAAAACAAGAGTACAAATGGGGACAAAACTTTTGAATAATGAAAAGACTAGAATTTTTTCTATGAACTATAAAATAATTCATGGAAGAAGAAAAGTTCAAAAATAAGTTCAAAGTAAAATTGTGAAAGGACGAAGTGAGTCAGTACAACACATTTACTGATTTAAGTGGAGAGAAGTGGAAGGACAAAATTATGAAAGGACGAAACTGTGAAACACGCTAACATTTACAATGGGTGGAAGTATAGGCTGTACAGCAAATTTATTGATTTACCTGGGCTGCATTCGTTCTAGAAATTTCAGATCCTATATTTTGTACCGATTGATATGGTCATTTCAGTTGAAACTCGACATACCGGCCAATACTAGCCGAAACAGGCAGGTACAGCCCGTATTTTAACCAGTATGAAATACTACCTTTAACTGTTTCGGCTACTGTACCGGTACGAAATATTTCAACCATAGCGACTGGTACGACACTAAATTCAAAACATTGCCAACTATACAAAAAAACCAAAAATTAAAATTAAATGAGTTCTTTAATATAAATTATGTAACTAATTCATTAAAAAAATTTAATTATAATTATAGTTATGATGTTAATTATTACTAACTTAGTACTCAATAGTATGTAAATGAATTAGGACATTTAATGAACAATGGCCTATATTAAGATTTTAATATTTTATATATGATTAATAAATAATTGTTATCGTTCATATATATTTCATACTTACTTACAATTTAGGTATATTACAAATAAGTTTACCTAATTACTCTAATTAGGTATAGATACTAGAGTTTGTATTATTGCATATAATATTATGATCATATAATAATATATTAGTTAATTGATAGTATATTAGTTAATAGTATATTTAACATATTATATGGTCAATAGTATTAGGTTATATGAAAATTACATAATTAATTTACACAACTATTATATAAAAAATATTTTAAAAAACTCTATCTACTATTCGATTGGTTTGGGGTGAATAAGCCATACCTTGGGATTAGATCGAAAATCAAAACCCTAAAATTGTATAATCTAAAACCGACCAATACTTTTATTAGTCCGGTTCAGATCGACTAGAACCATTCGGTTTAATCATGTTTTTCAGTCCAAATTGGAAAACTTACAGCTCTAGACAAATGACAGCTCTAAAGGCATGTTTGAACACTTGGTATCTCAGTATTTTATAAATAATAGTAAAATAATTTGAGTGAATATATTTTATTGGATTTTAAGACATGGGAGTGAAGAATTTGAATAAAAGTATTATAAGTTAAGAAATTGTTTGAATATAAGTTTTAAATATATATTTTTTAAAGTTTGTAAAAGTTGCATTGATTTTTGTGTTTTTTTTTTTCAAAATTTATAGAAGTTGTAAGGATTTTTGTGTTTGAATAATAATTATGTAATAATTAAATGAAAATGTCAAGAATTTAAAATTAAAAAGTGTTTTGTATTTAACTTGTGAAGCCCAGCCACAAAACCCAAGTGCAACTTGATAATCTTGACCCAAGACCTCAAGGTTGCCTAGCCCTCTATCAAACCCTAAAATCCTTTATCCCTCTATTGTCCTATCTTTTTCTTCCTCTCTTTCTCATTCTCTCTCACTATGTGCTGTCCCTCACCTCTTTGTCTCTTAGGGAATACTTGGGGAATGAGATGATATAAGAATTTTGTGAATAACATAATAAGTTGGTTTGTGAATAATAATGAGATAGTTTGGATTAAGTATTTATTGAGTTCTGGGAACAGATAAAGAAAAAATTGAATAAAAAATATTATAAAGCTAAAATATTGTTAGAATGTAAATTTTTAATATAATTTTTGTTTTGGGATTTGAGAATTTTGAATTATTTTCTGTATTTTGTTTAAAAGTTTCGGAAAGTTGTAATGATTCATTTTGAAAAGTTGTAATGATTATTTTGAAAGTGTTTGTTTGAGTGATGTTTGAGAAGTAAATGAGATGTGATAAGATGAGATGAAAATTATTTCTAAACAACCTGTCAATTTCTTTTCTCTTTTTCGCATTCCCTCTAATTTTCTCTCTCCCCGAGTATTCTCCCTCACTTATTTTTATTTTTGTTTTCATCATTACACGTGTTGCCGCCCTTGGTGTCGCCAATCTACTGCATTTTGGTAAGTCTCTATCTCTCCCTCCTTTGCACAGTTGCCCTCTGCACTGAGAACTATGCTACCTACTTCACCCCCACCATGCTTCTCCACTTTGTCAGTATGCCCTCTCTCCTCTCATCTCTCGATCTCTCCCTCTCTCCCTCCCTCATATCTCTCGATCTCTCACGCACTCTATTTCCCTTCTCTCTCAGTATTTGTGTCGTTCGACACAACCCACACTGTTGCACTCCATTGACAGTTAAGTCTGTGTCTTCTTCTTCTTGCTTGTGTCCCTCTTTTTTGTTTTCATTTCCCTCTAAATTGCCATAAATTGCCACAACCTCCATGGTTTTCCAGCACTACCTCCAATCGTAAGCCACAAGCCCCCTCAATCGATGTCCACATCACAGCACCATGAGAGACAAAGATTGGACCATCCCCTTTATCTTAAACTTTAAATAATTACTTTTCCGTAAGACACCAACGTAGCCCTGTAAGCTACCATCGTAGCCCAGCCTTAATCCCATAATGGAACCAATGTAAGCCAACTACCACACGCATGCACACACTCCTCTTTTCCTCCCTACCCAAGACACCATCGCTCAAGAAAGTGTGTACCTCCAACGAGCAACCACATAAAGCATAGCATAGCGTGAAGCGGAATGTCGATGAACATCTTAAGGTTTTCAACACCCCACAAAAGGTAAGTGGCTCTCAGACTAATATTGGAATATCTGTATTTGGAATTGTGAAATTGTGTTTGTAGTTGGAATTCTTAAATTGTGTTTTGTGCTATGATGTTGTGAACAATTGGTTGTGTGATGTTGAGATAAACTTTGTAATTAAGATGTAACTGTTTCATGTTATCTGCACCCCAACTCATGCATCCATTAATTATGACATTACATTTTCTAGAACTTTAATCATTATTGATTAATGCCTCATCAAATGAGATTTTCTTGAAGATAAAATTTTGGAAAAGATCTAATTGTCCACTCTTATACTTAACAAGATTGGGTACCTTCAATCTTTTAGATATTGATGCTCTATATCCAGATTCCATTTTCTGTTTCAAATCTCTAATAAGTAGAACTGATGATGACTTAAGGGACTTAAAATCATTGTATGTACTGTTCTCTCTTGCAAATTAGATATCAAATATGTTCTTTTCTTACCAAATGAAATTTGAGTTGCATTATATAAAATGCTTTTCCTTGCTCTTTTTTGTACAAATAGCTTACTTGTTTACTATTAATATTTGTGTTGAGATGACACCCGCAACCATATTAACATTTTTTTTCCTTATTGGCTGGAGTTATTATGTATTATTAAAAATTTGTGTATAGGTGAGAAGTATTCTTTCTTATATTCATAAGTTTAACCTTTTTATGGACGTTTATTTTTTGAGTAATGTTATATACAATCTTGAAGTGTGCAAGTATTGTGAAATCGTTTTGAAAAAGTGGAGTCCACTATTAAAAAATTAATTTTCTTTTTATATACGTCCTATATTTATTTACTTTTTTAAAAATTGATTGCACGGCGTTTACATACTTATAATTGTAAGTATCATTTCTCTTATTTTTTAGCAATACGATATTCTAAATCTAGGTTATATGAAAGGATTGTGAAATTCCACCCAGCCTAAAGTTGCCTCATTTTCATCAAGTTTCATATTCGGATAGCTCTCTAGAGAATTAGACATCATACTAGAGGATATAAAGTAAATAAAGTTCATATAGTTTGAAAATTAATTATATATCTAACGCTCAATTAGTCAATTTGGAAAATAATTAATGCCATGGAATTATTTGCTTTCTATGTTTCAAACAATTATCATGCATGTTTGTATTTTCTTTAGAATCTATGTTTTTATTTTTATATTCTACTTATTTGGAAATTATGGTACAATTTGAATTCTTTGTGCATATGTGGACAACTTTATTAATTATATTATTTTTCCATTTTTATTGCTATTTAATTAAAATGTTATTATTACTACAATAGCATTTGAACAACATATCATAATATCTCAATGCATGAGGATTGACATTCAAACACAAAAGAATTAACATTCAAACATTATCAATTCACGTTTGAACGTCAATATACTTTGTTCAATGTGATATATTTTAAGCTCGAATGTTAATAACATTTAAACATAACAACTAACGTTCAAATGGAAAAAATTGACGTTCGAATATAAAAATTGACAATTGTTAAAATTGATGTTTGAATATAAGAATTTATGTTCGAATATAATAGTTGATGTAAATGTCTTTTGGTATATTCGAACATACTTTTAGTGACGGAAACCAATTGTCACCAAAATTTGATCACGTTCGAATATTCAATTGAATGTTGTTTTCACAAATCGTCATTAAAAAAAAAAAATTGTGATGCTTGAACAATATTTTTTATGACGATTGAATAGTAAATCGACACAATATATATTTCGTGACATGGTTGTTATGTCGATAGGTGGACAATTTTTAGATGATTTTTAACCATTAAAAAAAACATTTTGTAACGGTTTGGTTTGGTTTTTTTATTTTTTATTTTTTGTGACGGTTTGGTTTGTTCCAAAAACTACAATATGTTGGTCATCGCTAAAACTAAAAGAGTTTCTAAAAAAAATAAAAAGTAGTTATGTGTTGTACCATGTTAACACGGACAAGTAAACAATAGGTGTTTCAAACGGTCACACACCCAAAGCAGCAGCTAAGTCAGGGATTCGACCCTAAAATAAAGATATGTATAAAACATAAACCTAAATATAGAAAAGACTTTCAGTTTTTTACCAAGAAATTTCAACCCCACAATTCACAATCCTATCTTAATATATTCCACTATCTCTCCATTAGAAAAAACTACCCTCCCTTTTTGATTATTTTTTATTTTTGGCAAAGGAAGGAAGACAGAGGGAGGGTGGGATGGAGGAGCTTGGGTACCGCTCCTATGGAGTTGAGCGGAACCTTGAGATCGTTAGCGTGAAGGCCTCGGTAGAAAACCAGATCTTTGTAGGTGGTCGATCTCGTCCTTATTCATTCGAACATCCTTTTTCACCTAGAAAACACAAAGCCGTCAAGGCCACAAAGACCTCCAAGAAATGGTGGAATGACCCTGAGATGAAGAGAAGAAGAAGAGTTGTAAAATATAAGCTTTACAGCGTTGAAGGGAAAATGAAGACATCTCTCAAAAAAGGGATGCATTGGCTTAAGAATAAGTGCATCACGATGGTAAGCCGGTTATGAGAAATGAGAGCATGCAAAATAAGAGAGAAAGAAAAGAACAAGAGGGGAAGAATGTGTATTTCTAACAAAAGCTATTTCTCTTACCGGTGCTATCCTCTTGTTTGGACAAGATTGAATCCAAACTAATACATATGGGGAACCTTCATAATGTACGTGTACATATCACATATATTCAATGGTAAATTTGATTAATTTGCTTCTTTTTTTTTTTTTACGATTAATCCGCTCTCTAGATATCAAAAGATTTCGACAATTTTGTATTCAAGAAAAATGTCACAAAGGAAAATTTGATTAAAAGCAACAAACAAACAATTCTATAGTAATCATATTGTAGGCCAAGTTGTGTATTGAATCTCTAATCTGGTGATCAATCTCTCCATCACCTCCATTACCATGCAAGCATGCATGCAGACTGTTCTACGTGAACACACATGAAATTCCATACATGCCTCATGAGCATTGTTGCCCATTTCCATGTGTCTATATCCTCTTGCCTTTTTTCTTAGGATGCCAATTCAGTTTCCCATGCATGTTGATGTTATTCTCGCCTCTATTTTAGATGTCATTTGATAAACTGCGGATGATGGTCGTTAAAAGGGCCATCCATATTCTTTTCATCTCCCTCAATGTTATAAAAAAATGTAATTAATTAACTTAATTGTTATCAAAATATTTTAAGTTTCATGTCATCGATGGCGTATATAAAAAATTAGCTCTTTAAAAGAAAAAAGAACCTCCGAGGCCTCTCTATCTAGATGGGTTAAACTCCAATTGTAAGAAATCTATTCAATTCTCCCTAATCAATGTGTCCTTGATCAGGAGTTAAAATTGGTTTGGTTTGTCCTCTCACCAACTTTCTAAAGTGTGTAAAATACAATAGTGTTATTCACGTCACTTACATGATAAGATTTGATTTGTAAAATTTAAATTTTAACTTTTTTAAAAAAAAATCAAATCATGTCGTTTTATTAGGTCTGTTATTTACACCAATTTATAAATAGAAATTTTTATTTTATTTTGAGACTTGTTCTCGTAAAAACAAAATAATTCATATTAGATTATTTTATGGAAGATCCTAACACAAGTAAAATGATCAATAGACACTACTTAGTCGTCAAAGCGGGCAAGTTTAGCAAGTGGAATGAAACATAAAATTCTTATCTCATCTCATCTTATCAGTACAACTTTTTGAAATTTTCATACAAAATATAATAAATAATTCAACTTTTTTAAATCTCAATTCAATTTTTTCAAATCTCAAAATAATAATAACGAGCCTATAATCTGCAATGCGTGAATTGTTGTGTATGAGAGAGATCTAGAGGGAGACTAGGTTTTATAGTGGAGAAATTCCACATGGTTTATAGAGCAGTTTAATTTGACAAAACAATCTAAAGTTTAAAATAGTGCCTTTGGGTGAAATCTTGAATCGGTTTATATCTATATCTTTATATGTAAGAAAAGAAAAGAAATTTAAAAGTTACAATAGTTCATAACGAAACATTACTTTTAAAAGGATTACCGCTCCATAAACATAACACTTCAAGTTTCCATTTTTTATTCTAGTTATTACCAACAATAGCCTATTGTTATGGGTAGAATGCCAACAATAGCCTAATTTCATAAAGAATTTTTTTAATAAACAAGGAAGAGGGCAGCGTAAATCAATGATTTTATACTGAAGGGTGTGAGGAAGCTTGTACTCGGCGAATAAAACATTCGAGTCGCTGTGCAATTGCCTGATAAAGATGAAAAAAAAGTAAGAAAATTAGGAGTTTTATTAATTTAAGATAATGGAATAAGAAATTCGAAGACAGTACATGTGAAGAATGTTGCCGATTGTGTGGTCCTCTCTCTCGATGGTGAACGACGTAGCGTTGATTATCTTCGTGTCCCTCTCGTATGACACCCTGAAAATTAAAATTTAAAAGAAACTAAGAAAATGAGGGTTAGAAAGAGAGGGGTTTAGAGTAGGGGTGCACACCGACCAACCCGGCCTGTGATTGGGCCCGATCCGCAGTGACTCGGCTTCCATTGTAGCAAAAACTGATCCGATCCGACATGAGTCGGGTCAACCCGCGATCTCCTGTAACTGAGCGCCCATTTCTCGGCAACCAAACATAAACTAGCGTGGAAAATCATTGCGTGAAAGTAAATAACAAGCCAATTGAACATCAAATCAACTATTTTTTATGTCTGTTTTATGTCGACTGAAATAAAAGAACAAGCCAACAGAAAAATCACAGCGTCAAAAAGAAATTGACCAAGCCTCAGCTTCGTTTCACCTTATGCATTCACTGTCTCTAGGCTTCACACCATTCTCTCTCAAAAGCCCCGATCCACGCCCATCATGAGCTGGTGGATGCCGCAACTTTAACAAGCTCACGACCAACTTTAAGCACAGGAAAACGCCAAGAGGGTTCCAGCGTACACGTCGCACTTTCCATTCATCGGTGGCGACCCCGGATCCACGATCCGGATCTGCATCGGCACCATTCCAAGTTCCAAACCCAGCCTCTGGGTCCCCAGGAGGACCTGACCATCGTCTTCCTTCCGCAGGGCCTCGCTCTTGAGCTTTGAGTCCATCGATTCCCCTCTCCTCAAAATCCATCGAGAGACTCCTCTTCTCCAACTTCAAATCGTCGGAGAATCAAGCATCCTAGTTCAATTATTTGCTCCATCAAGCAAATTACTTTCTAAAGTTCCCATCTTTATCATCCTGGTAGTGTCCCAAATCTAAGCTTTCATGAAGGGGAATGGAGGCAATGGCTAGGTTTCATCTGCAAGGCATAAAACGTGGGATTGTTTTTAAGAGACGGTTTATCAGCGGGTTGTACGGGTCATACGGGTCGAATCCGTGAATTAATTCAAACAGTGTTTTTCGGGTCGAGTCGAGTTATGTTTCACGGTCGAGTCGGATCAAATGGTTTCCTGCACAGGCCTAGTTTAGAGATAAATATTTGTAGAGAGAAGCTTTTTGGTGCCTTCAGGAACGACGAAACGTTCATAGTGGTTGGGAGTGTTCATATCTTTTCTTCTTCTTTTTCTACCGCTGCTTCTGCTCTATTAATGCTCTATCACGATAATGCACAACCTGCCCACCAACACATTAGCGCCGCATACTCCCCCAAAATGCAGCTCATCCCTCTAACCACCGTTGTCCAGAAACCAAAAACCACTCAAAGTAGAAGACTATGTTTTTCACCCACCAAAACAGAGCATTTTCTTTCCTAAAGTCAGCCACAACCCAACCACTCTACACCACCATCCACCACCACGTCGCCACCACAATACACAAAAAGTGCCAACACCAGTCCGCCACCCTCGCTCGATAAGCCATGCTGATACCTTCCATGCACTGTCTCTATGTTTGTGGAGGCTTTATTTTTAAAGCAAAGTACACATATATAAGCGCTGGCATATTGCACCCTTTCTATGGATTCCAAGAAACAATTCAACAAAGAGAGTTGGATACGGTTGACGTTTGGGAGTAGTGACTTTACACCGACGTTAATGTATATATCTAATTAAATAAATTACACCGATTGATGTTTGGAATCAGCATTGATCGTTTATATATATAAGAGAGTTACAACTTGACTTTTATATAATTAAATAGAAATTAAATAATAATATTTTAAATTTTTATTTAAAATAAAAAATTCTTATCCCACTGTTCAAACCTACGTGCAAGTGTTCCAAATTTCACCTACATGACAAAACGACTTCGTTTCAGAGGCTTATCTTCCTCTATATAAACGAGCTTCTCCGACCTGGTTTTTCAAAGCAATTTATCGCGGGAGACTAGAGTTCAATTCGATCGAAGCCACAGAAATGGACGACCACGATCTGGAATTGGAGAAAGCTCGCTTGCTAAGCTTAGCCCTCGAGTTCGGCTTCGATGAAGAGGCGGCAGAGAAGTGCTTGGATCGTTTGGTTCAGCTCTATGGTACCTCATTGCTTCGCCAAAAATCTTAAACCCTAAAACAGTCTTGTCTTTTTCCACACACAAATCTGTGCATGTAATTTCATTAAATAATGAAACGGGTTTGGGGTATTGATTTAATTCTTAGATGTGTTGATGTTTTTGCCTGTTTTGTGAGGGTTTTGATTTTGGATTCTACAGGGAATAATGGCTGTTTTGGATAGTGATTTGAGATGAGATAAATTGAAATAATTCGTAAATAGTAATGAGATATTTGAGTTGAGATAAAATGAGTTATAAATAGTTTGAGTTAAAATATTTTATGGAAATTTAAGAAATGATTGAAAGAAAATTGAATAAAAATATTATAAAATTAAAATATTGTTATGATATAATTTTTTAATATTATTTTTATTTTGAGATTTGAAAATTTTGAATTGTTTTTTGTATTTTGTTTAGAAGTTTGAGAAAGTTGTAATAATTAGATAATGATTAGATGAAAAAGTTGAAGATTTGAAATTGAAATGTGTTTGTGCTTGTAGTGTTTGGATATTGAGATAAGATAGGATGATATGGAAGCATATCTCTATTTAAACCAGGCTTAAATCTTACCGAAATGGTATTTATATACTGGTTTGTTAAGCTGTTGTATTGTACAGGCTGATAATAAAACATCATTTGGGTTGAATTTCTCTCTTAAAAGTAGCTGTGACCAGTGCACTTGGTCCTCTATTCAGCTGTAGGTATTCATTTCTCCATCATCATTTATTTTTTCCTTCAACAAAAAAATATTTTTTAGGTGAGGATGGCCATGATTTTATCACTGTGGAGCACTGTGGTGATGATTTTCTCGCGGCATTAGCTGAATCAATGCAAGACACTGAAGAATGGGATGATTTACAAGCCATTGAGTCAGAAGCTTGTGGAACCTTAAAGAATATGTTTGACAAAGATGTTTGCAACAGATATGAAGCAGATAATGATGAAGGTGGAAGAAGCTATATCAATGTTATAGAGGATTCACCCAAACCTCAGAAGCATTCGAGTTTTATGGATTTGGGTTCTTCTAGTGATGGTGAAGACTTAAGAACTCCAAAGAACAAGGGTGTCAAATCTACCCCTTCTTCGACTGATTGGAGCAGTCCTGTCTTCATGCAGGGGTCAAGTAAATGTCATTCAAAATCTGTGGTATGATATTTAGCCGACAAAAGTTATTCTCATCTTCTGTTTACTACACAGTGAGGAGCTCAATTTTTGTGCAACTGGTACAGTTGCATCACAGCTGTTTTGGTAATTATTGTTAATAGCAATATTTTTGGCTGTCATCTATTGCTGCTAAGTAGTCAAGGGAAAGTGTTAAAGCATGGCTGTTTAAACTTATCCATGTGTGTGATTGTAAATGATTGCATGTTGTAGTTAGCTTGTTACAACGTTTGTATTCTCAGTTAAAATGAATACAGACAAGACAAAAATCTCTCTCTCCCCCCCCCCCCCCCCCCCCTCCCTCTCCTCCTCCTATCTGATTGCAAGCTTATAATGTAAGCAAAATAGTTTCAGCCTTTCAGACACTGAAGTAGTCAGTCTTTGTTGAAGGATTGTAGGAGCAGCATCATTCAAAGTCCAGTTACATCAATTTCCTATAAAAGACGGTGCTCCCAAACATCGAAAGAGGAACATGAGACTCTGAGTTATGAAGAATTACAGTCTCTGGATGATTTTGAATTGGCAAATGTCGTGATATTTGGTAACAGGGCATTCCGGCCATTGCAGCATCAGGCTTGTAAAGCAGCTGTAGCAAAGCAAGACTGCTTTATTCTTATGCCTACTGGTGGTGGTAAAAGTCTATGTTACCAGGTCATCTTCTCTTCCTTATTTTTATAGATTATCTTACCTGTAAGTTCTCTTAAATTATCTTACCTGTATATTCTCTTTAAGATATGAATTGTACAGGAAAATTCCCTTAATCCTGTTAGGGTTTCTAGTCCTCTTAAAAACTGTGCAGGCTAAAGTAGAATATTAGCCACATCTCTAACATCATACTTCCCCTTTTGATGTGGCTTCAAGATGCATATGGGAAGCCTGTTGGTAGTATTGGTGCAAGAAACTTGAAACTTGTCTCTATAAGTTGTGTTACAATGTATGTTGTCGATTTTTTGTTGAATGTTCCCTTTATATTTTTTAAGAGCTGATGGTCCAAGATATACCAAGGGGAGGATGGCATTACAGAAAACCAGGAGCCATTGCCAATGCCATTTAATTTACTAAATTTATTTTTCCAAGTCGAGTTGTTTTTTTATTTAGAGTTACATGGGCCAAATAAAACTTGCTACTACTCAATTTAACATAATATCACATGGCTATCACCTTTAGACATCAAGCAATATGAATGCCTGACCTTTATTTGAGTAGTTAAATGTGAGATGCTGTTGACTTACTCTTTACATTGTATGACTCCATGTTTTGTACAGCTTCCAGCAACTCTGCAATCAGGTGTTACGGTAGTTGTATCTCCCCTACTTTCCCTCATCCAGGATCAAATTATCACCCTGAACCTCAAGTTCGGAATACCTGCAACTTTTTTGAATTCTCAACAAACTGCTTCCCAAGCAACAGCTGTCCTCCAAGAACTAAGGCAAGGTTCAGTTCGTCTTTGAACTCATATCTGCTAAGAGAAGTATATTTATCTTCTGCCCAAAAATCTTAAAAAGGAGTTTTCTACATACCATAAGCGACAATAGGTTGCCTTTTCAATGTTTCAATCTTCCCTTTCTCTCTACAAAATTCTTCCAATTGATTTTCTCATCCACATTTTGTTTTCTTATTTCTAGGAAAGATGAGCCATCATGCAAGCTCTTGTATGTTACTCCTGAAAGGATTGCTGGGAACTCATCATTTCTTGAGATTCTAAAAGGTCTGCATTGGAAGGTGAAAATCTCAGGTTTCTGACTGAATTTCTCAAATCTGTTTACTAGTAGAGAGTTTTGAAAATAAATGTTGCATGTAGTTGACCCCAGCATAAATTACAGGGAAAATTAGCGGGTTTTGTTGTTGACGAAGCACACTGCGTCAGGTATGCTATTTTCTTTTCTGTTTTCTGATTTATTGATCATATCAATGGCTATAAGTGGTACTGGAATACATGAGAATCATAGCATGGGGATGCAGTCCACCTTCTGAAGGAACCTGTCCCATACCTTTACACAGCCTCACCGAACTTCACTATTTTAACCTTTGGCCCTCATAATTGGTTGAGGATTTTATTCGATTACGCTTCTTTGATGCATCATCCAAAAGGTGGGCACATGGAGGCTTGGTTTTGATCGTAGTTAGCACTTGTACAATAGGAAAATTCAAGAGTGTATGAGTGTGCCCTTGACTCAGGCCTCGGGTGATAAAGGTTGTGGGAATGGGAGGATTTTTGGTTCAAATCTACCAAACAAATGAAAGAATAATTTCTTTGCCATTTTATATGCCAAGTACTGTTGGAATTATTATTTTTGATAAGTCTGTAATGTAGGAATTATTGATATTGATAATATCTATTAAAGCCGAATTATGTGCTGGAAAACTCAGATCCATACTTTCATAAGTTTGAAAGATATTTAACCATAAAATCACATATAAAGTGGTCACGTGATGCCCTTTTTAGGGATAAAAGGAAAGATAAAGAACAGAATCCCATAAATAATATATATATATTTAAAATTTTCGACTTAAACCGGCACAAATTTAACTTGAGAAAGCCATGAACTGATGATTGCCATATGTAATTGCAATACTGATGTATGCAATCTCTGAAATAGAGGTGCAATTAACATCACAACCACATATGTACCCTTTGATGGTTGACATGTGTTACCCCATTTTAGTATTTTACAGCCTCCTTTTGCCTCCCGAGATAACCAAGCTACCTTCAGTCCTTCAATCACCATTACCAATCTCAATAGTCTCTCTGACCAAGTTTACCGACATAACCAACTTGTAATCCATCAAGCACCATTTTAGCCCCTATGGGTTGGCTCAAGTGGTAAAGGCCTTGGGCTTGGGGGTGTGCTCCCTCCAGGTCTCAGTTTCAAATCCCCTTGGGTGCAAACAATTTCTATGGGCCATCGGACTAGGGGATTTTTCCCTTGAATTACCCAAGGTGCACTTGCGGGAAACTCCTTACCGAGGGGCTGTGCACCCCCGGGATTAGTCGGGACGCTGTTCCTGGACACCCAATGCTAATAATAATAATAAAAATTCCATCAAGCACCATTTTAATGTCTGCTGGTTTATTACGTCCGGTCTTTTACACACTACAGACATGCTGTCGCTGGAGAAGTTATGTTTACCTTTACGGGGGAAAAAACTGGATTACACACCCCCCCTTCCCAAAAAAAGGGAGGAATAACTAGGTTCCAGTTCTCCTCAACGATGTATGTCAAGCAATGCAACTTCTATCATGTAACTGAAACAAGAGAATCTTATTAATTTGTTTTTGTTCTAATTTCGTTACTTATTCTTCCCAGCCAATGGGGACATGATTTTCGTCCAGATTACCGTGGATTAGGATGTCTTAAGCAGAATTTCCCGGATGTTCCAGTTATGGCATTGACCGCCACGGCAACCCATTCAGTTCGTGAGGTAATATGAATGACGATGGACTTCTCTATCTGTACCTTACTATGAAAAACTTATATGTTTCCCTTTTCTGAAATGGATGCCATGCAGGACATAATAAAAGCTTTAAGAATCCCTCATGCTCTGGTTCTTGAAAGAAGCTTTGATAGACCCAACTTGAAGTATGAAGTTGTTGGAAAGACCAAGGAGCCACTGAAGCAGCTTGGACAGCTACTAACGGATCGCTTCAAGAATCAGTGCGGAATTGTATACTGCCTTTCAAAAAGTGAATGTGTTGAGGTTTCGAAGTTTTTGAAGGAGAAATGTCATTTTAAGACAGAATATTACCATGCTGGTTTGGGGGCTCGCCAGAGAGTTTCTGTTCAAAAGAAGTGGCACATGGGAGAGATCCATATTGTTTGTGCAACTATTGCTTTTGGGATGGGAATAGACAAACCAGATGTTGTAAGTCAGATAAATTCAGTTGCTTTCTCATTTATGCTTCTTTGTTGGATTTTCAAATAATGATGTGGTCATGTGTGATTGTATGATTAATCACAGTAATGATATCTTTATTGCTGAAACTAAATGCTCTCTGTGGTGATTGCAAATGACTACAGCCGTCGTACTTTATACAATGGCCATTATGGTATGTTGCTGGCATTGGCCACTTATGGAAAACGTTTTAAATATATAGGTTAACGCATTAACCTGTGATCGAAGAATAGTATTAAGTTATTAGAGAGATTTGCTTTTGCTTGGTGTTCAAATATTTTTTTGGGGATTCTTACAACAGTCCATAACTGTGTGTTTGGATTTCACCATTTCTCCAGCCAATTGTGAATTAATGTTTGTGCTAATCTGTACATCATGTAAGCCAACTTTAAGTTGATCATCTCTATTTATCCACCCCAAGGACTATCAGTTTATTTGGTGGAGAATTAAAGCTGATCTGAAGAGCTGCATATATTGGATAGCTATAGATGACTGACTTGAATCGTGACGCGGTTGATATATATTAGTTAAGCATCAAACCCAACAGCTGGCTTTGTCAAAGATGTATCACACCAAAAACTGTGGATGGTGTAAGAGTAATGTTGCACTAGTTGAACATCAGGCACAGCTCAAATTATTTAGGATTAAGATCCCCTAGAGAGAATACTAGCTTTAAACTCTGGTGTTTCACCATTCAATGTCAGTATCATGCTGGCAGCATGGTTGTTTTTCAGTCCACTTTACTGATACAAATTCTTAAGTAATGTTTGTTCTTTTTCTTTTCCTTTTAATGTTCAGCGATTTGTCATCCATAATACAATGTCCAAATCAATTGAAAGCTATTATCAAGAATCCGGAAGGGCCGGAAGAGATAATTTCCCAGCAACATGCATTGCTCTATACCAGAAGAAGGATTTTAGTCGGGTTGTATGTATGTTGCGGAATGGGCAAGGATGCAAAAAAGAAAGCTTTAAGAGAGCAATGGCTCAAGCTAAGAAAATGCAACAGTATTGTGAACTCAAGGTTGGCAACTTCACATTCTAGCAGCTAATTCTCCATTGAACCCACCCCAAAAAATATCAGCCTTCTTATTACAGAGTTTAGTTTATTTATAAACTTTTGCTTTATTCTTAATATGTTTTGAAATTTTGCAGGCTGAATGTCGGAGACAAGCCTTACTCAAACACTTTGGAGAGTCTTTTGATCAAAAAGCCTGCAAATATGGTTCTAATCCTTGTGATAACTGTCTCAAGAACTCCTGTGCACCTGCGTGCTTATCATTATTAACTAGTGAGGTGTGCCACGAGTCAATCCCGATTAAGTCTACCCTCTCCTCTGGGCCACAACTCGATATCTTGTCTTCGTGACATCCCACAAATTTCAATCAGGGGTTGTTTCATGCTCGGCCTGATTTAGCTGCCCATTTTAATGCCCTTAACGGAAGGGTAAAACAATTGTGTTTTACCACATAAATTCCGTCCCATTTATCCTTCCAAATCCGCCTTAATGGAGGCAATGGTTGATTGGTGGAGAAACCAAAGCCAACCTCCTCTTTGTCAAGTGAAAAGAAAAAACCCAAACCCAAGCCGGCAGTAATTTCTTTTTGCGTCTGTAGCTTGGGGTGTTTGCAGTGTGAGGGTTGTGTGCGTGTGCTGGAAAGTACTCTGGGTTGTTTGCATGGGAGTCTGATTTATGCCCAAAAAGATGAGGTCTGATTTAGACTATCGGATTCTATCCCTGCATTTGAATTCATAATATATTGACTACCTTTTTGTCTTGGGAATTCGTGTTTGAGTTCATCAGTATTGGAGAAATCAATGTTTGGTATTGACATACGTTGCAAAAGACTAGCATGTAAAAGATATATTAAGTTGAATTCTTAAGCCATTGGTTTTTGTCTTTGTTCTTTTCGGTGTGGTGAAGATCTATTAAGCATGTGAGAGAAGATCTATTAAGCATATGAGTAGTTGCACTTTTAAAAAAAAAAAAAAGAAGAAGAAGAAAATGATGGTTTCCAATTTTATTAATGCACATTCACTTAATATGTATGAAGATAAATAAATCCAACCCAAATTAAAAAAAAAAAAAAAAAAAACACAATTAATTTACAACGTCACACAGGCAGACCATTGCATCAATTCTCGGTTTTCCTGCGATTATCTTTTGAAGCTGGGAAAAAAAAAAAAAAAAAAAAAAAAAAAAATCTTTTGTGGACCCTTTTGCAGAGTGTTTTGCAAGTAATTCAACGGCTTGGTTATAACTGGTTGAAGTAAATAAAAACTCACCACTCTTCTCTCCTGGCTTTTCTTTCGAGAATGGTAGTTGGATCATTGCATATTCATTCATCTCCAAGACTCCAAACTTACATTCAAATAAAATAATGCATTCCCTTTCAATATATATATATATATATATATATAATGCATTCTTTCTCAGAGATGTAATAATTGTGTCAGATTGTTGATGAATTGGCTCTCTCGATCGTTGGCCTTGACTCGTACAAGCAACAATTGGGTGCTGCGCCTGATCAATCTTCACCCATCTGGCACCCTTTGTAGTTTAGTACTAGTACTTGAAGCGCCATTAATCCATCTCCTTTTTCTTTTATCTTTTATATATTTATTTTGGACCATGCTACGGCCACCGTTGGGGGCTCCCGCTGGGAGCTCCCGTTAGGCCAAATATTTTTTTTCTGTTTTTGTTTTTTATTTTTACATCATTTTTTTTATACTTTTTAATATTTAAAAAAATATAAAAAAATCACAATAATATTAAAAAAAAATTTCTTAACCATTAAGAAAAAGAAAAAAAAAAAAAAAAAAAAAAACTGGGAGCGGTAGCTCCCAGCGGGATCCCCCAACGGGGGGTTTAGCATTTTCCATTTATTTTAACTCCTCATGACACATTGATATTTGTGTATGCATTGACCTTTGGCATTCCTCTGCCAACCAGTTATGCTTCATTTGGTTTGTCATATTGCCGGACTGTGTTTAGCAGTCTACCGAGATTGGTGGAACATTAGTTAATATGGATCTAAGATCTACAAGTTATTAAGACCTGATTGGAATATTCTGAGGAAGTGCACATACAAAAGCTTAGCAGCCGCCATGCAATTTATTGTTCTTTTCTTTGCATATTTGTTCTCTCACTTTTCAGAAAAGATATCAAAGATTCGCAGACTATGACATTTTAACTACCCCGTTCAAGTAATCACTTTGTAAATAAACAGCACAAAATCTCAAACATCACTCAATCATCACCATATTCTCGCATTCTTTTTTCTTGTTTCCTTGAACAGCATTTTGGAAGTCTTGTTTTCTTTCTTAAAACAATACTGCTACATACCCCCGGGGCGTAACCCCACCGCGTCCCCGTGACTGACGTGGCAACTGCCACGTCATCCAAAAAAAAAAAAAAGGGAGGAATTAAGGCCTGAGGTTAAGAAACTGTCAAATGAGGAGACTTCAATATAAAAATACACACACGAATAATGCTAAGTACAAATTTCACGTAAGTTACTCTGTCTTTTGTTCAAAAAAAAAAAAAAAAAGGTTAGTCCCACTAAAAAAGAATGTTTTTTTAATGTTTTTTTAAAGTTTTAATTAACTTTTTTACAAAGACTTATTAGTGGCTTGTCTATTTAAAATTTAGTCTTGACTCAATTTTTTAGAATTGAAAACAAAATTGATCAGAGTATTAATCAAAGTAATTGAAGATTTGGGTATATAGAAGGGGAAAGAAAGAGAAGGAAAAGGCATTTGATTTTTTTATGCATTTGTATATCATTCATGAACTGAAATGTGATATTTATATTGATACCTATAATCTCAAGATTTATTTAGCTAATTGGCTTTTTGAAGGCATAAATAAAGCCATAGATTCGAGATGGAAAGCCCCATTTTACCACATTGTCGTATATTTGGAACGATGTTTACTTATTTCGACAAAGCTACATATAATTTGTGTTTTTGGAAATAAAGATTTTATTTTTATTACACGACATTTGCTTATGTTGCTTTGTTTGGATCTAGAAACAATTTATCTCATTTTATTATTATAATTTTTATAAATTTTTTCACAAAATATAATAAACAATTTAACATTTTCAAATTTTAAAATAAGAATAATATTTTAACAATATTTTATTATACTTTTAACTTTCATCTAAAATCATCTTATCTTATCTCATTATCTAAATTATATCTTAAATGGCAAAGTTATATAAATTACCAATTATTTTAAAAATTATATCGATAAATGCAAGATAATATTATTTTTACCATACATGCCTCTTTTTATTTTTAATGTATGACTAATTTTTTGTTGTTAGTGATAGAAAAATATCATGTTTAAAAATCTAGGCGATCTAAGTTATTACAATGAGCTGGTCAAACTGGCTTTATCCCTGGAAGGTTTGCACTGTTGGATAGAGGACAGAACAGTGGCTATAGTGAATATGGTTCAATCTGAAATGTTATGTACTGGTTGATTATTCATCAATAAAAGCAGCTATTTAAAATATAAAATAAAAAAGCCTGTTCTACTTCTTGTAGGCACAATGAGAGACATTCCATTAATTTCTGGTTGATTTACAAGGATTAAAATTGAGTTAAAAACTCACTACCAATTTGAAATTTGAACCCTTCAGATTCACCAAATGCACCGACTATTGATGCCTTGAAGGGCCCCAACCCAACTTTGAACGATACGTGGGGAGGATGGCAGGAAAAGTACTGGCACTCGAGTGGACTTTGTAAATATTTTAATGCTTGGGATAAAAAGAAAAAAATATTGAATTTTTAATATTTGGGGCAGCTAACCTCACACAACCAAGCATATTTTTAGCCCTTCCAAAATTTGTTGGGTTCTTTATTCTTTTCTAACCCTCTTTTGACTCTTCGTTTATCCGAAACCGGCCTTCCTCCTTGTGTGCAGTGCGCGCATATTTCATCCAGATTTTCTTCCTGTTTGGTTCATGTTCAGCTAAGCTTCGCAGAACTAGTCGTGTTGTGTTTTTGTTGCTTATAGCCTTATTTTGAGGGTTACCCATTTGAATGAAGTTGCTTTTATGCATCTACATTGTGCTTCTCGATTCCGAGAGCAGGGGATTTGAATGATTTGCTCTTCCTACAAAAGGAGTTGGAGATTGAAGTCTGGGAAATGGACTTTTTCTGATGAAATATTGTAGGTGAGGCATTGATTGGAACCACACAAAGTTTGTGTTTTTTGTTCGATTTTATGGATATCCATTTGAATGAAACTATGAAACCCCGACACAGACGCTCAAGGTCTTGTGCTTACTTATGTTAAGTATGTATCTTTGCGGGATAGAGAAAGTCTCTCTCTCTCTCTCTCTCTCTCACACACACACACACACGCACGCACGCACACACACGCACGCACGCACGCACAAACACACTAAGAAAAGCAAGGGTCTTGTGGAAGTTACCTGTCTAAATGAGTAATGTGGAAAGTTTTTTGGGCTGATTTCTTGAATAACTTAACCTTTTGTTCGAACTGCTCATTTACATTTTGCTATTTAAACTCCTTTGCACATATATGAATCGAGCCATGATAAGATTTCCCATCGTTTTTGGTATGTTCTTTGGGTTTTGTGGGTGAAGTGGTTTTCTTTTATAGTCAAGAGGATGGAAGTTGAGAAAAGACGCTCGAAGGGAGGCTTCCTTAACTTGTTTGATTGGAATGGTAGATCTCGGAAGAAGCTGTTCTCTAACAATTCCGAATTACCTGGTATGATTCTATTCTCTAAGTTATTTTCCTTCTATAACAAAATTTATTATTTTAGTCTATGATCATGCTTATCATATCGATGTGTGTGCCCTATATTTTTGCTGATTCTCTCTTTTTATGCTCATGACGTTCTTTCTGGTCGAGTATGATCTTTACTTATCTATTTAAGTGTTCCTTCCATCTGAATGTAGAAGAACTGAAGCGGGGAGATGAAAATGCAGAGAATGTGTCTAAGTCATGGTTTGATAGGGTAGGAAACTTCTCCTCTCTCCCAACTGTTTTCCCCCTATTGTTTTTTAAAGGAATGCAACAAATAAAATTGTATCGTTTTGTCTGCTATGGTCATAATTCCAGGTAGAGATTGATGATAATGAAGCAAGTTCAAGTAATAAAGGAAGTGGTGATTATAACTGTGCTTCATCAGTGACTGATGATGAAGGGGGTGGGGCTAGAGCCCCCGGAGTAGTCGCTCGACTCATGGGTTTGGATATGTTGCCAGCTTCAAATGTTGCCGAGCCCTGCTCAACCCCATCTTTGGACTCCTGCTCTTATAGACCATCCTTTTATGATAGGAGCAATCCTAATTTGTGGAGTGATTATCACCTTATGGATTTCATGAACGTGCCCAATAAGCTGGAGAAATCTTCTTGGAATGCTATAGAGTCAAGGACACAGAAGCACCAGAACCGCCCTTTTGAGAGATTTCAATCAGAGACGTTGCCTCCAAAATCAGCTAAATCAATTCCAATTACGCATCATAGATTGTTGTCTCCTATTAAGAGTTCTGGGTTAATCCCAACCAAGAATGTGGCGTACATAATGGAAGCAGCTGCTAAGATAATTGACGCAAGCCCTCGGGAATCTACCAAGAATAAAGCATCAGCCCTCAGGTCCTCATCAGTTCCTCTGAGGATCAGGGATTTGAAACAGAAGTTGGAAGCTGGACATAGAGCATCCAGACCTGAAAGATTCAAGGGACCCAGTGCTGTTAAGTATAAGAGTGGGCATTCTAATGATGGGAGCAGCAATGGATCTGAGTACAAATCTTTTACAAATTTAAAAAAGAGTGGTTCTGGCAATGTGAAGAATAAGGGAAAATCAGTTTCCCCTGCAGTACAAGCTAAGGTGAATGTTGAGAAAAGAAATGGATCAACTTCAAGTAGTAAAAGGACTTTCATGAACCAGAAGGAAAAGAATTATGTGAAATCAAACCAGTTTTCCAAGAACCTGCCAAGTATGCAAAGGAGTGAACGGAAGAAAACTTTTGCAAACAGGACTAGCAATGTGCTTCAGCAGAATAACCAGAAGCAAAATTCTCTATCTAATAATGATAACTCGAGTTCAAAAACCTCAATTTCTAATCAGCTAACAAGGACTCGGTCCTCTGATGGTTCTGTTGGGCCAAATAAGACTTTAAATAAGGTTGTTGTGAACCCTGAAACTGGGGCTAAAAAGCTGAGCTCAGTGGCAATACCTACTGAAAAGGAGTTCCCGTTATCCACAAGGATGAAGGTCCCCCTAAAGAAAATGCCTGTAAGTGGGGAAGTTCATCTTCGGAAAAATCTCATTGATGTGGCATTGCTCAATAATGATGAAAGTTCTAGAAAATGTAATGTTGCAATCGATGGATGCACAAGTTGGGGTGCAGATAGCATGAAACAAGGAATGGATGTAATTTCATTTACATTCACGTCTCCCTTGAGAAAATCCAGACCTGAAACAAACTCCTCTAGTCATGTAATGGGAATAAATAACCACATCGGTAATGATTCTTTTGCCAATTGTGATCAGCCTCTCCTAAGCAATTTTCAACTATCTTCTCCTGGGCTAAATGCAATTGGTGGTGATGCTTTGAGTGTTCTTTTGGAACAAAAGCTGCAGGAGTTGAGACATAGAGTCGACTCATCACACTGTAACCTGATCAGAGAAGGTACTTCTGCTAGTTTGGTATCAGGTTTTCAGGATTCCGATCCCAGTGTCATGAGCTCCAAATCAAGGGAAGAGAATAAGAGTCTTCAATTTGGTCTGAGACATAAATTAGATAGTTTATATGACTTAGACGCCTCTTCACTTGATGATCTGGTGCAGAATGTGAACCAGCAGAGGCAGGTCTGTATCCTTCCTTTACATATTCGGTTATAGCTATCATAAATTTTCACTTTTGGTTTTCTATTATCATGGGATAAATCAAATCTGGAGGTGCTAAGTTGTTAGCGTTTGGATTTCGGATGATAGTTTCTCTTGACTAGAAACAACCAGTCAATGACATGAACTGCTTTTAGTGACCTTTTGAAGGTCACTTATTGTTGGTTCTTCTGGTTCTGAGTACTAGTTTCTTCTCCCGGTAAACTTATTGTTCTCTTTGTCCTTCAGCGATATGATTGAATGTTATGGGTGGTAATTGGTCAAATGCCTTTACACTAGAACTCATAACTCCTGTATATCCACTAATTATGTCATAGAAAATTCGGGTATGTATTTAATTGGTCAATCATGATGTTGGGCTTATTAATGTGTTTGGAGTTCGTGTCCATCTTATGTGCAAGTGCAGACACTTGCTCTTACTAGTACAAGTTCCTACTCTGGAAGTCACAGTTTACTGCAAAGTTCCTATATCAGCTATTGGCACCCTTAAATTTCATCCATTCCTGCCAACAAGTGATTCATAATCATAACTAACAATATTTGAATTTCCGTAGCCTATTTTAGTGGGATTTCCTTTTTCGATTTTCTGGATATTTTTTTCCATCTATGATTTCAAATAATTTTTCGCACATTGAACATATGCTTGAAATATTAGTTGCAAGCTCTTATGATCTCTTCAACGGTTTCAGGGATCTGAATGGATGGAAGTGCATAGCAGCTGCAGCAACAACAGTGCAACTGGAGAAGAACTTGATTGTCTAAACCCCAGGCCTTCTTCAAGTTTTGAACACTCTTTTGCCAGTGAAAGTGTCCCGGATAATAGCCAGAGTACCATTGGTAAATTTGGTCTTATTTTTCTTTCACTACACATGATAACGATACATATGAGATCAGAGCATAATTCGGTCATGTGAATTAATCTTATTCTCAAAACTAATCTTGAAAACTGTCAGAAAAATGGCCAGGAACCTAGTGTGCATAAGGAAGTGATGTCCAAAGAAAGAAAAGAAAAACTATTGTTTCAGGGATGTAAGTTGTCACTCAATGGGGAAAGAATTTAAGCAATAGAAGAATATGTAGCAGCTAGTGGAGTTTTGCATGATTTAAATTACTTTCACTGTGTAAGATTGTATGAAAAAATGATGAATAATTTAATTTGGTAGTATATAAATGACTCTGAGACTTATAAAAAAAAAATGACTCTGAGAACCATGTTTTGTTGCCTTTGACCAAATGAATGTTATAACCACGACATGTACTTTTTTTTCAGAGAGCACGAAGTATTTACTGGAGCAAGCTCAAGAATCATCTAACTGGCACTCTACAAATGAATCTCTGCAATTGGGAGGTGAGATTGAATTATCTGACTCAGCCTCTTCCATGTCTACAATGGATATGAGCAGAAAGCATGTAAGTAGAACATTCAGTTTGATGGGTTCTATGGGATCAAGCAACTGGGAACTAGACTATGTGAGGGATATACTCAACAGTGCTGAGTTAATGTTGGAAGATTTTGCCCTGGGTCAGACTGGTAGGGTTGTGGCTCCAAATCTCTTTGATCAGTTGGAAAATCTGGGAAATGGATCACAAAGAAATGGAGAAGAGTACTACAAGCTTGGGCGAAAGGTTCTATATGATTGTGTGAATGAATGCCTGGACTTGAGGTATGGGCCAATTCTTGCCGGAATCAGCAGCAAATCATTGGCCAACTCAGTGGCATTGTCAGGCAGGAAGATGTGGATTGCAGAGGAACTATATAAAGAGATTTTAGGTTGGAAAAGCATGGAGGACTTGATGGTAGATGAGCTTGTGGACAAAGACATGAGCATTCAGAATGGGAGATGGCTTGACTTTGACATGGAAGCATGCGAAGAAGGTATGGAGATTGAGAAGCAAATATTGGCTTCTTTGGTTGATGAATTGGTTTCTGATATATCGCATTAGCATAGATAGCTTTTTATTATTTTAATTTTATTGTGTCCAGGTGGTTTGGTCACCTAGCAAATCTTGTACTTCTTCCCTTTTCTTTTGGGTATATATTTTATTCGAAAAGATGAAAAGCATCACAGATCATTCACTCTGGTCAGTAATTATTTTCCAATTTACTGTAGCTCCCAATATCAAATTGCAAATAATTTTTTGGTTAATTTTTTGTTCAATGGCACCCATGTTGTTTACTTCCTAAAATTGATTAGAACTATCCTGGTATTTCTTACATGAACCGAGAACATTCAATGAAAGTGGAGCGGGTTTCCATTGAGCTACATGTGTGGTGCTGCAAATGGAGCTTTTTGGCTCTGTAGTATACTTGATTAGTCTAGGCAACATGTAGCAGTGGTGGTGGCATTTACAGGAAAATTATAAGAGTGCTGTTGATGTTATGGTATAGACAGTGGGGAGGTAATGGTGAACTACAGCTGGTCGGAAGTATGTAACTTGTGCTTGGGGGTTGAAGGTGCCCTCAGCTTTGGTGAAAAGAGCTATATGCACCTAGCTTCCTAATCAGCCAATGCATGTAAAACTGGATCCTGTTTTACGTTTTAACTTCCTGCACTCTACGGTCTACCTTAGCTTAGAAAGGTGACTTTCCAATTTCCAGAAAGTTACGGTGTCTATAGGGCCCTTTTGCCACCAGTGCCCACGAGATTTAACCCTAGGGACTATTGAATTGGTAGAATTTTCTCTTGAATTATTCATGTATTCTTGTAAGAAACCCTTTGCCAAGAGCTTGTGTACTCTCAGGGATTAGTTGGAGCTCGGATCTTGGATGCCAATAAAAAAGAATAGTACCCATGATATTTAACATCTTTCTTTCAAAACACTTTCTAAGTTAAAACCGGCTGAGCTCTGGCAGGAGCCGAAACCACAAATTGTAATGATGGCAAGTAAAAGATATGAATCTCAAGGGAAAGCATTATTGCCTTTCAATGTTTGATGCAAAAGGGTTTGAAAAAGTTCAAAACTTTGTCCAGTTTTCAATACAGGCAAAAAGGGACCAATCTGGCCAAGGTTTAACGGGCTTAAAAGGTTGGTGGGGTTCAATAAAGGATGTCTAATTTTCAAATAAACAAGTATGAACTAAGAATTTAATCCAAATATTTAATTCTTAAGGAGCAGATAATTACAAAACCGCATAAAGCAAAAAAAGATGGTATGGAAGACAAGAGGCAGAATTGCAATGGGTTCATTTTTTCTGAGTGGTCATGGGCTTTAAAAAAGCTTCTAATCCCAAGTTTTCATAAAATAAAACTCCACAAAATTGAAAAAGAACTATTGACAGAATTTTCTTCTTCTCTCCTCATATTTTTAGTGGATGCACTGCTTTTTTTCAAGCTCTAATAAGAACATATCTAAAACAATTTTTTCCATTAAAAACAAATTTCTAATTAGTCGCACCCCTTTTATGAAAGTATTATTACAGTTATAAAGAGAATTTACAAAATAAATTCATAAACTAGTATGACTTTATGCAATACGTTAGATTTATTTTATAATAAAAATAATTTTACAATCTCATGTGTCATGAATTGACATTAATTTAAAAAAAAAATCAAGAATTAAAACAGTGACTAAGTTTGAGTACAAAGGCACATGGCTCTTGATGCGGAGCATTTATGGGCATGTTTAGCATTCACTTTGAAGGCATGCTGATCGGAAAGGAGGCCGGTTTGTGTATTATTTGCAATAGAGTTATGAATGCTTAAATGTAAACACTCCTCACATGGCCATAGCATCGAAAAACGAATCTAAACAACATATCACGTGGATTTTCCTCTCTTGTTTCTCACTTTCTTCCTCCACATAATTACTTTTATATCAAATTATTCTTTCTCTCCGATGATTCCATGAATCTGATCAACCTTTCTAGATTCTCCGTCGTTTACATTGATTTTTTGTATCAATTTTCCACCATTTTATCATGAAAAAGAAAAGATATCATAGAGATCATCATCATAGATCACCATTCTTAATTAGAATTTTATCTATTTATATTTGGATTATTTTTCTTTTTTTCTTTTTATTGATACCAGATGTCCGAGAACAAAATCTCAACTAATGTTAAAATCCACGTACTCTCTATAAGAAATTTTTTGAAATGCATTCAGGATAATTTTGTAGAAAATCTTTCTCTTCTAAGAAAACTTCTGGAAGCGAAAAATCATTTATAAAATATATTAAAATGCAGATGGTGAGGTACTGAACAGAGTGCTCAACCAGATGTCAGAATTTTTATTTAATTTTATTTTATAATGGATTTGAGGAAAGCTCTTTGCTTGCTGCCAAGCAATACCAATATTCTTTTTTCTTTCTTGGGGATGGGGAAACAGCTGAAAAGTGGGCCCTCCTCTCATGCATTCTATAAATAATAATGTATACAGATTAGTATGCAATTGCTATATTTATGAATTGAATACTTTACTTTTTTTTTTTTTGGAAAAGAATACCTCAATAATTCATTGATGATAATCGGTATTACATACTTTATCTTGATCCAGAATCTTTGTAACAAAGGCTGGCATATCCTCTATCCACACCATTCTTTCTAACAAGTTAAAGCTGTTTTAGCTAAGCAATGTGCCACTGTATTTTTATCTCTTAAAATAAATTGTAACTGCCAATCTCTATGACTTCTAAAGAAAGACTTTGCATCCTCAACCAACGGGCCCAGTTCTGACAAATCTTCCTCCTCCCTTTGGATTGCCATGATAACATTCTTTGCATCCCCTTCAAAAATAGCATTGTGAATATTTAGTTCACTGCAAATTTCTAGAACCATTCTCAATGCCATGCATTCTGCCACTCCTGGAGCTTCCACATTCCTTATTTGATCACACACAGCCACTAAAGGTTCTCCCTCCTCGTCCCTTATCATGATTCCCACTCCCATTTTCCTCTCTTTGGCTTCTACGGAGGCGTCCCAATTTACTTTAACAAAGCCATTTCCTGGTTTCTCCCATCTTTGTAATCCTCTTCCATTCACAGAAATCTGTTTTTCATTTGGCTGTGAACTCTGAGCCCTCTTATATTCTAACAAAGCTTCACTAGCTGTTAATTGAATACTTTACCTAAAACAGATTATTGTTATAATGATTAGTTTAAATTAGAGGGAAAGGGTTACATATGTTTCCTAGCAGCTGCCCACAAGTTGGGATTCTATTCCTATGAAGACAGCTACAACTCTGTTTCTCCAAGGTGTACCTATATCTCATATAAAGTCAATACAAATGCCTTTTTTCATATAAAAATAAATATATTTATATTTATAGTTTTAAGACGAACAATTCTCGCGCGTTTTAATTAAAAAAATAATAATAATTCACATGATTTTTTATTTTTTTTTTAAGACCCTCTTTCCATTTTTATTTTTTTTTGAGTTTATAACAGCAAGGTTGGCAAAGCATTGAATTCTCAATATATACTTTTGATTTGATCGTGCAAGATTTTTAAATTGATAAGATCGTTAGTTAATATGAAATCATCACTTATTTCAAAATAAATATATAAGAATGCGTCGATTTTATTATCTATTTTATATCGATTTCATGAGTTGGCATTATGATATATTTCTAGATTAATCATTCTTTGCTTTGTGCATTAATGTCATTGATATTATTACATGATGATATTATCAAAATAATAACAAAATATTATTATCTATTTTAGATTTCATCATTTTTTATGGCAATTAATTAATTTTTTGTTTAAATTATTTACTTATAAGGTTCTAAAAATATATTTCGATTGAAAAAGACAAAATTTATAATAATATTAACGTTCATCAATACAAAATACAACTTTCTATTCACTCAATAATTCTCACAATATTTTTTAATATGAAATTAAATTACTAAAAAAATGGTTTATTATATTTTATTATTAGAGAATATTAACGTAGTGGCTCTAGTGGGATACTTTAGTAATTACAGAAGGACGTATCGTACGGATATGGAAAAGAAGAATGGCATTGAGGAAATAAAACACAAAAGCAAGGGCAATTCCAATCTCACACTCCCACTCTAATATATTTTTCCCATCTGCCATATTTTTGGGCCACGCACAGATTGCTCCTTCCCCCACATGGCCACACTCGAAAACACGAACACCATGAACCTCGAAACTCCAAACTCTAACGCAGAGCTTCCGAATCCCGGCAATGCCGAAACCCAACCCATTTTTGAAGACATTGATAGCTCTTGTTCTACTCCTTATGTCAGCGCTCCCTCCAGCCCTGGCCGTGGCCCCGTCTCCGGCTTCTTCTACAGCGCCCCTGCAAGCCCGGTGCACTTTGCACTCAGCTTAGCATTGGCATCGACGAAACAGCCTCAGTCTTCTTCGATGATGGATGACTTTGAGTTCTCTGCAAGGTTCGGGTCGAGTGGGTTGAGTTGTACCGGGTCCATGAGCTCGGCTGACGAGCTTTTCTTGAACGGGAAGATCCGCCCCATGAAGCTCTCCACTCACTTGGAGCATCCTCAGGTTTTGGCTCCATTGATGGATCTTGAATCAGAATTGGATGAGTATGAGCCGGATCAGGTTGGCGAGAGAGGCAGAGATCTGGGGTTACGTGATAAGTCTCACCACAGAAGAACCAGATCTCTGTCTCCGATGAGAAACGCAGGGTTTGAGTGGACAGAGGACAAGGATAGAGATAAAAATACAAGCTTTGAAGACAATAATGGTTGTTTGGAAGTAGAAGAGAATGAGAGGGAAAAGATCGAGGGGTTCTGTTCAGAGACAACTACTCCTTCGGTCTCTGCTTCGTCCTCGAGATCTTCTTCGGCTGGAAGGAGCTCAAAGAGGTGGGTTTTCTTAAAAGACTTTCTCAGGAGCAAAAGCGAAGGGAGAAGTAACAACAAGTTCTGGTCGACGATCTCGTTTTCTCCAACAAAAGAAAAGAAACCTGGAAACCAAACGCTTCCAAACCTTGTTTCGAAGGATAAAGACAACAAGTTTACCAACCCGGTCACCGTAGCCTCAGAAGCAGGGAAAAGTAAGAGAAATGCACGAACTTCGGCAAAGAAAGCTGCCGGAAAGCCTGCCCATTGGGTCGGAAAACGGCGCATCCCCCCGTCGCCGCATGAGTTGCATTACACGGCTAACAGAGCACATGCTGAGGAAATGAGGAAGAAGACTTTCTTGCCTTACAAGCAAGGGTTGCTTGGGTGCTTGGGATTTAGTTCAAAGGGGTATGGAGCTATGAATGGTTTTGCCAGAGCTTTAAACCCAGTTTCCTCCAGGTAAATATCTCTGTTGGGTTTTCAAGAGAAAAGGGTTGTAAATAATTTGTTTTTGTTTTTGAGCTTTTTGTTATTTAGGATTTTTTTTTAATGATTATCTATGTATTTATTGTTGGGTCCTTCTCTCTTTTGGCTAAAAGAG
The DNA here is from genome assembly GCA_011037825.1 of Carya cathayensis. NCBI lineage: Eukaryota > Viridiplantae > Streptophyta > Magnoliopsida > Fagales > Juglandaceae > Carya > Carya cathayensis. The sequence continues at coordinate 603,854 of QGSO01000241.1, forward strand.
ACACTGTCCCTAATTTAATAGGGTTCATGAAATTATGGAGTTTCTTTTATCTCCCCTACCTCCCTATTTGCTTTGTTGAGAGCTCGGGTACTTCACTTGTATATCAGTTTGATATTCGCAGTTTCTATAATGGGGGTTGGTTCCAAGCCATGAGGAAGATAAATTATCAATCTTTCTCCTTATGGTTACTCAAGAAATTTACAAAAGTTTCACTCGAAGTTGATGTAATTGTTGTACCAATAATTTGAGGAATTTTCAGTATTGTTATTGTAATCCAAATTGCATGATTATGATATAGAAACTTTATTTGGATTATCAGATCAATAATTTCATCCACATGGTCGACGTAGCCAGACCTGTCTATGTTTGGTACTGAAGTCTGAAAGCCCGCGGCCCCCCCCCCCCCCCCCCCCCCCCCCCCCGGGCGGCGGCACCAACCCATAAACGCATGAGGAAATGGACGTGTGTTTGGTTGTATGTTTCTGGCTCAAGCTCTTTGATTCATATGCATATATTGCATAAAAGTGGTCGTTGGGATTCTTTGAAATAGATTAGTCGAGCCAATTTACTTCTGTTATAGTAGTAGAGCCTGTTCTAGGGCCCTAAGAATGCAACTTGTTTATACAATAATTTTCCTCTGATTGCAGCTAGTAGATCTAGGTGGTGGTTGAAGGTGATAAAGGAGGATTATGGTCTAAATTCAAATGGGGGCATGCTGTCTCCTAGACAATGACAGAAAAGAGTGTGGGGTGATGAAACATTGACTTGATCTTTGATGAATTTGTTTTTGTCTGATAAAAAAATTAAAAAAAAAATCTGAAAATTTTCTTTTTAGTCACTACTCTCTGGGTCTTTCCTCCTTTATTTCCAACGTGAAAAGTACAGCAATTTTTTGGACTTTTGAGACATTTGTTAAAAGAATGAGGAGCAGAAGAACCATCAGATACAGATACTAGGCCCCTGCCCGATTAATCTGTTGGATGATGGGGAAATCTTAAGCGGTAGAAATGAGAAGCAAGAGAGATCTCCCTAGGCGGGGTTCATCTCTTGCATACACAACACCTGTGTGTACTTGGTTGTCCACCTTTGCATGTTCGACAAATACCATCATCATGAATAAAAGAAAAGAGAAGAAAATAGAAGCAAGAACAAAATCATGGTCCCCATGGCCTTTATTATCCCAATTTCAAAATTAACCCAGAACTCAATAATAATGACAACAGAAAGTTTGGGTTGTACTCGAAAGATCTGTGTGAAAATCCCACTCCGTTCAATCACCAACTGGACTTGGAAAATGTTGGTTGACACTGTTCTGGTCCCATCTCCAGTTTTATGTCGGGGAATCCAAGTATATATTTATGACTATTCACTAATCAGTAATTCCTCTTCATGAGAACAAAATCACTACCTCCTCTAGCCCTACATTCTACCTTTTTTTATTCCTGAGCAACTTTAGTTTTTAATTCCCAGAAGAGACCATGTTACATCTAATCCTGATGCATGCCCTTACGATGGGCATTCCTTTATGATGGAAATATTTCTGATAATTTAGACTTTAAGGTATGTGTTGGAACTTCAGACTCTTTCTGCACATTGATTCATGAAAATAAGGAATCCACTCTCTCTTTTGTTTTTTTTTTTTTTTTTTTGTTTTCTTCCTCAAAGACAAGTATACGTAACAAAAGTATAAAAGTGAGTTTACCTTAAAAGAAAAAAAAAAAGGGATTATGTTCCCTCTTAACTCCTTTTGCTCTGTCTTTATAGTTATTATAATGGTACCTTGATTGTTTTGCTCAGGAAAAAAGGCAAAAAGGGAATGTTAGTCTTGTACACCAACCTAAATTGGATTCTCAACTACATCTTACTTTACAATACCAAGACATTTTTTCAAACTAATTGGATGACAGTTGACAGAGGGTTTGAAAATGATCAGAAAAGGATAAAAAGCGTGAAGAATTAATGCAGTGCTAGTTTACCGAGGATTAAGCAAAAGTTCCCTATTTCTACAGCATTTTGTAGCATCATCATTTGCAAGATGACAGGTTCAGTATCAAATTCTCCAGCCCACAAATCTCTCTTGCATCACATCTAATCCCACATGCATACACGTATCAAGTATTCAAGTATGTACATGGGGAACTTCTGGGATGAGGTGAGAGAAAGAGAAGCCCTTTTGTTTGTATCCTGATCATCTGAGGCTCTGAGCAAAGAGGCTCACATGTAATTTTATCAGGAAATGAGTCCCGCAGTCAGCACTGCTGCTGTGGGTCTAATGTCAAAAGCAGACTCTGATTGGATTGTCTTGGGTATAGGTTTGAATGATCCATGTGAAACTTTTCAGAGTCCTATCATCCAACTGTAAACATTTACTACCCAAATGTCTGTAATTTGGAACGTAAATACGTATCATTTTTTCATTTAAACCCTCACCATTGACCTACTTTGTACAAAAAATCTGAAATATTAACCAGAAAGCTGGTGTATGTAATGGGCCATGGCAGTACGGTACATAAACTATCTGCCAAAACTGAGCACCAGTACATATTGGACAGTGAATTATTTTAATGTTGAAGACGCCATCTCTTATTTTTTCCTCTTGCTCGAAGCTTTTAAGTGGGAAAAAAAATTAACACATAAAATAATGGCGAATAATGATAAGCTCCTACTCTCTTATTTACTCTTTTACTATTCTTTTAATTTTTATAATTTATAATTTCACTTATTTGTTAAAAAAGTGAATATTGATGAAATTAAATCTTTTTTTAATTTTTTTAATAATTAAGGATGTTAAAAAAATACTTCAAAGAAAATAATGAAAAAAATAAAAATTTCAAATACACTAAAATAATAAATGAGTGGTAAAATAGTGGTAAACCCATTATTACTTTTTTTTTATTTGTCATGAGCTTCCTATCAATTTTACACAAAAGGCTCCGTCTCTTCACGGTTGTTTGGATGGGGGAACACACCGATAATGCAAACAAGAAAATGTGCAAAAACAGTCTTTCAATCAATGCCTAGGTGTGCCAAAAGGAGCTAAATCGGATTTCAAATGCAAAAACAGTGTATATTCCTGTTGATCGTGTGCTAGCTACCCTTTCTTCTGTTCTACAATTGTAAATTGGAAAAATCTAATTACAATTATAATTATGTATTAATATGTGTATTAATTTAATTTTATTGATTAAAAAGTAAATTTTATTAAAAATATTATTAATTTAAATTTTAAATATAAAAAAATCAATATTAATAGATAACAAAACTCTTATAAATTTAACAAGAGCAAAATGTGACGTAAAAGGTACACAGAAACAGTAACATTTCCCGAGTCCAAAACACTCAACAATAAAAAACTGGGTTGCTGATGCCTGATCCAAGTAAAATGGAAAGAAGTGCCTCCTGCGGATCAAGCAAAGGTAGATAGAATATTCTTCTTAAGAGTGAACTCATCTGCCTTCGCTGGGCTGATAGACTCTGCAAACAATACACAATATATAATATCACGTTGAGTTCATCCTGCAGTTTACTAATAAGGAGATGTTTGGGAAATAAAATGAGATGTAAATTTTATGAATAATAGTAAGATAATTTGTTAATATTAGTAAAATAGTTTGTGTTAAGTATTTATTAGATTTTGAAAAAGTAGAGAAAAAAAATAAATAAAAAATATTATAAAGTTAAAATATTATTTAATATTATTTTTGTTTTAGAGTTTTAAAAAATTAAATTGCTTTTTGTTTAAAAATTTAAAAAAGTTGTAATAATTAATTTAAAAGTATTTTTTTTTAATAATATCTAAAAAGAAATGAAATGAGACGAGATGGAAATTGTTTTAAAACATCCTCCAAAGGCTCTCACGCGATAGTCCTCACTAGTAACAGCACAATAACATTTCCCGTTTGTTATTGACCATGTATTAATTATTAACTGATATAACTGTCTTTCGTAGCATCTAATCACAGACCATCTATAACATATCTAATTTTAATTAAATAAATTGAAGTGTGGAGTTAGGATTCGAATGATCAAAGACTTATACCGATATTATGTTAAATTACCACAAACACAAAGGCTTAAGCTGATAAAGAGGAATATTTAATTATTTAACACTCCCCCATGTTTAATAATAACAATTGTCTAGAGAGATGACCACCAGATTTTCAAGGCTGAAGTTCTCATAAGTAATCTAATAATTACAAATAATATTTCATTGCTCTCCAGACTCCGAGTAGTTGAAAATTGAAAACTTTCTTGCGTTATTGCGTTCAAATTATCTCTTGTTAGCTTTTTTTTTTTCCTTAACTACTCTTTCTATTTTGTATTTTTTTTTTTCAAACTTCAGAAAGACCAAGTTCAAGCTGTCCAGAGAAATTATTAATAGCTAGGTGTTGTAGCCCTGCAGGATGCACAAGTTTTGTAGTGCTCTTCGTTCCACGAGGGGACGGGAAGGAAAAAAAAAAAAAAAAAAAGAGGGAGGAGATATGAGCATGTGCTATCTAATGAGGATGAAAAAAATTGCCTATCATGAGTGTTTGTGAGAAGTATTTGCCAGTTTTGCATAAAGAAGCCAGGGTAAGGGAAAAGATGGTAGGAATATGCTAAGATAATATATATATATATCTTGTTAGGGGTGAAAACCGACTTCATCGGCACTGTTTTTGGGTAAAACCGACGATGTGAAATATACCAGAGCAACCGACCGTAACCGGTCAATGGGGAGGAGGAAAACCGTCTGTATTTACTTCGGCGGTTCTCTAGTGGTTCACGGTCAATTCTCGATTCCCCTAATGACATTGGTTCTACGAGAGAGTAGAGAGAGAGAATGAGAAACGGAAGTGAATCGGGGAAGAAGAAGATCTAAACGACGTCGTTTGGTTTTAAATCCAACGGCGACATTCTACTTTTTTTTTTTTTCTAGTTTCTCACAGATAAAACGACGCCGTTTGGTTTAATACAAACGGCATCATTTAGATGTATTTTAAACACAACTGAAAGCATCAAACGACGCCGTTCCACTTAAGTGGAACAACGTCTTTTTATATAGATATAAATTTTAAAAAAATAAGTATATGTGGTTGGCCGGTTATGCGGTTTGAATCGGTCTCAAACCGCAACCAAACCGACGTCCGTCGGTTTTGTTAAATTTCTGTCACCCGCCGACCGGTTCCTTGGCCAACCGGTTCCCTGGCGGTTTTGGACTCCGGCAGTAGGTCTGTGCCGGTCACGACCGGTTTGTCGGTTTCTTGTACACCCCTATCTCTCGTCATCATCTTTCCTTTTTTGGAAAGCCAAGTACTTTTGAAGAACCACAAAATTTCCTGGAGTTAATCCATACAAAGCATCCTAAAAGTCTTATCCTAAAGGTTTTGGCAGCAGACAAAACCTGATTTCATAGCTAAATAAACCAATGTTCTGGGATCAACATCGCAAAATTTATTTCTTCCCTTCACTGTCTCTTTAAAGGCTGAAAGTTTAGCTGGTTATAGGAGTCAAGGTTAAAATTCATTATTCCAAAACGCCTGCAACTTTCAATGACGTGAGATATTTATCAAGTATTCAAGTTGAATTTATTGCTAAAATGATGAGACGTGTTACCTTCTCAAGCATGCGTTCAAGGCGCTGAACTTCATTCTTGGCATAATCGGTACCTTTGTCCATAGAGTTCTTGGCAGCTTTCAAGTAAATCTTCCCATATCTAAAGATGTAATTATGAGAAAAAGAAATTCAACTTTAGAAACTTGGATCCAGCAAACTTTATTACTTTACAGCAATAATTCCTGCCATTTCATTAAGAAGGTCGTGCATAACAGCCATCAACCATGTACATTTTGACAGAAAGTTTGAATAAACTTTATCCAACAAATATTGGAGAGAATTATGAAGTCATTGACATAACCTGGTCGTTGACTTCTTCTTCTATCCGGGCAAATGCTGCCTTCTTCTCTTCACTTCCAGCACTCAAAAACTCCTTAACCAGGTTGTCCAAACTTGAAACAATACCAGCCTACATCAAGGAAGATAAAATTTCTCAAGAAAATTAAAATTTGTTAAGCGAGGTTCAGTTTTTAATATACATCTCTCACCAACTTTGGATGTAAGTTGCCCGGCCTTTGCCATCACGACTTGTGCCACAATTCTCATTAGGAAATTGTATAAGGGACATATAAACACAGTTTTATAATATTTATTGAATATTTACTATTAACAAAAAAGTAACATAAATTATTATAAATGTCGTATGTCTCGTATTATGCATCTCCCAACTTAGGACTAATTTGGATATATACTAATTAGTTGAAATATATGAGGTAGATGCGATGAGTTGAGATTGTTTGTAAATAATAACGAAATATTTGAGTTGAAATGAGATGAGTTAGAAATTGTTTGAGTTAAAACGTTTTATGGAATTTTGGAAAAATAGAAAAATTGAATAAAAATATTATAAAGTTAAAATATTGTTAAAATATAATTTTTATTTTGATATTTTAAAAAATTGAATTATTTTTTGTGTTTTGTTTAAAATTTGAAAAATTTATAATAATTAGGTAATTATTAGATAAATTTTTTTTTAAATATTTGAAATTGAAAACTATTTGTGTTTGTAGTATTTAGATATTGAAATGAGATGAAATGGAAGCATATCTCTATCCAAACCAAGCCTTAAGGCCTTGTTTGGATAGTAAAATCATCTCATTTCATCTAAGTTTAGTACATCTCATCTCAATATCTAAATACCACAAACACAAGCACTTTTCAATTTTATTAAATCCTGAACTTTTTCATCTAATCTTTACCTAATCATTACAATTTTCTTAAATTTTCAAACAAAACACATAAAATCAATTCAACATTTCCAAATTTCAAAACAAAAATAATATTATAACAATATTTTAATTTTATAATATTTTTATTTAACTTTTTATCTCTCAATATTTCTCAAAATCTTATAAAACATTTTAACTCAAATCATTTCACTACTTCATAAATTATCTCATTTCATCTCATGTTATTGTACAAAACAGGCTTAACTCTACATTTAAGTCAACAAATACATGTGAATGTGTGTGGTGTACCTTTGTTTGCCTTTTCTCTACCAAGCACCAAAGTTTGAGGATAACCATAGGTCACTGGCTACCTAATGAAACCCCGATTCGATCCGCCTACATTGTTGTTTCAAGAAGAAATGGGAAGTTGCTTCATCTTCCATTTTGCACATTGGACAGCAAGCTTGATCATCATTAAGTGGTATCAGGTATGCAAGATTTAACTTTAAGGAGGGCTCTTGTTTGCAAAATATTGTTGAGCACTTTCCAAAAAAAAACGTTTGAAACGATCTTGAATTTTTAGAAACCAAAGTGTTTTCCAAATAGAAGGTGGAAGATGTACTGCTGCCCTTTCTGTTAGTCTTTCTTGATAATTATCTTCTTTGGATTTTTTAAAAGTCTCCGTTTTGTTTTACTCGTCAACGAAATTAGTCAAAATAATTAATAAAAAATGAAAATGATATTTGAAACTAAACAAAAATTAATTTCAAGCATGCAATGGATTATATGAATATTATAAGAGAATTGCTATACAGGCGTAAAGAAATTACACAAAATAAATCTACAAACTAATGTAATTTTCTGGAATCTGTTAGATCTGTTTTGTAATCAAAATAACTTTACAATCTGACGCACCATATCGGATTACATAAATTTATGAGGTTATTTTTATATAATTTTTTGTGGCTATTATAATATATATATATATATTATACAAATGACTCTTTGTAATTTTAACTATCAGCAGCTTTTTTCTCGGTCGAGTTTACAATGTAGCAAAAAGAAGCATACGAGGATCAGATTTCCGACGCAGAAAACACCGCATTATTTCTGTTTATCATACATAGGCAAACCTTTTCCTTTCTTACACACTACTTCACTTACAGGGGGAGAAAAAACAAAACAAAAAAAAAGAGCAGTGTAAAGAAGAAGACACGTTACACTGAAAAAGTATCCCAAAACAGTAACTGGCTTCACTGATACCTCCAAGAAATTAAAAGGAAAGATGAGAGACTCCACCGGATCAAGCGAAGCTAGTTAGGATATTCCTCTTGAGAGTGAATTCATCTGCCTTTGATGGGGTGATAGACTGCACCATCAATACACAACGTATAAGAGCATGTCGAGTTTATATATATCATGTAGGTATGCCGGAGTGCAAATAAGAGTGCATCTTTGACCAGGATAAATTGACTTGTGTTGGTTGGTAGCTGAAAAAACCTGATCTCCCATGGAAATGAACCCATTCATGAACTTGTGGTTTTCATAGAGAGAGTGAAATGAAGAACGAGTTTTGCAATGTTGAGCCCAGAAAGTCAGAATAATTCATACTAACATGATATGAAAGTAATTTTGTCGATGTAATCTATATATATATAAATATATATATATATATATAATTAAGAGCAGTGCGATAATCAAACGGTAGCTCTGCAACTTTCAAACATATGAAATACTGTTGAAGTGCGTTTTGATGAGATGGATTTATTTCCAAAATGATATGATGTATATTACCTTCTCAAGCATGCGCTCAAGCCGCTGAATTTCATTCTTGGCATACTCCACACCTTTCTCCACAAATTTTTTGGCAGCTTCTAAGTAAATATTTCCATATCTAAAAAGATGTAAATTATGAGAGGAGTACTTCTACAGTCACCGCTCCTCCCTCCTGCTTGACCCGGCTTGCACGTGTTATTATATTAAAATCAACAAAAAAAATAAAGAGATGAAATGAATAAAGAACTGAAACGTAAATGGACTTCTCGTTTCTCAGTTTTGGGTGATCTCCACCGATCGGCTTCAAGACTTTTCATTGCATTTTTTTCATTTGTGTGTGTTTCCAGCGACTTTGACCTCAAGGTATTTCTATTAACATTCGATCATTTTCTCTTACATTAGGGTTTTTGTGGATGTGATTCTTTTGTTGGATATTGGGTTTTGATTTAATAATTTGTTGGTGTTTAGCAAATAACTTTGGGCATTGTACAGAGAGATGTCAATGAGAGAGAGAGATTGAGAAATGGAGGAATTCTTAGAGAGAGAGAGAGCGAAAGGGGGTTTTGGAGGGATTGGGGAGAGAGAAAATACTATGGCATTCACACGGAGATTAGAGAGAGAGAGGGAGGGAGGGAGATGGGGTATAATGATTGGGGTTAAAAAAACGGAATTTTGATCTTGCCTACATAGATAAAAAAATTTTGCATCTTGCGCATCCGTGTATAAGGCACTTTTTATTGATTTCATTTGTTTTTCCAATTTAATATTGGGTTTTGATTTAATAATTTGCTGATGTTTAGCAAATAACTTTGGGCATTGTACAGAGAGATGTCAATGAGAGAGAGAGATTGAGAAATGGAGGAATTCTTAGAGAGAGAGAGCGAAAGGGGATTTTGGAGGGATTGGCCGGGGAGATAGAAAATACTATGGCATTCACACGAAGATTAGAGAGAGAGAGGGAGGGAGATTGGGTATAATGATTGGGGTTAAAAAAACTGGAACTTTGATATTGTCTACAGAGATTAAATATTTTGCATCTTGCGCATCCGTGTATAAGGCACTTTTTATTGATTTAATTTGTTTTCCCAGTTTAAAACAAACCTCCCTACGTGCATTTGACCAGAAAAAATGTGTATGTCTATGGCCGTCTTGGCCTTAGGTCTATGAGCATTTTTTGTGTACGAGGGCAATGATGTGGAGGAGAGAATGACGGGAATGCTTCTACGATGTCGAAGAAAGACGATGTGGATTCTTAGAAGGAATTGGGATGGCTTGCGGAGTCGCGGACGATGGGATTCCAACAAAAACGTAAATGGGTTTGGCTTGCTGGAATTCAAAGAAAACTTGATGAGTTTGCCTTGCGGACAATGGGATTCAAAGAAAAATCGATGGGTTTGGGAGAGAGGAAGAAAAATCGATAAAGGGAGAGAAGACTATGTTTTTATTACTAAAAAATCAGGCCATGTGGGCTTTCCACGTCAAGCGGGGGGAGGAGCGGGAGGATAAAGTGGTGGGAGTAGCATTTCTCTTATTTTTTATTTATTTAATGATTATTAATGATTAAATAAGTAATTTTTAGTACATTAATATATTTTTTTAATTTTTTTAAAATATTTAAATATGATTAAAATATATTAAAAAAATCGGCACTGTTGCCCAGATGACTAACACAAAAGGGGGGTGAATTGAGTTGTATTTAAAAAAATAACAATTATAAATCAAATATACAATATAAAATATAAACAAAATATGAAATAACAATAAATATAAATAGTAAGGGTAAGAGAGAAGCAAACTCAGTATGTTAACGATGTTCGGCCCCACTGCCTACGTCCTCGCCTCAAGCTACCCCTTGAGGATCTCTGAATTCACTATTCAATCTCCTTCAGGTGGAGATAGAAACCTATTACACATTTGAACAACAACCGCTACAAAGAATCCGTGTAGAACACTCTCTACACTTGCAATCACCTTACACGTGGTGATTCAACGATTCCCTGTATAGAACACTTTCTACACGCACAAGGGTTGTACACATCCTTTTACTGATACAAAAAAATGATAGTGGGTAGGATATCAGAAAACACTCCTCAATGAGTGAAATAAGAACAATACAAGCACAAACTATATCTCTCAAAATGAATAAGAGTTAAGGCTCAATGTTTAGAGAAGAGAGAATGAAAGTTTTGAATGAATATTGTATGCTCTTGGTGTTGTGAATGTGAAGCTCTCAAATGATCTATTTATAAGCATATGAGACTTCATATTCAAATTTAAAAAGATTCACATGTCAAAGACATCATCATTCATTTTTCAAAAATTTCAAATCTAATCTTTTTACTTTTTGCATATGACAAAAGGAGCACACTTTACTTTTCAAAAAATTCAAACCTAATATTTTACTTTTTGCATATGACAAAAGGAGCACACTTTACTTTTCAAAAATTTCAAACAAAGACATCTTCCTTTTGCATAAGTCAAGAAAAGCATCAATCACTTTTGAAAATATTCAAATAAAACATGCACATGTGAAAGATGACAATCAATCATCTTTAATATTTTCAAAGTTCAAACCTTTAATCATGGCATGCACATGTGAAAGATGACAATCAATTATCTTTCAAAATTTTCAAATTTAATTTTCAAAATATTCATGCACATGTGGAAAATGTATTTTAATGCTTTATGATAAAATATTAATTTTTGAGCCTTAATCCTAATTTCGAATTTTAAGAGATTTACAACATTTCTCTATGATTTTAATATGAACTTGTTTCCTTCTTACTCATGCTTGGTTCCTTGATGTGCTTGACTCCATTGTGTTAGATAACTTGAGCTTGAGACTCCTTTATTCTATGAATTCATTTGTTATCATCAAAATCCATGTGTAAATATATAATTACACAAAACTTGAAATCTTAGGTTCAACAGGCACAACGAGGCTCATTTAAAAAAAAAAAATGTATTCTTCATTTATTAATTAATGGACATTATAATTTTGACCTGAAACATATATTACAAGTCAATTATAATATTAAGAGCTTCCTAATACATAATTGTGGCTTATATAATCTAATCCATGTTGCAAATTTCTAGAGACCACCATATATGAGAGACAGTACAATTCTATCTAAAACACAGTTAACAAATCTCATTCTCTATCTAAGACGGAGTAGAGAATATACTCTATAAATAAAAGTCTAAAAAATATACTCTTTGGACTTTTATAAAAATCCAAGAGATTAATTTTTTTTTTTTTTTTTTTAAACAAAAGGCAAATCAGAAATTAGACTTGTACGATTTGGTTATGGCAAGAGTTTTTTCGTCGGAAAGAGATGCAAACATGTAAATTAAGCTTTATAATATTTATTAAATATTTAATATTAATTCAAAATTTAATTTTAAAATTTATAAATATCTAATAATTCATTTTATATGTCTTATCTTCCAATTTAAACAACAAAATTCGATTATATCTTATCTTCCAATTTAAACAACAAAATTCGATTATACAACTCTCGTTTCAAAGTTTTATTTTAAAAAATATAAAATATAAAATAATTTAAAACTTATGTTATTTAATACTTTTCAGCTTAATTTAAACGTCTTTTAATTTAAAACATGATTAAGTAAAATTTATTTAAAAAGAAGTTGTGCAACAGAGAATTAATTACGACATGTTTTGAACTATCAGCTGATGACAATTATCATTTTATATTCGGAGAAATGATATTTGTAGTTGTGATTGTACAAGTATCGCGTAGTCTTTTTAAAAAAAGTAAATTAATACGGGACCTACATAAAAAAAAATTAACTTTTTAATTATGGACCTTACTTTCTTTCAAAGCAATTACGCGGCGTTTGCACATTTTACGACTGTATGTAGCATTACTTTTTTACTAGCAACTCTTTTATAATTATTTTTTTATTTATTTTAAATTAAATAAAATATTATACAATTTTATTAAAAGATATTTTTTAGTTTTACATAAATAAGATTTATTTAAATAAAATTTTAAAATAATTATGCACTAGTTTATGCCACTAGTTTATGAGTAATGATACCGTTATACTTTATTTACTACTCAATTAGTGGCGGAACTAGGAATTTTTTTGAGGGGGCCACATTTTCCAATGTGCAATATATTGAAATTTAAAAATCATAAAAACATTTATATATATAATTAGATCTCAATAATTTGTAATATACACGTAAAAATAAAACATCTTAATATATGTTTAATGTTTTTTATGATAATGTTTCATAAAATAATATTTATATATTATTATTTTTATAATAAAATATTTAAAATTTATTTACTTCATATAAATTATTAAGTTATTTTTTAGAATGTCATCTTTCATTCTAGTATATATGTAAGCTAGTTTATTAAGTTATGTAAACTCTAGATATTTTCATGTCACATTAAGCATATAATATTATAATAGAGACCTTAAATAAGATTTTTCTTGCTCAATGAAGTCTAGAGAATAAAACCTTACATCTATTTTCTATATAGATCACCATTCACCAATCTTAAATAATTTTTTTTTGTATTTTTACTTTGAATTCCAAATTAAGAAACCTAATATTGTATAATAAAAGATTTTTGAAATCCATATTAGTAAGTTTATTATTTTTCCTAAAGTTAATTTTGATTTAATTTTGATGAGACTACACTTTTGAAAATAAATCATATATAAGAATTATACAAAATTTTGAGACTATAGGAAAAAAATTGAAAAGACATTTTTAAGTATATTAAAATTTTATAGAATATATAGAATATCAGAACATGACTTTCTTACATAATTTAAAAGAAAACAAATTGAATCAACCGTCATAATTATATAATTAAATGTAATTTTACAAAAATATCCATTCTTTTGCTCTTTGAGTTTCAAAAACACTATCAGAAAGAAAGAGTCGCCTTTTCGTAGCACTTTAAGTGTGAAATACATATTGTAAATTATAAAGAGGATATCAAACTTATAATTTTTTATTATATTATATTAAAATAAGGAATATTTTTATAAAATTGAATAAGAAATAGTTTTATAAAATTAAATTTATTTTTAATTAAATTACATAATTAAGTTGATTAATTCAATTTATTTTCGTCTAAATTATATAAAAATCATGTTTTAAATTTTTTTAATACAAATTCAAAGACGAAAATGAAAAAAGAAAAAGAAAAAGAAGTAAAACAGTAGAAAATAGGTTTAACGTTACCCTCATCATTTTTTCGCATTGTTTATACCTTCCCCACTTTCCTTCTACTTCGAGGTTCTGGAGCTCGGAATCAGAATTAGGGTTTTGCTCTGAATCAGAATTGGGCTAATCTGTGAATTACGCCAAGAATCTTCCTTCTATTTCAATGGCTCACACCAGTGATAATGTAAGTTTTAAGTCTCTTACCATTACTTCCTCAACCCTAAAAATTTCATCACATTTTTTCTTTTTATGTTGCTGACAGAATATTACAACTTAGTAAAAATTCGAATCATACTTTTTATTTTCACGTTGTATTGTTTTCTCTGTGTTTTTTTTTGGGTGTTGACAATAACTTGTTCTTTTTTTCGTAATTGCTTGTGTAGGTTGTTGGGGTTGATAACACCTTCAGAAGAAAATTTGATCGGGATGAATATTTGGAACGAGCTAGGGAACGTGAAAAACAGGTTTTTCTAAATCAAAGTTTCCAATTCTCCTCTTTTTGGTTAAGGTTGTTCTTCTTTTCTGATTAACGTCCCTTGATTGATTCTGCTTGTCTTGTGTTGTATATAGGAGGCGGAGTCGCGGGTTAAATCTAAATGTGAGTAATGTAATCCGAAAATCTTCTTTTTTTTTATATGTATTTCTTATTTGGTGGATTTATGTACATCTGTGTTAACGTTAGAGAAATGGGTTGGCTGGTTTTGTTACAGCGAGAGGCCCTCCAGTGCAGAGGAAGCCCTTAAAACATAGGGATTATGAAGTGGACCTTGACTCTCGCTTGGGAAAAACTCAGGTGTGTCGCTGTTTTTATATCTTGGACCCTGCTACAGTTACCGAGGACCGAGAAGGTTTTTTTTTTTTTTTTTGCTTTTTTTCAAACATTTTTTTAAACCCCTTAAACATTTTTTTAAAAATAAAATAAAAATCACAAATTCATTAAAATACATTTCCTTAACCATTAAGTAAAAGAAAAAAAAATCAAATCGGTGAGATTCTCAGTGGTGCAAGCATTATTCTTATATCTTTTGTAGATATGTAATGTCTTTCTGCCAGTACGTTTTTGGTTGTAAGTTGTACTTTTTGGTAGACCATTTCTTATATGAGCAGTTCAATATGATATTTATTACATTTTTCCACTTATTTACTGGAGTACTATCGATTCGATAAGCAATTGTTAAAGGGAGTTGTCCGCTAGGTTCCTGGTTATGTATGCCATATAATCCATGGAACATGATAAGCTTGTGGCTTTTTCTAGAGAAAAGAAAAAGACACAATAAATGGCAAGAGTATTACAATGAAACTAGTTATCATATCTTACAGAATTGGTTTTTAGAATTCGCTAATTAAACTTGTGGCTTTTTCTAGAGAAAAGAAAAGAAAAACACAATAGATGGCAAGAGTATTACAATGAAACTGGTTATCATATCATACAGAATAGGTTTTTAGACTTTGTTAATTAATTCTTGAGTGTTTGATTGGTGGGAATTTCAAAGGTCGTGGTTAATCTGTATAATGCTAGTAGATGTGCCACTTTTGAGAACCCAGAATAATTTTTAATAAGGTAATTGTGCAACTTAATGCAATTTTACATGATAATTGATCGTAAC
Source organism: Carya cathayensis (assembly GCA_011037825.1). Classification (NCBI taxonomy): domain Eukaryota; kingdom Viridiplantae; phylum Streptophyta; class Magnoliopsida; order Fagales; family Juglandaceae; genus Carya; species Carya cathayensis. The sequence goes on from QGSO01000241.1 coordinate 619,216, forward strand.
TTGCTGGATTTCTGATTTTTTATACCTATTGAGGTGTTGACTATTTGGCTAGCTCTCTGCTCCAGTTTTGTAACATGTCCGTGATCTGTCAAGCCAGATTTCTCAAGAATGATTAAGATTTGGGATTGACACTGCTGGTAATTGCTGATTGGGACAATATTATAATATGCTAGGTGTCTCCTATGCTGCTTTTTACGCTGTTTTTGTGAGGATAATGATAGGACTTATCCCTCTTTGGAAGGGGATTCAGTCGGTGGAGTGACATCACCCTACCGATATAGAGGTATCAAAACTTTGAAGCAAGCATGCTTTTAACAGTTGGCTATCTTGAAACCAGGCCTTCCAATGTTACTTTGGAGTAGAATATCAAAGGTCTTTATGGTTAAAGAAACACATATTAACATCCTATATGAGAACTCTTCAGATACTAGAGGGATAAACATGAGGGCCTTAATCATGTTGACATGCAAGATATAATGGGCTTGGATATATATATATATATAATGGCCTTAACCAATTTCCTTTATGGACTTTGGATTTTTATAAGAGGAGTGCTAGGTTCACAGAGAGATCTCTCAAAATTATAGTTCACAAAGTGATGTGGCTAGATGTGATATGTTAAATCTTTTTTATAGTAAAAGAACTTTACATTTTGACGTACGACAACAATCCACATTAGTTGCGAACTCTATTGTTGTGAGATATTTTTGTGAACCAAAGATTTCTCTTTCTATAAATCTGCCAAGGCCATTAACCCTTTTCTTGGAGATTTACCATAAAAATTTGGATCCTGAGCTTGGCGCATTCTAGATTTTGAATTTGTTCTATACAAATTTTCATGGGTTTATACCATCGTAACCCTAATCGTTTGGGGGCATGTTTTGCTTCTTGCTTGCATTTATTTTAATTTGTTTCCTGCCTGATAAGTTTCCTGGCACAATAGCATGCCTTTCTGTTTCCCTTTAGTTTCAAAAGGATGAAACATCTTTCAGCATTTTATGTTGAGTATTTTATGCACGGATCTTTGATTGGCAAAATTATTGACCTTATTATATCATTTTTATTTTTGCAGGTTGTTACTCCAGTGGCACCCTTAAGTCAGCAGGTACGTAACCATGTTCTTGTTTTCTTTTTAGTAAAATAATAGCCAGTATGCAACCATGTTCTCATGTGTCCCTTGTCACCATATGGTTATTGCTGATATCTACCTTTTGAATGTACAATTTTATTTTTGTATGGCCCTCCTAGTCAAAACTATAATTTTTTTTAGTTTTGGGTGCTATTTCGATACTTGTTCAATGTTTGTTAGGATGAGTGTGGTGTAACACGCTGTGGTTTTCAAGTCAAATCTCTAGCAATGGCCTGTTTAATTTTATTTTTTAAGTGATTCAATCTTAAAATTTGGTTAGATTATCAAATTAGTGTTTGGTTGAACTAAGCATAAGACTAAAATTTTTAAACTAACAAATTGAATTCGACACAATTAAACAGGGCAATCTGATTGTAATAATGGATTTTCAATAAATGAAAATCAAGTTGAAGAATCCAAACCAAGGGGCCTAAATCTTGTCACTGCTCGCCAATCCTGGTTGAGCTAGGTGAGTGCCATCATAATTATAAAAACCAAGATCGATCAAGCTGATCTAGGCCCTGTATCCCTGAGACTTTTATTTTAAGCAGTAAGCTCACTCACTTGGCTGTGTTGACTGTAAACGTCTATATCTATGCATAAAAAAAACACCTCCATTAAGAAATTAGATTTGCTTTGCCGAAGGGAATACTTGAACTTGTGAAGGTAAAATCTGTTGTCTGTATCACTAGATCCAAACTATCGAAATGATATTCATATGTATCCCATTTGTCATCCTGGGTTTCCCTGTGGTACTTTTCAACTAGTGCTTGGTTGAGGAAGATGATATTGCTCATGGGGATTTCCGAAATGTCTTAAGCCTTGTGGTTAATGTACATCTCATATGATTTAATTTTAATTACATTACTAAGAATGGAACACACTAACTATATTAAGCTCTTTAAGAGACTGGGATTTCAGGTGTGAGGACTGTCCATGGGAAGATTTAACTTCATAGTGATGATGGATTTGATGGGTGGTTCCCTTTTGGGAACTGAACTTCATTGGCATAGTTTGTTTTTTTTTGGGGGGGGGGGGGGCGCAGTAAGAATTTTTTTGGAACCATTCTATTTGGGTAGAGAGGGTTTCCTTTTTGTTTCTATTTTATGTATTGTTTTTATAGGTAATCAAAGATTTTTATTTAAAAAAGGCATAGCCCAACCTCATAGGTTGTTTTTCTTTTATATATTGGTCTGAAGGAAGAAGAATAGTGGTATTATGAAGTGAGCCGAGTTGAGTTTGTAACTGAAACTCTTGTCATTTTTCAAAATTTTTGTTTATGCTGTCCTTTTGTGATTAAATCTGTTCTTTTGCAGGCCGGATACTACTGTTCTGTTTGTGAGTGTGTGGTAAAGGATTCTGCAAATTACTTGGATCATATAAATGGAAAAAAACGTATGTGGTTATCTATAGTTGATTTTGTTTCATCAATTAGTTCAATTAGTTTTGGGAACTATTTTTTAATTTCTTCCATTTTCCTAAGGGTTCGTTTGCTTTTTTTTCATAGATCAAAGAGCGTTGGGTATGTCTATGCGGGTCGAACGGGCATCTGTCGAACAGGTACATTTTAGAAAGTACTTTGAAGTTTAATGAATGCACCAATAATTAAACATAGGTGAGAAATGATGCAACCTTTGTAAGACTTGCTCTCGAGCATAATTTTTTTACATGCAACAATGTATAGAGTAAATCACGCGGAATACAAAATAGAGGAGATTGTGTACATGGGTTTTTTAATAAAGATTCCTTATCAAAAAACAAAAAAGAAGAAAAAGAAAATAGAGGAGATTGCCACAATTCTTTTAAAGATAAAACTATTTGTCTGACCTAGGCATGTCATTCATCACAAGTACATGTTTGTCTAGCAACAGTGTATATGATGAGCTGCAAATTCTATGGTCTCAGGTCAAAGAGCGGTTTGAACTTCTTAAGAAACGGAGTGCTCCTGGCAGCTTCACAGAGCAAGGTAAAGAATTTTATGGCATAAACTGAAAATGCATAGATTTTCTATAGACGTTTTTCTAATTGGTGATGGAAAATTGATGTCTGCCTCTGTCACAGATCTTGATGAGCGGATCTTAAAGCAGCAGCAAGAAGAGGAGGAACGGAAGCGCCAACGTCGAGAAAAGAAGAAAGAAAAGAAGGTGGGTGCTCTATCACCACAGGTTGCTTATTGCTTATATTTGTGAACCATAAGTTTATAGGGAAAAAAGAACGTGATGTTTTTACCAGTTGCAAGATTAGCATTTGTTGCGCCATAGCTATGCAATTAAGAGCATATTATCTTTTGAATGTGTGTGCATATCTTGTTTACCATAATATTTCCTGATAATTTTTGGTCTGTATCTGGGTTCAGAAAGAGAAGGCTGCGGAGGAGGAAGTTGACATGGATCCTGATGTTGCGGCTATGATGGGATTTGGGGGTTTCAGTTCATCCAAGAAGTGATAATGTTTAATCGTGGGAGTGTTGCTTTGAAGGAACAGCTTACTTTAGGTACCTTGACCTTTTAGAAACAGTAATTAATAATGATCTTGAGATTTTCTATATTTATAGTGAAAATCAAAGTTTGCCGAAGCTCAACATTTATGACAGATTTCCCAGGTGATATCATCCAAGTTCATTCTTTGTACATTTTAATCCTTGCAATACTTTATAAGATTCAAGGCTACTTTGTACATTTCTCCTGACTCTGTTGTGGCGAAAGAAAGTCTACATTAGTTGGAGGAAGGCAGTTAATTGCTTGACATATAAACCTTTTGCTTTTTGTGTAACAAGCTAAATAAGAAATCCAACGAATCAAATCTCACAACCCAAGTCAGAAGATGATGAAAATATGGCTACAAAGGAAACTATGTTCTTGTTCTCCCTCTCATGGAAGCTGCAAATGTAATCACGAATTTCTAGTTTTCTTTATATTGATTTTAAAATTTTAGAGTTTTTATTATTTTTTGACACTTAATTGAAACAAATATAGACAAATCCGATGACAGAAATTATAAAAACTAGAAACCAAGGGAGCAAAAAGATAAATAATGTAAAAAATGAGGAGTAAGTGCTCAACGCCAAGAATATTCGGCTCGTCGTTTACGAGACCCCACCTCCCGCTTCCAACCCGCCATAAGGTCCACGACACTTCAAATTTCTGTTTTTCTTACCGCAACACGTTTCTCTCGCACGATCGCTATTACTGGCAGTATCACATTGCCGTAGCTGGAACCATGAGCAAAGCCTACCGCGAGGCAGAACGGCGAGTCCTCCGCCTTCTCCACGGCCACAAAACCCGAACCCAGCTTCCCCAAATCCACGCCCACTTCCTCCGCCACGGTCTTGACCAATCCAACCAAGTCCTCACCCACTTCGTCTCCGTTTGCGGGTCCCTTGACAAAATGGCTTATGCAAATCGCATCTTCCTCCAAACGCACAACCCAAATATTTTTCTCTTCAATTCCATGATCAAAGGCTATTCACTTTGTGGACCCTTTGAACAGTCTCTCCATCTGTTTTCTCTTTTGAAAAGTCGCAGCATTCGGCCTGATGAATACACGTTTGCACCATTGCTTAAGTCGTGTTCTGGTCTTTGTGGTTTCAAAATTGGGAAATGTGTTCATGCAGATATTATTAGAGTCGGGTTTGAGTGTTTTAGTTCTATTCGAATTGGGATTATAGAGTTTTACGTGACTTGTGAGAGAATGGATGATGCTACGAAGGTGTTCGATGCAATGTCTTACAGGGATGTAGTGGTTTGGAATTTGATGATTCGGGGTTTCTGCAAGATGGGTAACGTTGATATGGGGCTACATTTTTTTAGGCTGATGACTGAACGGAGCATTGTTTCTTGGAATTCAATGATTTCTTTCTTAGCACAGAGTGGACGAGATAATGAGGCTTTGGAACTTTTTGGTGAGATGTGGCAGCAGGGTCTTGAACCAGATGAGGCGACTGTGGTCATTGTTTTGCCTGTTTGTGCACGTTTGGGGGCTGTTGACGTTGGTCAGTGGATACACTCTTACTCAGGTTCTAGAGGGCTTCTGCAAAATGTTATTTCTGTGGGTAATTCGCTTGTAGATTTTTATTGTAAATGTGGAAATTTAGAAATTGCATTGAATACTTTTAATGAAATGCCGGTAAAAAATGTCGTTTCATGGAATGCGATGATCTCGGGTCTGGCATTTAATGGGAAGGGTGAGACTGGGGTCAACTTGTTTGAGGAAATGATCAATGAAGGTATGAGCCCTAATGGTGCAACGTTTGTAGGTGCTTTAGCTTGTTGTGCCCATACAGGCTTGGTGGAAAGAGGACGAGAGTTGTTTGCTTCTATGACAGCAGATCACCAAATCCATCCGAAACTTGAGCATTATGGGTGTATGGTTGATCTTCTTGGGCGTAGTGGGTGTCTGGGGGAGGCTCATGGCTTGATTAGAAGCATGGCAATGAAGCCGAACGCTGCTTTATGGGGTGCATTGCTCAGTGCTTGCCGCACTCATGGTGATTTAGAGCTTGCAGAACTCGCAGTAAAAGAGCTGATCAATCTTGAACCATGGAATTCTGGTAATTATGTGCTCTTGTCAAATATATATGCGGAAGAAGGGAGGTGGGATGAGGTCGAGAAGGTCCGGGTTATAATGAAGGAAAAGTGCATCAAGAAAGCACCAGGGCAGAGTGTGATTAAATAGTTATGAAATGTCACTTTGATGGGAGTCCTTATTCTTGGTTGGTAAGGTAATAGTGCCATGGTTCAAGTCCTGATACTTACCACCATCTCCACCATGAATGAAGATTGTACATGGTGGATGCTTACGGAATGACTTTCAGCAAAGGCAAAGGAGGCTGAATGGTTTGGGTATCTCCCTAGATCCTGGTCATATACATGAAGAGGATTATGAGACCACATGAAAATGGCAGGAGGCAGAAAGGAAGCTATACTGCGGACGGGGTAAGAGAACTTACAACTAGGTTTCTTATGGAGAGAATATACCCTGAGAAATACATTTAGTGAAACGCGTTTAGAGTTCGAGATATCCTGCTAGGTATATCTAAGCATCATAGTGTCCTTTCGGGGCAAATCCCTCTCTTTTCCTCCATCACAAATATAAAGAAAGAAAAACTTGGTTACATTCTTCTAAATGAAGTACATCAAGACAGCCATCGGACATCGTATGTTATCATTGTCTCCAATGATACTTGAAACTGTCAGATTAGATGGAAAAACAGCAAACAATGATAAGCATGAAAGTGTGGAAGCTGATCGAGTTTGGCAATCGGTGTGCATTGCTTGTTACTCCTTCAATATACTGTCCCATATTGAAATTCCCTATACAAACAGAAACTTTTGTTATTAATTGAATACTTGTTCGTCTTAAGCATGCCATCATATTCACGTAACATACCTAGCATATTGAGATTGAATTTTGTAAAGACAAGTCCACAGATAATGGATATCATTAGCAGGAAAAAAAAGGAACAAAACAAAAAAGATATATGAAAGAGAGCAGTAGAAATATGCTACCTCTTTGGCTGGTGTAGCTGCAGCCAGCGTTTAGTGCATATCTCACGGAAGGTGTGGTCGCCTTATTGTGGAACATGAAGTTTGAAAAAAGTTTATCAATGCAATTGAGAACTTGTTGTGTTTCGGCTAGGCAAGGTCCATTACAGAATAAGTCAGCAGCCACAGGAGGTACATCAATGTTCCCACTCGGGTTCAATCTATATGCCTCATTACATCCAATATAGATCTGTGCCACATACAAACTACAAAAATAAAAGAAGTGACACTACAAAATAGAAACATCAACTTCACTAAATAAAGATATTACAGGGTTTTTAAATGAAATGCTCTACCATAACAAGCTTGCTAGCTACAAACGTACAAAGGAATTAGGTTACACTAGAAAGGTTAAAGATGAACATAAGGTTCTCACTCACAAGCTTATTGTTGAAACACAATAGGGCATTTGCTACCTCTTGCCCAGGGTTGTCCTGTGCATATCCTGTTCACAATTATATGCAACATCCATGAGGATAATGAAAAAGCAAGGATGAAAAGAAGAAAAAGTTGTGAATGTCACAGGACTATGACCTGAGGAACAGCAAAATATGGCAATGGAAATTAGACGGAGGATGAAGCATTTCTGCTTTGTAAAGACTAAGAATGCCATTGTGAGAGCTGCAAGGAAGATGAAGTGGGTATAACGGGGAAGAAATATTTGAGCTGGATCAGTAATACAGTGTGCTATTTATTGTAAGGCATGATTTAAGTCTTTGATATAGAAATATAAATTGCGGTGATTGAAGGCTAAAAGATTTGGCCACCTTTCCCCGGGAAATATTTTAAGAAAGAAAATGAAGAGAGGTTAGCTGGTGATTGTTGGGGATAAATGGACTGAAAGGAAGAGTTGAAGTAGCTGTTTTGGCCACCAACTTGTACTTGTCTTTTCAAAAAATGGAGTGTTTGGAACGGAGAACTGATATCTTTTTGTCATCTTTTCAGTGGATTGAGTTCACATATCCATCAGAGTTCAACAAAATCCCTCTGCCTAAAGCAAGTGGGGGATGTAAGCATTTACCTTTTCAAGAGAAGGACAGGTAGAAAAGGACATGTTCTCTTTGCAACCACCAGGAAATCTGCAGCTGTGGAGAAAAGAATTAAAAAGACTTGAAAAAAAAATGGAATTAATGGTGAAGTGGAGATGCGGGGTATCGATCCCCGTACCTCTCGCATGCTAAGCGAGCGCTCTACCATCTGAGCTACATCCCCTTGTGGAAAGAGGCGAAGTCGTTTATATACTAATAGTAACTAAAGTTGATCGATTTTTTTTAGATCTAAATAATAGCGTGGTATTATTACAACCAACGTTAATGAGTTAGGTATAAAATAATATTATGTTTTCTTTTTAATATTTTAATTTTTCTACTTTAATTTAATTTCAAATATTTTTCAAAGAGTCGTAAAAAATATATATATAGAAAAAAGCTAAGCCGAATTGAGTACTGAGTGTTCAAGCTTTATTTATTTAATTTTCTTTTGAACACTACTTAAAATTAATGACTAATTATAGTTGTAGAGCATGATGAGCTTAACAAAGCCAAACTCAAATTTCTTTTTTATTCCAATATGAATCGAACTTAATTTTTTTTTAATTATTGAAATAATGTATATTTTTATAAATTTGTAATGATAATGATTAACAAGTTTCTTAATTATATTGAGATTATTCCATTTAAGTGACAACTCTTGTATTTATACTGAATTATATATGATTTTTTATCATTAAGACGATTATTAATGTTATACCGCAGAATTTTGATCATCTACAAACCTTTTTTTTTTTTTAAAAAAATTAAGCTTTTATAAAAATTTATATTCATCGTAAAGTTAGAAAAAATACTGTAAAATTATATTTACAAGGATTCAAACATGTATCACATTAAAAACATAATTTCATTGTAAAGTTAGAAATTATATTATAAAATTAAAAATAAATATAAATGAAATTATTCAATCTTATGTGAGTTAAAATGAATTTACAAGAGTGTGAGATATACAGACTTAATTCATTATCAAGTTAACCAAATCCAAATCGAGTTTGTCTAAAAGTAAGTTTGAGTTGTTCATGAACCGCTTGGTTTGGCCGATAAAAAATAGGATGCAGGGTAAATCCGTGGAAGCATATTATACGTTTCTTCCCAACAATCCTGGAAAAGAACTTCAAAAGCTTACCACTCCATTAATTCAAGGCAATCAGGAAACAAGTATGCATGGATTCCTTTCCTCTTCCGTCTCCTTGAACCATATATCTACTGGCCTTTCTGATGGGTAATTTATAGCCAGGAAATAGCTAGCATGATTGTAATTAATGCATAAACGAGGTTGAGTAGAATTTGGAACTCATTCCTGAATTACATAACAGAAAAATGGGGCTTCTTCGTCTCTAAAATGCCCTGCTCCCCCTCTATCAGAGCACAAATCATCAATTACTTTTCATGTTGAGAGATATCTTTGTGGATTCACCATAAACAAAGAAACACAAAAGGAAACATGTGGAATATCTCCAACAGTAATTTTTTAACTGACAAGAAGTCCAGCTCCATTTTGTAGGAAACAACATATAGAAATAAGATGACAAATCTTCACTTCTGAGGACTACTACTTAATGTACTGGGAAAGCCATTTGAAACCATCTCCGTAACCCATTTTCCGAACAATGCTACACATGAAAACCTCAAGAGGGCGGACATTCGAGTCTGCCAGGCTAACCTTACCCTTACCTGTGGTGAAGTTGGTTAGGCCTAGGTGGAAACGCAATTCGTCCTCTGAGGCAGCATATGGTATATCAATCTTATTGCCAAGGATAAGGAATGGAACATTTGCCAAGGCCTCATCAGAGAGGAGAGCATCCAGCTCTTTTTTCGACTCGGCAAATCTCTCCTTGTCATAAGCATCCACTAAGTAGACAACTGCATCCACCTTCGGAACAAAGATGAAATGTATTTAGCAAAAGAGCATTCACTTAACAATGAAGATAGAGACAAGAATCCTGCAGCATGGTGGAACAACCTACAATTAGAGCATAACCTGAAACGTATCCCCCTTGTTAGGCAATCAAACAGAAACTTGCCAACTTGCCAATCTAGAATCTCAGGATATTTATGTATTTTGATATGTAACAATGAATCTCAAGATATTTATTTATTTCACTATCTGCCTAGTAATTTAGCTTTCCCACCTGGCAGGATCAGTGCTTCCTTACATTTCCCGAATGCAGAGCATTTCAATCCTCAACAATTAGAGTCCTGTCTCTGTTGTTAAAAACAACTACCAATAACCAAGGGCTAGGTAAGAAAGAATAGTAACATGCAAGAAGGACTGAGTGCATGCCTCTTGCATCAAATTATAAAAATTTCTAAAATTCATAAGTATTCTTTTTTCCCTATTATTTGACTTCATCAAATTTGGTAAAATGGCAAAGACAATGAATAATGCACCGTGAGATACTTTTAGCACACATCTTAAAGACAGAAGGTTCTATAAGCAAAAACTGCAGTCAATACATGCCTCCCATGAATCAGATAAACATTGCATAGGTTTGTATATTTGACCTATCAAATATATTGCAAATTTGATAAAATTGCAATGAGAAAGAATTATGTATGGTGAGATACCACTAACACACATTTTCTAGACCAAAAGGTGCTATCAGCGAAACTACAGCACTCAATTTATGCCTCCCATGAATCAGCTAAACATGGAAAAGGTCTCCCTGGGATTACAAAAGCAGAAGTATCATATGATGTAATAGCACAAGCCCATAAACAACAGAAGAGGCCACAAGTGTTCAATTGGGATAGCAAAGTAGAAGATCATATGGGATGATTATCATCTACCTATGAAAATATAGAGAGAGATGGAGAGAAAAAGCAGTGAATATGGGTGGATACATACGGTGATACAAGCACAAAATCCTCATCTGATGAGTTTTTTTAAAAATGGGTTAAAAATGCTACCAGGGGAGTAACTTTTCCATGGTAAACAAAAATCGAGGAGAGTCTAAATCTGGCCACTAGAAACAAATAGTCACAACTTTCAATAGTTCAAATCATGTTACTTATCAAAAAAAAAATAGTTCAAATCATGTTTCCTATTGTTCAACCTTGAATCATAAAATTGACTCTATAGGAAAAAAATTAGTGAAAATTTCAACTATTCTCGAGGGTAAAAACAAAATGTCCAGCATAATCACTAACATTACATTACATGTATCATTAACTGAACATATCTATCAAAAAAAAAAAAAAAAAGTATCATTAACTGAACATACTTATCAAGGATAATTGATATACTGAGCAATTTACCTTGGCATAGTAATCTTTCCAAACTCTACGAGCTATCTGGTGTCCTCCCAAATCAAAAGCCTTGAATTTGATTTTCCCAATACTCAATTCCTCTGACGTCGGATACTGTGTTGGCTGGTGTTGAACTAATCTCTGCAATATTTCATTACCAATACCCAGAAAAAATAATATCAAGTGGAAGTAATTTCGCTCAGAATTACTATGATTGAAAAATAAATGCACTCTCAGCCTAGGTTTCATGTCGTTTTGACCTCCAAAAGTAAAAGTCTCAAATAAACTACTACTAGTAACCGTCTTGAGAAAGTCATCGAGGCAACAAGCAAAACTCTCTCTGTCCATTTATAAGAAAATTTTCCAATTCGCAATCTATTCCAGGCAACAAACAGAAATTTCAATGAAAAAAAAGAGACTAGCAACATTTACAAACCAAAATAAACAAGTACAGGGCTTAGCTCAAATCAGCTTCAAGGCAAGTGGAGCATCTAGTACTTATAACATAATTGCAGAAGCTCGTTTATAAACTAATATCCAAATCAATTTCTTTTCATATCCCACATTTCTCATCAACCAAACCACCATTCAATTATAAGAAAATAACACAAAGAAAAACTCAATTTCAAAGCACAATACTCAAAATTTCCAACACCCGCTAAAAACAAATAAACCCAAGTCAAATCCTTTTCTTTTTCGTCATCCTGAAATTTTCTCCAATTTCATTTCATTTACTACATTCAATTTTTTACGAAGTCCAATTTTTAATCAAAGACCCAAAATTAACTCTTAATAAAGAATCACACCACCATCAACTGAGATATAAAGAAACAAAATCAAGACTTCTCTAACGTTTCCTCGACAACCAGACAGAAAAATTTGAACAATTTAACAATGAAGTTTCAAAACAATTAGAGAAATACTAATAAGAATCTTCTTTCGTTTTCTTTTCTTTTCCTTTTTTTTTTTTTTGGGGGGGGGGGGGGGGGGGAGTTGAAGAAAAAGTACCTCATCTTTAAGCATATGAAGCAACGTCGTTTTGCCGGCATTATCAAGACCCAAGAACAAGATCTTGGCCTCCTTTTGCCACAGCCCCAGCGACGCTAGAACTCCGTAGAACCAATCGAACAAAAACATGGTTTTACGAAGACGATACTCCGAACCCACCCAATATTTACCACGACTGCCACCCGATCGAAACCACAGAGACAGAGAGAGAGAGAGAGAGGAGTGGCTCTGTGAGGAAATGAATATAATGCTACGTTTATTTGGGATTGTTGGGAGTTGTGGTGGTCACTGGTGACTGGCTGGGCCAGTTTGAGTTGGGGGGTAGGTGGGGGCATGTGTTGCTGTAGGTGGACCGGGTTACCGGGTAGATGTTGCTGGGACCGTTCTAGTGGGTTGTGTACAGACCACGAGGTCCACGATGCTCTGGATTTTTTGTTATTATTATTATTATTTTTATTTATATATATATATTTTTGTAAATGCTAAATTATAAATTTATATGGCACATCTTAATCATGCTCTTCGTTTAATTTATTAATTTTAATTTATGAATTTATTTAAAATTAGTTAACTCATTTATTTATGAATTCATTAAAAATCTGATATATTAAATAATGTGATTAGAGTAATAAATTTAAGACAAATAAAAAAAATTACTTTATAATTATTTTTATTTTCCAAGCTTCTTCATGATTATAATGTAAAAGTATAATTTTAATTTCTAATAACCCTTTTATTATCCTGTTAAGCCTATACACAAGTTTAGTCACTTACTGCCAAGGTGGTAATCTAATTGGTATGAACTGATATTTTATGGTTTTAAAGTTAGGAGTTTAAGTTTAGATATAAGAAAAATTATTTGTGATAGTAAAACTTAATCTTAGTTTTATGATAGTAAAATTTAATCTTTGGGCTATAAGATAGATTTTAGACTAGTTAGATACTTTAAGGATGCTGTAGTAAATGACTCGTTCTTGAAACAGTAGCTATGACATAAATTAGATACTGTGCATCGGGAATGGGCTCCTATGAACACATCCAAGAGAAGTTATTATGCTGATCGCCCCCACCTCTACTTTTTTTTTTTTTTTTTTAAGTTTAGTCACTTGTCTCATGGTTATTAGATAACAATGAAACCAAATTTAGTTTCAAAGAGATTATCCTATGAAACCAAATTCATCAATATTTATATTTATTTAAAAAAATCATTTAAAAATGATAAAAGTATCACATTTAGTGAGATAAAATTTAGAAATGAATATAGTTGATAACATCATTACATGCTCTTAACGGTTGCAAATCCCAAAAAACATACTATCAAATGAGAGAACAAACTTGAAGCTCATGACACTAATGTAACGTGAATTTGTCCTTTTTTATTTATAAAAAATGGTTAAAGAAATGAAAATTTGGTTTAAGAATTGAGGTATTTCTAGGAATTTTATTTTCCAATTCAAACAATAATATTAGTAATAAATTTTAAAAATCAGGTTAATAAAATATAAGGAGTAATTATATATATATATTTTTCGAGCATAACAAATAGAAAAAATGCATCTAAAGAATTAAAAAAAAAAACACAACCAATCAACGATTGTACTTTTTAAAAGAAAAATACTAAATATACTTAAAAATATTTATAAAAAATATATTTCTTCACTTATCAATTGTTGATAGATTAAAAATCATAAAATTTTAAATTAAAAATAAAAACTAACAAACTAAATCTTATAAATAAAATTTGTTGCCCAGATGACTAACACAAGAGGAGGGGTGAATTGAGTTGTATTTTAAAAAAATAACAATTATAAATCAAATATACAATATAAAATATAAACAAAATATGAAACAGCAATAAATATAAAGAGTAGGGGTAAGAGAGAAGCAAACTCAGTATGTTAATAAGGTTCGGCCCCACTGCCTACGTCCTCGTCTCAAACTACCCCTTGAGGATCCCCGAATTCACTATTCAATCTCTTTCAGGTGGAGATAGAAACCTATTACACATTTGAACAACACTGCTACAAATGATCCATGTAGAACACCCTCTACACTTGCAATCACCTTACACGTGGTGATTCAACGATTCCCTGTGTAGAACACTTTCTACACGCACAAGGGTTGTACACACCCTTTTACTGATACAAGAATTGATAGTGGATAGGATATCAGAAAACACTCATCAATGAGTGAAATAAGAACAATACAAGCACAAACTATATCTCTCAAAATGAATAAGGGTTAAGGCTCAATACTTAGAGAAGAGAGAATGAAAGCTTTAAATGAGAGTTGTATGCTCTTGGTGTTGTAAATGTGAAGCTCTCAAATGATCTATTTATAAGCATATGAGATTTCATATTCAAATTTAAAAAGATTCACATGTCAAAAACATCATTATTCATTTTTCAAAAATTTCAAACCTAATCTTTTTACTTTTTGCAGATAACAAAAAGAGCACACTTTACTTTTCAAAAATTTCAAACCTAATTTTTTACTTTTTACATATGACAAAAGGAGCACACTTTACTTTTCAAAAATTTCAAATAAAGGCATCTTCCTTTTGCATAATCACTTTTGAAAATATTCAAATAAAACATGCACATGTGAAAGATGACAATCAATCATCTTTAATATTTTCAAAGTTCAAACCTTTAATCATGGCATGCACACGTGAAAGATGACAATCAATTATCTTTCAAAATTTTCAAATTTAATTTTCAAAATATTCATGCACATGTGGAAAATGTATTTTAATGCTTTATGATAAAATATTAATTTTTGAGCCTTAATCCTAATTTCGAATTTTAAGAGATTTACAATATTTCTCTATGACTTTAATGTGAACTTGTTTCCTTCTTACTCATGGTTGGTTCCTTGATGTACTTGACTCCATTATGTGGACAAATTGAGTTTGAGACTCCTTCATTCTTTGAATTCATTTGTTATCATCAAAATCCATGTATAAATATATAATTAGACAAAACTTAAAACCTTAAGTTCAACAAAATTATAATTAAAAGTGTTATACATGCATTACTCATAAAAAAAATAATAAGAGAGAGATATTTATTAAGTGGAAATGTCCATGCCCGTTACCATGCCCGACGTCGGTCCCGAAGTATGTCGGTTACTGTACGATTTGTTTCCGCCTCCATCCATATATATAATATTCTTGGGGAACCCTAGAATTCCAGAACCCTAATGATCGAAGAATCGAAAAGCTGCCGACAGAGATAAGAGCGAAATGGCGAAATCAAAGAACCACACGGCCCACAACCAATCCTACAAGGCCCACAAGAATGGCATCAAGAAACCCAGAAAGCACAGGCACACTACCACCAAAGGGGTATTCTCTCGGTTTTGACTCATCTCTTATGACTTATCCATTGTTTGGTTGCTAAAAAACCATAGGGAAAGACGAGAAACGAGAAAACGGAATTCTGAACTCTGCTTTTTTTTTTTTTTTTTTTAAAGAAAAATTCTAAACATAAATTCACATACCACATTTTTTTTTTATCAAATATTTGATATATGGATAATAAGTAGTAGAGGTTTAAAAAGAATAAACCTAAACAAAATTAAAATAAAAAAATTAAAATAAAAAAATGAAAAAGGTGTGTGTAAGGTGTTTGATGTTTAGGCTTATGTGTAGAAAAGTCTATTTTTTTAATAGATAATGTACACATCATCCTATACCACACACTTTATATATTAAAATATTATTTTTTATTTTATTTTATTCTTATTAAAGTAATTAAATTATTCTATTTATCATCTATATACTAAATATTTATTATAGAAAAAATGAAAAAAAATTAAAATAAGTGTGGTGTGTGAAATGTGAGGATGTTAAGAAGAATTTTCCTTTTTTAATATTAGTCCCCAGAATCAACTAAAGTCTCAAAATTTATTTGTGTATCACACAGGAGCTGAAGTTTGATCTAATCTTCCTTGAAATATCATGTTTCATTATGTCTCCTTTTGTTGAGTTGGGCACTCAGGATTGAAAAAGATGCAAAAGAAGGAACCCCAACTCAATCAGACACATGCCATGTAGTTGAATTTACCTCGTTTTATGGGAATTTTTAATTTTTAATTTTTGGGATGATGGATATGAAAATTAAACATTTAGTTGAATTCTACTTTTTATTGTATCAGATACATCTAGCATGGCTTTATTTATTTGCGAGAAGTTCATTGATGGGTTGTGAAGATTTATTGAGTTTTTATTTTTTTCTTGTAGATGGATCCGAAGTTTTTGAGAAACCAGAGGTATGCAAGTAAGCACAACAACAAGAATGGTGGTTCTGCAACCGAGGAAGAGTAAATCAATGGGGCTTGGGGTTCTTTAAAGTTTAGATATTGTTGAAATGGTTTTCAGATTTTAAGGTGTTGGAAGTTTTTTTCGACCTTTTCAGTTAATATTGACTGTGGGTAAGTTTCTGTGTGCAAGACTAGCAATACATCTTGTTGGAGGATTGATCCCCAGGGTGTTATTTACTTGAATTAGCAGAGCATTACCCTTAACAATTTTGATAGATTCTATTATGTTGAAGTATTACGTATTTAAATTATAATCAGTTTCTTATGCTTCTGTTAGAATCTTGGAAGAATTAACATTGATGATTTCAGTTCATGTGAATAAATAACATTGATGATAACTTCTGAACGAGATATTGGTCTTACTTTTTCTGTTACTGGATTGAAGTAATATAAGGAAGCTAAGCAAGATCGTTTTACAATCTGAGAGTGGTGGAAAAGCCTGCAAACAAATATATGTTTTCTTCCTATCTTCTGTTTATCCTTTAGCCAATTTAAGTAAGAAGCTTGCTGAACTGTGTAGGTAATTGAATTGTTTTGAATCACTTCGATCTAAAGTTTGTGTCCATGTCTCTTGTTATGGATGTGTTCCACCACCACTCATCTACGATCACCTTCAACCAAAGAGTTGAGTGGCTTGGGGGTTCGTAAGAACGCCTCCGATGCCTCAGTCAGTATTCATAATGGAAAACTCTCTTCAATACTAATGAATCAATTAGCTTCCACATATTTGGGTCTTTTGTATAAGTAGAGCTTGTGAGATGTTTGTTAGTATGTGATAGTGGACTTATCTACTATTCAAAATTCAAGTCTTGGGATGAAGGGCTTATCTGGTATTCAAGTGATAGCTATCCTCATCCAATGGGTGCTCAAGTGGTTAGCCTCTCGGTGGCAAGGATGGATTGGGCCCCAGAGATGGGCTAAGTTCCCACAGGATTGTGGGCTAGGTGCCTAATCAGTGACCCAGATCCACACTGGTCAACTCCCATAAGCCTCATAATGGTATCGAGCCCTCTCCATCTCTGATCCTGTTCTCATACAACCATCACAGCCCTAGTCGATTAATTTCCTTGTGTTTATATTAAGTTGACCTGCATTAAATCATCAAACAATCCCTAGGGGTTAATTTAAGTGGTGAAGGCCGTGGTGTTGGAGGTATCTCACTATAGGTCTAAGGTTAAAATCTTTGGGTGCAAACGACAATTAGGGACTACACCCATTGATGAAAGCCGATGATTTATCTGATCAGTATCATGTGGGCTCGTTACATAGATCTTGGGTTTAAGTGGGTAAAGGTGAAAATTTAATTTAGTAGATAACTGGCACTCGAGTTCTCATCTTCTTGTTCAGTAACATGGATACCAGGCACAATGAACTGGATGGGGGGCATCAGCTGTTTTAGACAGGCAGTTGCATAGAAAATATATCTTCAACAGTCTTCAATGGTTGTGCAGATATCCAATGTTTGTGATATCCAATATACAAACATCAGATATCCAAAATAAAAGGAAGGAAAATGTTAAATATACATTAGAAAAATTTACTTCAAATTTGAAATTCAAAATTTAAACTTCAAAAGAAAACCAACGGAACGAGTCTTGTAATTAAAATTGTAAGTACATATTGTACTATCTATATATGTATGTATGTATGGAGAAGCAATACAGTTTGTCATCCTGTTGAGACTCATGATCCGAAATAACAGAAAAATAATTCCTCTCAACTTTAGCAGTATATAAACTCCTTTTTTTTGTTTTAATCTCCAGCTAAAAGATGCTTTTGTTGTTCAATTTGGTGGCCACAGGAGCCTATGACCACTCTAGTTTCAAAATCTAGATTCCGTTCTTTTTGGAGTGTTCTTCCCTTATCATGTAGACTGTTATGCTTGTTCTAGAACCCTTGATCTGATCATTTTGTCTGTCCCTGTCTTCTGGACTCTGGAGAACTTAAGGTTTTAAATATCAGATAATGTTTGGGCTTTATCTTCTTCTTTGGCGCAATATTCACAAGAATCCATCCACAGAAACAAGAAGATAGGGTTGTGGGTCTTGTCAATTTAACTGGAATACTAAGAAATGGTTTTTGTGAACCGTGTTGTGTTCTCCCATAACCATGAATGCCAGCTAATATATTTACAGCTAATATATTTAGTTCCGTTTGTGTTGAAAATATTTTATTTCATTTTATTATTATAATTATTTTAAATTTTATATGAAATATAATAAAAAATTTAATTTTTTTAAATTTTGAAACAATAATAATATTAAAAATAATAATATTCTAATAATATTTTATTTAATTTTTAACTTTTATTTCGATTTACTATCTTAACCATACCTTAATATGTCACATAAACACATGAAATAGAGTTAGTTTAACTAACTCATAATTATTGTTACAATTGATCACCTTAATTTAGGCATTTAAAACATCACTAAATTAATAGAAGAATTTTGTTACGTATAAGTAAAGTCGCGTACTAATTTACATACTAATATTGATTCTTTTATATTCAAAATTCAAATTAGTACTGTTTTCAATAAAATCTATTTTTTAACCTATCACATTATATTAATGTACATATTAGTATACAGTTATACTTATAACTAGATTTTTCCTTAATTTATAAAAGATTAGAATGAGATCCTATATTGTTTAGATAGAAAATGTTATTTATAAATTATAATTTTACGTACATAACTAACATATCATTTTATTGAAAATGGTGAAATTTTTAAAATTTAAAATTTAAATTAAAAAATAAAAAATTTATCAAACGTGGCTACTACTCAATATCTATGATGTGCACACGTGTAGCATTACTCTTGTTTGAATTGAATAATTTGTTGTGATTTTCTTGATTGATTTCGAGAACTTTTTGTAATTGTCAAAAGGCATACCTTTAAAATTTTGTGTTTAACAAAGAGAACTTTACGAAAAAATATAAAAATCTTCAAGTTAGTCAATTTTTTTTCTTTTTCTTTTTCTCCATAATATATATTTTTTGAAGGGAAATGCAGCAAATACCATCATCCATTCATTTATCAAGGAAAACTTACCTCCATGACTGAATACATATGAGGATATCTCCATATCAACTATTTGGAGCTCCACCAATATATTATTGGACTGGTCTAGATTTTCGTGATGATGATACTCTCTATAAATAAATATTTAAGAGATAACATTATGTTTAAATAGAAATTCAACCTCACATTTTATTGAAAGGAATGACTTAATCTCTACGAACAAACTGTTTAAGAGACAAACCCATTTTTTTATTTTCATTATACAATACGAAGTATAAGAATGAAAAAAGATAGATTAAAGTTTAAATTCAATTTTGATAAACTTTGACAACGTGGGAAGGAAACAAACTTATATCTTGTTTCCATAATATTGAATGATTAGATATTTGTGGAAGATGATGCAATCTATATAATAAATTATAAAAAGCCTTTGGATAATATCGGAGACGAAGGAAATAATAAATTCTCTTGATAGGGAAAGAGGCAATGATCCAAGACATTTCTTCAATTATTTTATTAAAAAATAAGGGAAACTGGCAAAGGCCCCCAGTCTTTGAATAAAAAGCCCAAACCCACGAACCGCCAACAGTTTTTAACAGACGCTATAAATATGCATAGCATGAGGACACAACTCTCACTCAGAAACATCAACGACAAACAGATATATCAGTCTTTTTAGCAGTTGAAAATGGCGAACGTGGCAGCAAAGGAGAGGAGGATACTGGTGGCCGTCGATGATGGAGAGCAGAGCATGCACGCACTCTCCTGGTGCCTCAGCAACGTCATCTCAGAGAATTCCAAAGATTCCCTTCTCCTCCTCTACGTCAAACCCCCCCGCGCCGTTTACACCACCCTCGACGGCACCGGTATTTATCTCATCGCTTCTCTTCCCAGTTCTCAAAGTCTTGAATGGCATTTTCTGTAATTGTTGGTTGTGTTTCAGGGTATTTATTTTCATCCGATATAATGGCGGCCATGGATAGGTACGGTTATGACGTGGCACAGTCCGTTCTTGAGAAGGCCAAGCGGTTGTGCAAAGACCTTCACGATGTATGTCATAATTATATAAATATATATTTATTTATTATTTCGTTTGTTTTTTTATTTTTTATTTCTCGATAAATCAATTTAAAACGTATTATTTATTCCAAATTTATAGTCTTTATTTGAGAAATTGAAGAATTATGTACATAGGTTAAGGTGGAGAGTATAGTAGAGCATGGTGATCCGAGAGATGTAATTTGCCAGATGACACAGAGATTGGGTGTTGATGTGTTGGTGATGGGTAGCCGTGGTTATGGCCTTATTAAGAGGTGAGTCCCCCACCCATTCTAAATTCTTATACATAGAAATTCTATTTATAAGTCGGTATAGATAATATATAGTAAAATATTTATATGATATGGTTTAATTTTTTTTTAAAAAAATTAAAATTAAAATTTTATAAATTAAATCTTATCATTTAAAATGATATAAAGAGTGTAATTTATGCACTAATTTGATAATTCAAACAAAAAGAAATTACTAAATTAGCAGGAATTTTGGTGTTTGGTTGTGGCAGGGCTTTTCTTGGAAGTGTGAGCAATCACTGTGTACAGAATGTGAAGTGCCCTGTTTTGATCGTGAAGAAACCCAAATCTACTGTTGCAAACAACTGATGCATTTTTATTTTATTTTTTTAAATTTTATTTTCTGTCTCTTCTTCCTTTTCTTGTACAAAAGTTTTATTTTTATTTTGCGGCTCCAGTTTAATGATTTGCCTTTGTTTAATTTTAATCATGTACGAAATGTTTTTAATTTTTTTTGGGGGTGAATTATTTCTATATATAATATTAATTAAGTGGGGAATTTTGAAAAGTGAGAGTGAAAAGCTTAAGAAGAAGAAGCAAGAATGGTATCTTATGAGAAGAAGCAATGAAATAAATAAATATATATATATATATATATATTAGATGATGATTTGGGAATAATCATCACATTTTCTACAAAGTTAGTTTTTTTTTTACCACCCATTAACTAATTAATTACGAAACACATATTCCCTTAAATGCTTATTTTAATTGTTATATTTTTAATCAAATGTTCCTTTCTCCTCTTTTTTTTTTATTTAAAATATATATATATATATGTGCGTGTGTGCAGTAAATCATTAAGAAAATTTTTATTCTCAAATGGGTGTGTGAAACATAACATAATTTGATTTGAAAAATAAATTTTAAAATTTAAATTCTATAAATCAAATTTGACCATTTAAGGGATGTGAATAATATTTTTGATACATTGACTTGAAAATAGAATAACTCCAAAATGAATATACAATAGTCTATTCAACAAGATTGCATGCAGCGAAATTGAAATTAAAAAAAAAGAAACCCTTAATCCAAGGAATAAATGATCAAATAAAAAACTAGAATATTTTAATTATATAGAATATGAAATAATTATATAAATCAAATTATTCTAAGTCGAAAAGAGATTTTTATGTTCATGTACCAGAAAATGGATCTGAAAGTTGTGGAAAGAAGGAAATCAAGGCATAAAAAGTGTAATCTTTACCCATTTTAATTAATTATATTATTTTCCTTGGCATTTGGAGGCAGACGCAACAGAATCAGCAGCATTCCAGCAACGTAGGCTAGAGGGAGTCTGTTCAAAGAAACCACTTGAACTAGGTTAAGAGTACGTTTGAGATTGCCTTTAAAAGTTTAAAAAATATTTTTAATGGTTTAAAAGTTATTTTAAAGAAAAAATGATATGTTTGATAAATTTATAAAAAGTGCTTTAATTACATAAAAAAGCTGAAAATCTATTTTTTTTTTTTAAAAGCACCAAATTGAAGTTTTTATCGAAAAGTTCCGCAGATAATTTTATATTTTTAAAAAATTAATATAACTAACTTTAAAAATACTTTAGAGACATGGTTATCAAACAGTAAATAATTTTTTAATAGTAAGCTTGTTATTTAAGTTATAAGCTACAAGCCTTAAAGTTATAATCTATATTTCCCACCGCAATTCACTAAGTGATCGATCTTAAGTCAAATCGGAACGTGATTGTTTGTTTACTAGGAAACTTCCAATAATAAAAAAAAAACAAATATGTATGTATGTATGTATAGGCTTGAGCCTTCCTTAACATTAAACAAATAAATAAACAACCGATATTCCAGGTTAAAAGAACAAAAAAGAAAACCAACGTACGAGGTTTCCGGCTCTTTCCTCATAGTACTAGGAATGGATTATATATGACCCTCTGCATTAATCATTTTGGATTCTGCTTGGAGAGAATATCACGAGATCTAATTATCTTTCTCAACCTCCATATCTCCATCTTCCTAAACCGTGAACTTCACTCATTTCCACAGTTTCTTGTTTGATTGGTGTTCAGCTCTGCTATTTTTCGAGTGAGTGATCTTCTCAATACTGTCGCCGGCCGCCAAGTGCTACATGCATTTGCCCTGTTTCTCAGGGATCATTCTTTCTTGATCATGAACGTCATTTCGATTTCTCCTATAATCATTCTACACACACGAAGTCATGACTTGTTGTCTTTTTGTTCTTAGATTTTCACGATGGTGACACTGATCATCATGACCATGACTTTCTGTGATTCTCTTGATCACTATTCTTTTCCTACTTATTCTAAGGTTTCATTTCATTCATGTTGATATCGAGTAATATGCATGTGATCACATATTGGAAGACATGCATAGATATCTATGCATGGGTATTGTAATGCATGTGATGATCTGATCATGTAGTGTTGCATATATGTCCTTGAGTACTTGGTACCATATCATCATACAAATATTTGATATTCACAATTTTGGTTGAGCAATTCAATCTTCTATCTCCTTAATCTTCTTTTCTTAAATAAACTTTGTTTAAATATTTTAATTTTAATAATTTTTACTTAATGATGTAAACAAAGTTCTAGGCATAAATACTAGATATTGCCCTTGTTTTCAATTATGTCATGTAGAGGGTGACATTACCAATGAAGTATTTAGACATGATTGCAACACATGTATTTAGACACATTTGTTTTAGGTTACTAATCCAAATTTCAAGAGTAGCATCTATGTACAATCATTGAATAAGTCGAAGTAACTATATTTTTCATTTGTACTTGAACATGCTTGCTGGGATACCAAAATTAAGTTAATTTAGACACATTTTGGTTTGGATTACTTGGGAGGTGGTTCCATAGGAGCATGATCCTTGAACAAAACGAAGTTATTCAACATCTCATTGGTCTATGAAAACATTGTTGAGTACTTCAGCTCAAAATTAGTAGCAATGCATTGTGTTTGATGGCAATTAACTAAAAACAGACAGAATATGCTATTCTCTTTATAGCCATGCCATCATCTAATGATACTCTATTTTAAATGAAATGCAGATTCTAAAGCACCGAGGTTCAATCATGAGAGTCATGAAATACTACCCCATGAAAGCGGTCTGCTTGAGAGTAATTTGGCGGCCAATATGTTTGCTTGTGATTCTAGTAATTCCGGCCTTCACAAATTTGCAAACCACATCTTTTGGAGTTCTTGAAGTGCATTGAATGCTATCCAAAGCTTTTTTTTTGTTTTTTTTTTTGTTTTTTTTTTGTTTTCTGG
Organism: Carya cathayensis; assembly: GCA_011037825.1. NCBI lineage: Eukaryota > Viridiplantae > Streptophyta > Magnoliopsida > Fagales > Juglandaceae > Carya > Carya cathayensis. Next base: position 643,164 of record QGSO01000241.1, read on the forward strand.
TTTTTGCTCTAGAAAGAGAATTAAGCATATTTTGTTGTACAATGTTCACATATATATATATATATTATTTGTTTTGACTTGCACATTTTAATTGCTAACGACTTTGCAAGGACTTTCTAGTTTCATGATCTATCGTCTGCGTTTGCTGACCAAACAAACTGAAGAAAGTTTTGCCTGGGAATCACGTAAAATACAAGAAAGTTCTTCTGTAGAAATTGAAATGACAGCAAAACTGATACCTCCGCTAAATTCATCAGCTATGAACTTGGCATGTGCTTTAAGTTCGTCTCTGAATGAAACTGAACTATCATTTGCTTGTCAACGTACAATAACAGAAATGGTGCAACAAATGCTAATTTCGGCCTTATCCGCAATGGGGTTTCAAGGTAAAAACCCAACTAAACTCTGGTATGTAGGCTCAGGTACTTCTAATCACATGACGAATACTCCTACTGCTCTATGTCATGTTCGGCCCTATGCTGGTCAATCTGCCATTCAAACTGCCAATGGTAGTTCTTTGCCAATAGTTGCTGTCGGAGATGCATCTTCTCAAATCACTGATGTGTTTCTTGCTCCTCAACTATCCACAAATCTTATTTCAGTTGGTCAATTAGTTGATAACAATTGTGCTGTTCATTTTTCTGGTGATGGTTGTGTTGTGCAGGACCAGGTAACGGGGGAGCCGATAGCAAAGAGACCTAAAGTGGGGCGTTTGATTCCACTATTTTTACCTGTTCCAGTACTTTCTTCAGTTTCATCTATTAAGTCTTTTACTTGTCATAATATTCCAGATCTGAGTATGATGTGGCATCGTCGTTTAGGTCATCCCAATGCTCAGATCTTATCTCATGTATTGCACTCGGGTCTCCTTGATAATGAAGAACGTTCTTCTTTATCTATTCAATGTGATTCTTGTAAACTTGGTAAAAGTTAAATTCTTCCATTTCCTTTGCATGCTAGTAGAGCTTCTCACTGCTTTAATCTTATCCATAGTGATGTTTGGGGACCTTCCCCGGTTAGTTCATATGAAAATTTTAAATATTATGTGACTTTCATTGATGATTATAGCAGATTCACTTGGGTTTATTTTCTTCGCTCTAAATCTGAGGTTTTTCGTACTTTCACTAAGTTTTTCGTGTATATTGATAATCAATTCTCTGCGACTATTAAGACATTACGCACAGATTTCGGTGGAGAATATTTGTCTATTGAATTTCAGTCATTCTTGGCTTCTAAAGGTATTATTCATCAACGTTCATGTCCTGCTACTCCCCAACAGAATGGAGTAGCCGAACGCAAAAATCGTCATCTTCTTGATGTGGTACGTACTCTCTTGTTAGAATTTTCTGTTCCATCCATGTTCTGGGTTGAGGCTCTGAAAACTGCTACTCACTTGATTAATCGTTTACCTTCCCAAGTCTTACATATGGAGTCTCCCTATTTCCGCTTGTTTGCTAAAAACCTAGTTATGATAATCTTCGCATCTTTGGTTGTGTATGTTTTGTCCATTTACCTCCTCATGAGCGACATAAATTATCTGCTCAATTTGTTAGATGTGCATTTTTGAGATATAATGTGTGTCAAAAGGGATTTGTTTGCTATGATCCTACTTTACATCGTACACGCATTTTTCGGAATGTTATTTTCTTTGAAAATCAACATTTCTTTCCTGTGTCCTCTATACCTTCTTCTTCTACTATGGTCCTTCCCTTTTTTGAAGAACATCTCTCAGATCTTCATCCAATCAGCTCTCGTTTTAAACCGGGACTTGTATATACGAGACGCTCCCGCCCACAGTCTCTTTCGGTGGTTCAACCGATATCTGATCCTACCATGCTCCAGGACCAGTCAGTTGCAACACCTTCAGAGCACTTGGCACGTCGTTCTTCTCGAGTGTCAATACCTCCGGATAGGTATGGATGGTTTGCTTCTGCTCTTACTGCAACATTATCTAATTTTGATATTCCCACATGATATTCACATGCTGTCAAGCAAGATTGTTGGCGACAAGCTATGCAAGAAGAAATTGACGCTTTAGAGGCCAATCATACTTGGGACATTGAGCCATGTCCTCCTACCATTGTTCATCTGGGTTGCAAATGGGTTTATTAAATCAAAGTCCAATCTGATGGACGTTTGGAACGTTACAAAGCTCGACTTGTTGCCCTTGGGAATAATCAAGAATATGGTGTCAATTATGAAGAGACCTTTGCTCCTGTGGCTAAGATGACTATTGTTTATCTAATTCTAGCTCTTGCTGCTTCCAATGATTGGCCACTACATCAGATGGATGTTAAGAATGCTTTCCTTCACAGTGATCTTAAAGAGTGTATTTACATGAAGCCACCCCCGGGATTGTTCACCTCTCTGACTTCACATGTGTGTAAGCTTCGTCGCTCCCTTTATGGTCGGTCTCAAGCAAGCTCCAAGGGCCTGGTTTGATAAATTCCGCACAACTTTATTACAATTTTCATTCAAGCAAAGCAAGTATGATACTTCATTATTTCTTCGAAAATCAGACATGGGTATTGTTGTTCTTTTAGTTTATGTTGATAATATTGTGATTACTGATTCCAATTCTGTCTTACTTGGCCAGCTCAAGACTCATCTCTTAGAGTCCTTTCATATGAAAGATTTGGGATCTCTCACATTTTTTCTTGGTCTTGAGGTGCATCGTAGTTCCTCTGGTATTTCACTCAATCAACATAAGTATGCGAGTGACTTGGTGGCTACAACTGGTCTACAGGAAGCTACTTCTGTTGATACTCCTATGGAATTAAATGTCAAGCTTCACAAAGAGGAGGGTGACTTACTTGTTGATCCCTGTTTATATCGAAAATTGGTAGGTAGCCTTGTTTATCTCACCATTACTAGACCAGACATTTCTTTTGCTGTACAGCAAGTCAGTCAATTTCTTTAGACTCCTCGTCATCTTCATTTGGCTGCTGTACGTAGGATCATACGCTATGTTCATGGCACTTCTGCCCGTGGTTTATTCTTCCTAGCCGGCAATTCTACTTATCTTGCTGCTTATTGTGATGCTGATTGGGCTGGTTGTGCGGATACACGTCGCTCCATCACTGGTTGGTGTGTGTTCTTAGGTAATGCGTTAATCTCTTAGAAAAGTAAGAAGCAAGATAGAGTTTCTAAGTCATCTACGGAATCTGAATACCGAGCAATGTCTTTAGCTTGTTCTGAAATTATTTGGCTTCGAGGTATGCTTGCTGAGCTAGATTTTTTTGAGACTGATCCCACATCTCTACATGCCAATAATACGAGTGCTATTCAAATCACAGCCAATCCTATCTATCATGAGCGCACGAAGCATATTGAAGTCGATTGTCACTCTATTCGTGAAACATTTGAAGCTCGTGTTATCACTCTTCCACATATTTCCACTGAACTACAAATTGCTGATATATTCACCAAGGCTCTCACTCGTCATCGCCATTGCTTCCTAAGTAGCAAATTGATGCTTGTTGATCTACGAGCATCAATTTGAGGGGGGCTGTCAACGCACAATAACAGTTCACGTTATAGTACTTTAGATTGTATATAGGAAGGATAGTCAACAAGGGAGGCTACCTACTAAATAGATGGAGGCTACGCACGGCGCTGCTAAACCTCTTCCGTAATTGATGGGTTGATCTTCCCGCTCAATATTAGGCAGCCCATAAGCCATGTAAATATGTTCTATATAAGGAGAGTAAAATCCTCTGAAAGAGGCAATTCGAATCTATTTGACATTGCTACCATCAAAGAAAAGGTCGGTGCAAAAGTTAGTGTGTTTCTGCATTAATCCAGTGGTGAAACAGAAATTTATCAGCTTCATAATAATTTTTTGCTCAATTTTGTTAACCTTGCTTGTGTTCTTCAGGTTACACTAGCATTGTTTTTAGCAGTTTCAACCATACCCTATTTAGCACAGGCTACTTATATTGGAATAGATGGCTTAATGTTCTCATTTTATAGAGGGGAGACTGAAATGATTGCAGCGTATGGCAACATTTCATATTCTTCAATCTGCTATAGTCAGCAAGTGGACCGGGATAGCGGGAATCTATATGGAGAACCTATTTTAAGAAAATCTATTGCTGCTAGGAATGAAACTTGGTTTTTGAAGGCTTTAAATAGCTCCAGTGGCTATTCATGGTTTGGAAAAGCATGGAACAAAGCTCAAGATGGGTTATTTCTTAGTGCTGTGGCTATGGATGGCAGAGGTGTGATTTCCCTTGGCTTGCGAGCAAAGGCGGTTGCTGATCATTTTGCAGCTTTAGAATTCCATGGTGCTGATTTTCAGTTGGCTACACATTATGGGGAAGTGATTATACCAACGAGGCTTCCAAACACGCCGATAACTGCAAGCAATAACACAAAGCTGAAGCCAAATGGTGACCCTCATATAGTTGTTGGTAACTTGTCGTGTTCTGTGTTTCTTGATGGAGGGTCAAAACATTTTAATGGGAAAGTTTCAGGAGTGACATACAAGTTTATAAATTGCTCTACCCTTGAGATTGCTGGGGTTCCAATGGTATGATTTTTGTTGCTTTCTTGCTACAAGTTAGTGTCTAACAGATTAATGTGAATTTTATAAATGAACTAAGGATATTATTAAATTCCAGTATCAGAAATTCGTTTTTATTTAATCAGGATATCCAAATCAAATGTCTTCGAGACATGAAATTCCTTATTACCTTATATCTGATAATATTCTTTGGCAACTTCTCTCAGGTATATGTACTAGCCTATCCCACAGACAAATTAGTCAGTCTTGTCCGACATTACTGCAAGCTGTCAACTATACTTCTTTTGCTTCTGTTTATTCTGATGGTTACCTCGCTTTCTGTCTTCATATTCTCAATAGTCAGAGCTGCAAAAAGAGAGATGTTCTTATGTGCTGCTCTCGTTAAACAAATGGATGCAACTCAACAAGCAGAACGGAAGAGTATGAACAAAAGCCATGCCTTTGCTACAGTGAGTCATGATATAAGGGCTTCTTTGGCAGCTATCATTGGTTCGATAGAAATTTGTAATCAAGATTCCAATCCTAACTCTGTTGTAGCAGTAAACTTAGCACAGATGAGTACTCGTGCACAAGAGCTCCTAGGTAAGGTGTGGTGCACGTTCTATTTCTTTTATCACACCTCCTTGAAACCAATTTGTGTTGATGATTCTTCTAACTGAGAAGTGCTATATTTCAGAACATGCTTCATTAGTACATATTTTGTTTAAATTTGGAGCCTTAGTGATGCATATAGCCTTTATATCATTTCAGATTGTCAAATGTTTGTGTATAAGGATGATTAAATTATCTCTCAACTTAAAATATAAACATGAGGAAGAAAATGTCTTTCTCAACAATTTACTAACAAGTTAGCAATTCAAACCCATTTGGGTTTTCTATCTGAACTAGTTCTTCGTTATTTAGCCACAGAAGTGGAACTATTCGGGAAGGATAAATTGATGTTTGATTTACATAAATGGTTCAGGCTTATTGAATTCAGTTTGGATACAAGTAAGATTGAAGCTGGAAAAATGCGACTTGAAGAAAAGAATTCAACTTGGCTCATCTCCTTGAGGACGTATCGGATATGTTCTATCCTATGGCTATAAAGAAAGGTGTTGAGATTGTGCTTGATCCTTGTGATGGCTCAATTGCTAAATTATGTCCTGTTAGGGGTGACCGAGGAAAGCTTAAACAGATCCTATGTAACTTACTGAGTAATGCGGTGAAGTTCACATCAGAAGGTCACATCACAGTTCGTGCCATGGTCCAGGAAACAAGTTTCGAAAATGCCATAATTGCTTCTAATCGTAATTTTTTGGTGGAGTGTTTGTGCCGTTTTTGTTTCAAGAACAAGTGAGGTTTACAGGATTTGGATGTCCTTCATACATCTCGGCAAGATCCCCATCTCACAGAATTTGTAATTGAGGTGGATGATACAGGCCTTGGAATTCCAAAAGACATGCAAAAGACTGTGTTTGAATACTATAATCAGGTTGCAGAAACCTCTTGTGGTCAAGAAGGAACTGGTTTGGGACTTGGTATTGTTCAATCGTTGGTAAGTACAATATGCAGTCAACGCACTGAGACTTTGATTCCTATTGAGAGTTAATGTTGAATTGAGTTGCTGTTCTCCAGCCTTTGGTAGATGATCAAGATCGTTTCCATTCTATACCCTCTTTGCTTTTGAAAGTGAAAGCTTATTTGTGTAATTGTGAATTATATTGGAACTTTAAGCATACACACACACACACACACACTTCTGTTTGTGCCTTTAACTAAATCATGTTGTGTTTGTACCTCAGGTGCGTCTAATGGGTGGAGATATAAGAATTGTTGATAAAGAGACTGGTGAAAGAGGTACTTGCTTCAACCTCAATATCAAACTTCCAACATGTGAACCAGAATCAACAGACATTGAAAAACAACTCCCTAGAATGCACAATGATGGCCCTTCAAATAGCTTTCAATCTCTTGCATTACTTCGAACCCCTTCACCTAAACAAGAAGAGTCTCATGTAGTACTTCTCATAGCAGCCGATCAACGGAGGAAAGTTTTGATGAACTACATTGAAAGCCTAAACATAAGAGTGTCATGTGTAAAGCAAGGGAAGAATCTACTCCCACATTTGGAGAAAATAAAGCAGAAGTTAGAGATTTCCTATTTCAGTTTTTCCGAGAAAACCCAGATGGGTTCACTAGACCACCCGAGAATATCTGCATCATTCAATTCTGATTCGGGGCCGAGTGATAGGCCTCTCTGCATCAAGGATGGAAATGATCAAGTTCCCCTGCCCTACAGAAAGACCAATTCCAAAGGTTCACCAGGCATCATACTATTAGTGATTGATTCCAGTGCTAGTCCTTTAACTGAACTATGTTCAGCTGTGGTTAACTTCAGGAAAGACATTCATAATTCATGGTGCAAGGTTGTCTGGTTGGACCATCCAGCAGTGAGTTATGATGCTCATTCAGGAGAGCCTCCATGCGATCTCATTGTATATAAGCCTTTTCATGGATCACGCTTATTCCAAGTGCTAGGACTGATACCAGAACTGGAAAAAGGAAACTTACCAAAGTTGATAGACCACAATTCTTTGAACGAATTCAATGGCGAAGGTAAAGGTATGGAGTTGGGGATGCCTTTATCTCAGCAAAGCTCACTCGAGCAGAAAAATATGCACAAACATGATAAGAGAAGCAGTGATAAGCCTTTGAATGGGAAGAAAGTTCTGGTTGTTGATGATGATAGTGTACTACGCATGGTGAGTACAATTACTCTTTGTAAACTTGGAGCAAACGTCGAGGCCTGTGAGAATGGAAAAGAAGGACTTGATCAAATCTGCAAGGGCTTGAGTGATGGGAGAGAAGGACACGCCAATCTTCTCCCTTATGACTATATTCTCATGGATTGCCAGGTATCTTTACAATGCCAATCTCCTTTTCATTTTCACTTGGAAATAGAAATCAACTTCTTTATTCAGTTATGCTTATGGAGAATTTCAGAATACCAAGCTATAAAAACCTTGGATTTTTAGTGATCTTAAACAAGATTAATTACTTCCCAAGGCTCACAAGTATTATATGCATCTGTGGTGACTGCTTTATAGTATTTCAAACTCAACCAAACAAGATTCATCTCTAATCACTCATATTATTTCTTTTTGGTGGTAATTTCAATGAGTATGTATTGTATATTATCATTTCAGATGCTGGTAATCGATGGAATCGAAGCAACTCGACTGATACGAAAAGAGGAGCTCAAATATGGCATCCATATGCCAATTATTGCATTGACTGCCCATGTAGAGTCAGAGGAAGTGAGAAAGCTGTTAGATGCAGGAATGGATTTCCATGTACCTAAGCCATTACAAGAGGAAAATTTGTTGGAAGCAATCCAATCTATTGACAAAAAAGGCTAAACATAGCAACAATTCTCAACATTTTTTTCAACTTTTTTCCGGATTAGATCTTAGGCACTAGCAGTCATTATTTTGTTCGATGGGTACATATCAAAGTTTTGGGGTCATCTTTCACTTCAAGTCCAAAAGTTCCTTTTCAAGGATGAGTAATTGTAAAGTCTTTTGTTCTGGGTCTGTCGTTCATTTTCAGCTGTGTATCAGTCATTGTGAATGGATGATAGCAACTATTGGAGAGAAATGTCACTCCCCACATAATTTGCTGGAAAAATAAAAAATAAAAAAATCACCAGGCTTCCATGGAGGATTACACTGGCTTTTACACACCAGATATGCTATGAGGCTTTAAGATAGATGTTTTTCGGTTCATTTTATATATGAAAAGAATCCCTTAAGAACATTATAAATAGGAAAAAATTCAAGTTGAAAAATGATAAATATACTTAAGAAAAACTTACAAAAATCTTCCTTCTCCACGTGTTAATTATTTCAAAATTATGAAATTTGAATTTTAAAAGAAAACTAATAAAATAAGTCTTATAAGTAAAAGTGCAAGTAAAATTATAAGTACATGTAGCACTACTAATTCATATTTTATACACTTAAGTGAAAATGTCATTCAAGATTTTGGTATGCAAGATACAAGCTTGTGTGATCCTAGCACTATTATTAATGTAGAAGGTATTCCCAGCATTGTTTTAAATACCGTACCGGTATCAGCCGGTACGGCCGGTATATGCCGTACTGGCCACTGGTCTGGTACAGGTATTATACATGTTTCATACCGTTTCAAATACCGGTCACACAGGCTGATATTTCGACCTGTACCGACCTACGTACCCTGGTATTTCGTTTCTTCAAACTATAAGCTCATTTTTTACTCTCAATTTAGACCATACTATTTATAATTTATATATATTTAGATATAATTTATTTATATATAGATTATTATTTTAGAATATAATTTTTATATATAATTTATTATATATCGACTATCTTAAAATGATACTGATACTAAAATATTTTGTTCAAGTACGTGGTACAGTATTCAAAATTTTGATTCCCAGAACATTAACAAGGAAATAGCTTAGCTAGCAAAATGTATTTTAGGAAAACCCAACCGTGAATATCTCATGTTCTCCAAAATTGTTGCTTTTTTAGGTGAAGAGTTTCTTTGTACAGACCCTCAAAACAGGGTTACACTCAGTTTGTCTTTAACCGTGAGGAAAAATATTTACAATAGTATATTATGCAACTGCCTAGTAATTTATTTTAAAAAAATAAATAAAACATGAAATCTATATAAAAAAATAATAATTTATTAATTATAAACTTAACTATTTTTTAAAACAATTACATGTCCCATTCTTGTTTATAAAAATATTTATAAAAATAATTTTTTATAGATTATGTAATCTATAAAAATATCTAATTTTTAAAGCAAAAAGTTTGTTTATTACATGTCCCATTCTTGTAATAAATAACCATAATATCATGTCAATAAACAATAAATTATTTTAATAGTGGGAAGAAAAATGCACCATGCATGATTTTCGATGGCAAAAGTTTCATAAGGCTGCTTGCTTGATTCGTCTGAACAATAATAAAATTAAACTAAAAAAAAAATTGAAAAAATAAATACAACAGTAAAACGAGAAGGCCAAAAATCCAGGACATTTTTTTTGCCTTCGAATGCAGCCTCAGATGTCCAAACTACATCGAAATTGTGATGATACAAAATAGACAATATCATCCTCTTCAGTGGAATGGCTCAAATAGTTAGAAAAGACATTAATTAAAGCAATTAATTAAGCCACTCAGTTTTTTGCATTATACTTTCGACCGTTCCTAATAAAAACCCCTACTACAAAAATTTAAAATTAAAAAGTAAAAAAGGAAAAAATATCTTGGACCACCTCATGCCCAGGCTTATCTCTAGAATCACAAGTTTTCTCCCTCACAGTTCATCCTGCAAGCATTGTAGAGCAGAAGGTAAGACAGAAAGATCAATAAAAATAAATAATACAGTCCAATTAAGAGTGGAAATAAAATCCTACGTGTTTCTCCTCTTCCTCGGCTTCAGCACTGTCCGTACTTTCGTCGAGTTTGGCTTCGGCATCAGAATCTTCTCCTGCATCATCATCCTCATCCTCTGCCTGCAAAATGGGTTACCAAAATATAAGGGACCACAGTAAACATTGCAAAATCTTAATTTCCATAAATAAGTTTTTAGGCTTACATCAGAATCAATAGGATCATCCTTTGCTTCCTGGTGAAAGAATCAAATTTGACAGTTAGAAGCAAAGAGACGAGTACCGAATTCTCAATAAAAGAAAATTGGAGAAATACTATTCAGCTTCCAGAACTGCCACAAATAAATACATCTTTATTTTGCAAGCTTTCTTATAAATACCTCTTCCTCTTTCTTTTTCTCTGCCTCATCAAATGCCGCTTTCTCAGCCTGCAAAATTGATTGATTAATCAGATATCACTATATCAGCTCCCAGCTAGTAAGAAATTAAAACTCCCTAATAAAAGACAAAATTGCATTGATTCAAAGATACGAGAAAAGGTGCTACTTACATCCTTGTGCTTGCCCCATGTTTCTTCTGCCAGCTGCTTGGCATATTCCGGATCATCAGTAATCAAAACATTGTCAAACAAGGTTCCGGATTTCACCTGAAAAATTACACATTGTGATTATTAGAATTCAAGTTGCATAGAAGCATAAAGTACCCCCAACAAAAGTTGAAGCATACTAACCTGCCACAGTTCAATGCCGACATACTTCAAACTAGGGTAGACATAGATATATGGATCATCCTTGAACTCTGTTTAATATCAAAACTACCAAGTGTTATTGAATACCATAAACAACTCAACCAACCCCAACCATAACTAATGTAGTGTCATCACACATCATACAACGAATTGTTAACGTTATAGTTTACACAAATGTACATTTTTCAATAAATGCATTGTGCTAATGTATGTGACAAGCAACAAACCTGGGTTGTCGATCATTGGTGCCTTCCACTTCCCCTGGTAGTTGGGGTTCTTAATTTTCTGCAAGAAGGTGGAGAAAAGTTATGAAAAGTGGAAATTGTAAATCGCAGTATGCCCCTAACTTGTACTCGTTAATATACAAACCTTTGGGTTCCATGGGCCCTTGTATTCAGGGTTTGCAATAGTTGGGGGTGTCCATTCACCATCCTCTTCATCATCCCAGTCTTCAGGCTGAGACCACAAACCAACTAATCAGTAACTAAACCATTATTCTTTGCCAAGTAAAACACAGTCACAGCATCATCAGAGAGGTGTAATATTTTCAAACCCAGGAAGTTCAGCAACTACCTTTTTGGCATCAGAGTCAGGAATTTCTTTTGGGATGTCATCATAGCCCTTAATACACATCAAAAGAGTCAGATTCCCAGTACTTTAAATATGTATGTATATTGCAGAGAGAGAGAGAGAGAGAGAGAACAAAGTTACAAAAGGAATTGAGGATCCACCCGAGGTGGGCGACTGGAAGTTTAAATATCCAAAATTAACATTAAAAAACCTCATTTATTTATTAAAAAAAAGGAAAAAAGAATTCAGGAGCCAGTACCTCTGGCTTCTTGTCTTCAGGATCAGGAATGTACTCTTTGTCGTCCCAGTCTTCTGGCTGTCCAACATTAATAAAGTTGAGACATCGGTATCTGAAACCAAATAAGATAAGCTAAAATAAAACTCATAAGGCTGTGAATGGATAAGTAATTACTTTCTTGGCCTCAGGATCCTTGATTTTCTTTGGCGGGAGGATACTCCAGTCGCTGTAGAGACTCCCAGATTGCTTTTCCACATTGTCAATTAGAATGCTGTAGGTGGCATCTGGCTTGAGTAGAAAAGTATAAACATGACTGAGTTGGTCAGTCTCACACGGGACATCCTTCTTGATCAAGTGATTTGTTTCCTTATAGTGGAGGATAGCATGGACTTTCTTGGTGCTGTAGCCACAGATATCTGGCCCAAACATGATACTGCATTGTTCGACACAAGATCAGCAATTTTCAACAAGAAATAAATTCAATGCAACTTGAAAATTTTCAAGTGTAGGGAACATGGTATTGACCTGTAAGGAGTATCCCCACCGAATTTCTTCTGATCAATTTCACCACTAAGCAATTTCATGTAACCACCACCGCAGTCAAGCTTCTGTTCATGCTTCACAGAAAATTGGAAGACTAGGGTCGTATCCTTGTTGCTGAATTCAGGGAACTCAGCAGAAATAGCATAAAACCGGTAGTCTTCGCTAGTCTGGATACCTGTTGGGAAGTCAAAAGTCAACATTAAAAGCTTCAGACTCTTCAGAAATATGAGAAGGCAGCATTATATTGAAAATGCTAAAATCAACTTATACATATACGCAGATTATATAATTTGGAAGGGTACCTTTGTCATTAGGGTCTCCATGCCATTTACCCGCGGTGAAGTTCCATTCCCCAGCCACATTTTCATCTTTCTTCCAATCAGATTTAACCCATCGACTTTCCCATCCATCTTTAGTTATAGCCCAATGATAAATGCACAAAAACCCAAGGAAATCATCAGCAAACTAATATCCGGTGCTAAAGGGGGGGAAAAAGTAACAGCAAAGAGCAAGCCACGTACAGCAATAAACAATCCATAAGAAAACTGGCTTTTTTACATTAGTCATCCAAATAGAGAACATCGGGCATGGTTTCCAAGAAATGAAAAATATGCCAAAAAGCATCAGACGCCCCTACTCCTCGTAAGGTGTGGGGGACCATTCATGGGCCCCACACGTGCATGAGTGGGCACGTTATACACTCACACAAGATATATATATATATATATATATATATATTTTCTTTTTTAGGCTGGTTCAACGGGAGTTATTGCCTCTAATATGTCATAAAATGAGAAAAACAAGATTCAACGGTTCAATTACTCTTTTTTTTTCTTTTTTTTTCAGCTTATCAATAAAGAACTATTACTTATAAAAGAAATACTATTCTTTTCTATCCTTTACCTAACTTTGGGATTACTCGAGATGCAATTCGATTAAAAACAAAGGCTGCAAATCCATCACCATAAAAAAGAATACACCTAAGAGGAAATTTGACCAATATTAAATGCTAAACTTTATGCCTTTCTTATTCATTCACAAGCACAAGCACAAGCACTGCTGCACAAGTCCACATATTTCCAAAATCAAAATACATTACTGCACAAGCTACACACCCACAAGCAATAGACTTCAGTAGGTATCCATTACAAATATACATGACCTAAGTATTTAGAACCACCTGTATCTTGGTTTCAGTCTTTATGGAAAAAACCCCAAGCAGAATCCTAACACATTTGCAATCCCGTTTCATTTCATCGTAACTAATTATTTTTCACCTGCACCAGGTCACCACCCATATAATTTTTTTTAACGGTCCAGTACTCATACTGTCATACATCGAAATAATTGCAAACTGCAATATCAGAGAAGCTCAGCACACAACATGATACAATTTTAAAACAATATTAATTAAATCCAGTCCCACACGTTTAACATGATCTTGATCGTGAACGAAACTATGATTTGCTATTTCCACGATGCAAAAAACGCGAAACAAACGTGAAATGTTAAGTTCTTCGCAGATCTAATCAAAATATGTACAAATTTCCAAAACTAACAGATCGAACCTCAAACTCACACAAAACTCGGATCCTTCGCGGATCGTACGGCATTCTACATCAATTTAAGCATAAAGAACCTCAGAAAACCCATAGGTTAAAATGCGAGCCAATTGCAACACTATAAACCGCGATCCAAAGCGCACACTCACACACTAACACACACATACACACACACATAGAGAGAGAGAGAGAGAGAGAGAGAGAGAGAGAGAGAGAGAGAGAGACCGTTGAAGCGTTCTTCGAAGTAAACTTTTGCGGAGGCGATCGAGAGGAGAGAGAGAAGGAGAAGAGAGAGAATGTTAGGGTTACGAGCCCTAAATGCCATGGCTATGAGATGGAAAGAAAGAGACTTGAGAGAAAGACGAGAACTACAGATCGAGAAAGAAGGCAGCCTCCTTCCGGGTACTATATAGTGGCTGTACTCTGTCTTGGTTTTGACGGTGAGGTTAAAAGTGGTAATTGCTCAGATTGTTAAAAGTATTATTGACGTGGACGAATAGTGGATCAGGGCGTAACTTCAAGTGTCATTTCTATGACGTGGCATATTGTGATTGGTTCTTTTCAGCTTCGGATGTTCTAATTGGACGTGACGCGTGGGGAGAGCCGTTTTGGTTCAAAAGTTTACGGAACTGCCCTTACGATTTAGGTTATAATTAGGTAGGGAGGTGATCTCCCACACTATGCAAATAAAAAGGTATTAAATAGTAATATAAAATAAATAAATAATAATAATAAAATAATAAATAGTAATAAAGTAATGTGAAAATATTTTATTATCTAAACTAATATTGAGTTCGTTTCAATTTAAAAAGTGTTTCATCTTATTTTATCATTATAATTTTTTTAAATTTTTATACAAAATATAATAAGTAATTTAATTTTTTCAAATCTCAATTCAATTTTTTTTAAATTTTAAAATAATAATATTATTAAAAATAATATTTTTATAATATTTTATTTAACTCCTAATTCGTATCTAAAATTATCTTATTTCACCACTAAATCCAGCAAAATTCTGTAATCGATGAATTGGACCCCGAATCATTAAATAAGTGTTTATTATGTAAAGATGTTTAAAATTTTTTTTTTTTTTTTAAAAAAGCTCTTATCGGTATAGCAACCTTTTATCTGCATAGGATCCTTAGAAAAAAAAAATGAAACATGGCAAGGGGAGAGTGGTTAGAGGACCGAAAGATGGGCTACTGTAATGATTTTGTTATGTACAAGTAAATTTGTGTACAAATTTACATCCTGATAATTTTTTTATTTAAAAATAATAAAAAATTTGAGAGAATAAAAAAATCTATTATTGCATAAAAATTATTTCTATTTTCAATTCATATCATTTCGTTAAGTATATATCTTACATATCAATATCAGTGTGCGAATTGATGCACTAAACTCGCGTGCAAGAAAAATTTTCCTACTGTAATATAAGAATTGGACACCAGAATCAAGATGGTTGGAATTGTCTAGGCAGCATACGCGTACATGAGTGTTACTAAACTGAGAAAGTTTGATTTTTTGAAAAAAGAAAGTCTCGGAAAAATCCACAGAAAATATTTTTGAACATAGAGATATTTTATTTTCAAAATTGACGAATAAAACACATCATTTACCTTATTTAAATTTTTAAATGAGAAGATTTGATTTTTAAAATTTATTTTTTAAATTAAATTATATTATATAAACATGTGTTCTGCACACAAATTTAAAAATAAGATTTTTATTTTTTATAAATATTTTGTGAAATAGTAGAATCTATTAAAAATTATTTTTATATAAATATGAAAAAATAACTAACATAGGGGTAAGCGGCATAGACAGAGAGTTGAGAATGATAGAAAACGAAAGCTCGAATATATGAGCTTTTAATGGAGAAAACGACAAATCACTTCACATGTCTCCAACTGTTGATCGCTGCATGCAATTGAATCAGTGTCGTTGAATTTGTTGGGTTGGTTGCAATGAAGTGGGCTAAAAGGGTGAGAAATTAGTAACTCAGCAGTGTCCATGGAAGAGAAAAAGGGCTCATTGGCCAATAGCGTATTGGTAAAATTCTAGAGGAAAATGTAGGAGAAATTGTTTGGGCCTCTCTGGAATTCTTTATGAACGAGGCGAAGGATGGAAACTCTCCACCCGTGGGCATTTCTCGCCAAGCACCAATGTCTAGGTCGCTGATTTACCAAGCTCAAGAAGCAGCGCATCTTTACTATTGGCTCGTGAACTTCACACGTCACTTATTTCTGGTGCGATAATATGCACCCTCTGACAGGATCGTCGACTGTAGATCTTCTGTCCCCGCCCTTTGCGCGCGCACACACCAAGCACCTGTCCAGGTCGTTGATTTACTAAGCTCAAGAAGCAGCGCACCTTTACGATGGGCTCGTGAATTCCATACGCCGTATATTTTTGGTGCGATAATATGTGCCCCTCTATCAAGATCGTCAATCATAGATTTGCAAGATTTGCTACCTCACCCTTTGCCATGGCTGGTGCGTGACGTGCACATACTTTTAAAATTATTAAAAATTACTTTAATATGAATCAACTTAACAACTTAATTTTATTATTAAAATATTTTTAAAACTATTTAAATAATTTTTAATACTTCTAACACAGCCTCAAACAGGTCTTATATGGGTCCTATATGGATTAATTCGAACACAACATATTTAATTAAACGGGTCAGATTTAAATTTCTAACACGACCCATATAAATAATAGGTGATACGACACAATCCACAAAATCCGTTTAATAATTAATTTTTATTGAATTAACATGGACACAACCGGCTTAACTCGTTCATATAAATAGGTTGAGTTGACCCTTATATTTATTTTTTAATCAAATTGATATAATTTCATATATAATATAATTATAACCAGTTACATGATAAAATGTTTTATAATCAATATTCAAGCTAATATATATATAAAAAAAATTAATATTCTCATAAAATAAAATTACATGTTAAAAAAATAAGTTTAATAATTTGATATATTAAATAGCCATATATTAATATTAATGTTATATCTCAATAACAATAAAGGCATAGAAAATAAATATTTACAGAATTTGAAAATATGATTAACTTGTATTATAACTGTTGATCGGATTTTACAGGTTGATACATAATTAACCTGTTTATTATCGTGTCTTATCATATCTAACCATTTTGACTCAAATATATTTATATTAAATTCAAATCTGTTTATTTCATATCTTATTCATATTAAACTCACAGGTCATGTCATATATTACCATTTATCGCCCCTAGTTCTAAGTGCACGTTTCCTTTTTTTTCTCTTGCTCCTTTATATTTTCTTTTTTTTATTTGTATTGGTATTGTATTATGGCTATTCGTCACTTGTCTGGGATCTCCCCATCTTTGCTAGTCATTAATATAATGAGAAGACTAAGTTTCTGTTTGGATAATAAATTGATATGAAAATTAAAAATTGAATAAAATATTATTAGAATATTATTTTTTATTATTATTTTTTTGAGATTTGAAAAAACTGAATTCTTTATTATATTTTGTGTAAAAATTTGAAAAAATTTTAAGGATGAGATGAGATGAAACATTTCTTATATCTAAACCAAACCTAAATGGACTGCATGTTTTAGGGATGGAGAGGTAATAATATAGGCATCTCATTCTTCCTATCATTGTCCTATCTTAATTTCCATTAAAACAAGAAGGCAGCATGAAAAACAAAGTAGAAGGTTGTATGAGAAAGGCTAGATGCATGGAGCTGCAATAGCTCAATCAAACCAGATATTGCACCAGAATTCAATATTATATATATGTAAAAGATTACAAGGCTAAATATAAAATAGGACGGCTATTTTAATTGGGGCTTTTCCTATTTATTACGATGTTGATGTCACAATAATATATATGTAGCTTTGTATTGTATTGGGGGAATTCATCATAATAATTACAATAATTTATGGAATGTTGCTTGCACTCAGACCAAAGGATAAGATAAACTTAGGAGGCTATCTATCTAAAATCATTCAAGTGGGGCGGTGCTCAATTTTATTTATTTCTTTTTATTTTAATTTATTTTTGGATGTTTAGATTGGAAGCTACTCCTTTTCTCTTTAAAAAAGATAGGCAATGGAGATGACCCTTTTACACGTTTGCCATTGTTTTTTATGCACGCTTCTTCAAACAAAAATTATATACTCAATTCAGTGTACATAACATATATAATAAAGTAATTACATGACATAATTTAATTTAAAAGATATTTGAAATTTGATTAATCATTTAAGTGATGTATATGATGTGTTCTATACATCGACTTGCAAATATAATAACTCTTCTGTAAATTATCGATGTAGATAATGGCTAAAATCTAACGATTATGATAATTTTCTAGGTGAAAAAGAATATCTATCGTATAAATTGGAGAGTGCGTGATTAAATATCGATTATTTAAATATCATACACAGAAGGGAGGTTTGGAGTGAGTTAAGTTGAGTTGAAATGAGATTTGAAAGTTGAATAAACACTACAAGAAAAATGGCCTTTTGTGGCCAATTTATTGCGGCGAAAATAGTATTCGCAACTAATTTTGAAAATATAGTTAGAATATAATTTTTTAATATGATTTTTATTTTTAGATTTGAAAATGTTGAATTGTTTATTATATTTTATTTGAAAGTTTGAAAAAATTATAATGATTAGCTTATTTGAGTTGACATCAACTCTCAATCCAAACAACCCCTTAAGAGTCATGCTGAAGTGAGTATGACAGACGTGCATTTTAGGACAATAACAGCTTTAGAAAGCTAAACAAAGTTCAGTACAAAGATGCACACAAAATGCAGTAAACTTCTGATCAAAGTAAAGCCACATATATAGCTTGTTCTCTTTAGATCTTGCTGTTTCAGTTTAGATGAGATCAGCTCCAACTGCATCCACTTCAATTTACTGCTCCACAAGTTAAGACATATGTACCAGAGTAAAACTGATCATATGGCAGCTCCAATATTTTCAAAACAGCTTGAAAATCAAGCCCCCATGTGTTGCAAAGAATGGAGCAAACACCAAGGACTCGACAGCCATGAGCTTGATGAGGATGTTGAGTGATGGACCAGATGTGTCCTTGAGAGGATCTCCGATTGTGTCACCTATGACAGCCGCCTTGTGAGCGTCTGAACCCTTAGGACCTAGTGATTTAGCATGTTCATTCACACCAGCCTGCCACTACCAACATCAGAGTTCCTCCCAAAATTTGAGTGCAAAATGTAGTCTTATCATGAAGTATAGCATGGTAGAGCTAAGAGAAATATCAGACCAAAAGTTGAAAGAGGAAAGAACATACCTCTATGTATTTCTTTGCATTATCCCATGCACCACCTGTGTTGGAAGCTGAGATGGCAACCTACAAAGAAAAACACGGTAGAATATTCGTCAAATACAAGCATTCGTCAGTCAATTGTGGTTATGGATTCTGATTCTTAGGCAGTGGTTTACTGTTTGTTTGGTAATGATTGTATAAAGATGCATTAATAAATGCCTGAAAGCAATTCCTTTTGCATAAGGGTAATGATAAGGAAGGTGGACTAAGACAAACAAATTCCAATATAGTTCGAGAATCTGATTTTGTAGCTTACCTGTACACCAGAAACAAGTGAACCGGCAAGAACGCCAGCAAGAGTCTCCACTCCAAAGATGGTGCCGGCAATAAGTGGTGTGAGCATGACTAAAGCACCAGGTGGGATCATTTCCCTTAGTGAAGCATCGGTAGAGATCTTGACACAAGTTGCATAGTCTGGTTTTGCCAGTCCTTCCATGAGGCCAGGAATAGAATTGAATTGCCGGCGAACCTCTTCAACCATTTTGAGAGCTGCACTTCCAACACTCTTCATTGTCATGGCTGAAAACCAGTATGGAAGCATGGCTCCCACAATCAACCCAATGAAGACCTTTGGAGTCAACACATCGACGGTCTTGATACCTGCCCTGCTCACATAGGCACCAAACAAAGCTAGGGAAACTAGAGCAGCCGATCCAATAGCAAAACCCTGATACAGAAAGGCATACCATGTAAAAAATTCTCATAGAGCTTGACTTAAGATATGAAAATGGAGTCAGGTCCTATGGAAATCCCAAGGGTTGAAGTTATGAGATAACACTCTGTAAGCAAGAGCATACGGACATATAAGATCATGATCATCAATTAAAAGCAGTGGAAATATAACATATATTAGTTTCTTGTCATCCCTTTTTCTTTAAAAGTGGTACCAGCATGTGTACTTTTTTTCTTTAGAAGGACAGCAACGACTCCAAAATGAGTTCAATAACTAACCATGTGTACCAACATCTTTAGCATTGTGCTAATGCTCTAGTTATAACATGCTGCTCCAACTTAATCAGAAAGTACAGAACCTGGAAAGAAAATACCTTGCCAATAGCAGCAGTAGTATTTCCTGCAGCATCTAAAGCATCTGTTCTTTCCCGTATCTTATGGCTCATACCAGCCATTTCTGCAATTCCACCAGCATTGTCACTTATGGGGCCATAAGCATCTATTGCTAGACCAGTGGCAATGGTGCTGAGCATTCCTAAAGCAGCCACAGAAATTCCATACATAGCAGCAAAGCTAAAGCTCACATAAATGGCAATGGCAATGGAAAAGATGGGAATGATGACAGATTTGTATCCCAGTGCCAAACCAAAAATCACATTTGTAGCAGCACCCGTCCTGCAAGAATCTGCCACATCCCGCACCGGACTGCAATATTTGAACATGGTAATAAGCATCACATCTGTAAGTTGTTGGTACGATACATACAAATATAATCAGAAGCATTCATGTTTTGTGCAACACACCCAAGGAAAGTGCATAGTGGTAAAATCCCTCAGATTGGACGAGGTCATTTAAACTCATTAGATGGTTAGTGATCTCTTTTACAGTTTTAAATAGATGGAACAGGTCACAAAGTGATGTAGGGATCACAGAGTTACCAACTTGTCATAAAATTATTTTCTAATAGAAAGCTTCCTTGGAAACTTAAAACAATTTTGACATTTCATTTTGATTCCTTGCCACTATGGGTGAACCTACAGCCAATTACAGATTCTATGGACTGCGACGATAATTTCATTACGTCTAAAGAAAATTGGGAATATTTGACTATAAATTTGTGATATATTTTATGGATCCAAATCTGAAATGGTCATGCAATATAAAAGTTGGAATGCCACGTTTCTGCAGCAGAGGCCGGAAAAAGATCCAATTATCACTACGCGGATAGGTATTAATGTTAATATTCTAAGCAGCTCTGCAGCAGTGCAGAAGACCAGAAGAAACTAAGCACTAAATTTTAAATCTGAAAAAGATCACTCACCTGTAAGCATTGCTGGTATAATATTCTGTAGTGTACCCAATAGCAAGTCCAGCCCACAAGCCAATGGCAACACAGAAGAAAATGTGCCTGAATCAATTTATTTTAATAAATCAGTCAAAACCTCTTGAGAAACAAACCGATTATGCCAAAGGACAGAAGAAGGGGGGAAGCCTACCAATTCTTTACAGCCTTCTCAGCCCCAAAATCATAAAGAGTAAATTCTGATGGCAAAGCAAAGAAGTTGACCACGGCAATACCAGCAGTCATCAAGACAGTTGATATAAGAAGTTGTCTCTTCAAGGATGGTTCAATCTCACTCACATTCTTGATCTCAAAAAGATCAGTTGCAAAAAGTGTTGTTGCTAAGCAAACAACAATCCCCATTGAGCTTATAATCAGAGGATAAGACATTGCGGTGTAGTCAAGTGAGACACCAAAAGATGATATTGATGCAACAAAGAGTGCTGCACAGGATGACTCAGCATAAGACCCGAACAGGTCAGAACCCATTCCAGCAATGTCTCCTACATTATCACCCACGTTGTCCGCAATAACCTAAAAGAAGTAACATAAGATATATTTAAACCAACCAATATGTACTGTACTGAGTTTGATGAACAGATAAGGAATCTGGACCTATATGCCTCTGGAACCATGCATGTAATCACATAATATGGATTCATAAATAAGTGAAGACACAGAGAGATGTGGAGGCTTTGGCCATAATCAGTATAACAAAAAAAAGAGAAAAAAGGAAATTACGGCTGGGTTTCTAGGATCATCTTCGGGGATATTCTTCTCAACTTTTCCTACAAGGTCAGCACCAACATCAGCTGCTTTTGTATATATACCTCCTCCAACTCTTCCAAAAAGTGCCATTGAAGAACCTCCAAGTCCATAACCAGTAATGGATTCATAAAGCCCTTCCCAGTCATCTTCATAATACTGCTTGAATAGATTGATAGTGACCCACGCACCAAAAGGCCATTGGCAGCAAGAAGGAATCCCATTACAGCACCAGAGCGAAAAGCTGTAATGAAAGCCTTACCAACACCTTTCCTTGCCTCTAGAGTGGTTCTAGCATTGGCATAGGTAGCAATCTTCATCCCAAGAAAACCAGAAAGAACTGAGGTAAGAGCCCCAAGCAAGAATGCAACAGTGGTAAAGAAGGCATTGGCCAAAGCTGGTTTACAATAATTCCCTGTATTGTAAGTGCAAGGTTCACTTTCGGTGCTGAAGCCCTTGACTGAACCTAGGAAGAGGAAAATGATGACACCAAATACTCCCATGAAGATACCAAGATATCTATACTCAGTAAACAGAAACGAGGTGGCCCCTGGAAACATGAGACAGATCAAAATGATGTTAAATAGTATGTAGATCAGTTCATCATCCTGTCCAACGAAATTCAGAACTCTTACAATGACTAAAAATTGAAGATCAGTACTGGATTCTGCCTGCATCGATTATACTGGCATGTTACTGGAGTGGATTAACAGTAAAAGCGTCCGAACTCCAGAGTATAGCATTATGTTTGAGAGAAGATTACAATAGCGAATCAACATATCTCATATATATCATAAAATTACAGAACTTCCACGAGTGCCTTTCTCTTTTTAGGTTTACTCAAACAAGGTTCCCATTTGCATCTAGCTCCATGCATGCCTCTCGGATCCATCTAGAGGTGTTCCTAATTGTGCCTACTCAAGAGTATTTATGACCCACAAAATTTCAAAAATTGGTGTAGAACAAAGACACTGGACCATTATCATCAACATAAAAAGAAGACAAATTAGGAAATTTCCTCCCGTATATGTACCCGTTTTTAAGAATTTTTTGGGAGCCATCTCGTATATATCAACCAAATGAAAGTGTACGTAGTTGCCCTATGTCTGACCTGCTCCTATAGTACCTAATATTATGGTATTTGAGCTAATTTGATAGTTTCACTTCGGGAAAAAAAATTTAAACTTCGAGTTTCTTGTTTGATTTTCAAGTTTCCTACAAATTTTTTTCATTTAACGTAAAATTGTAAACAAAATAGTAGAAAAGACAACCTATCAGATTCATCACATCAGATAGTAAGGCTGACTAAAATGATATGAAAGGACCAACTATATATTCAGTTAGCCCGTAAAAGCACCCACAAATATTAGAAGACCATGGGACTGCTTCCGAAGTTGACCCCCATGCCATCTAGCAGTTCTTAATAAAGAAGATAAAAAACATGATTAACCCACACTTGTTCGTCTTCCTATCTGTTAAATCTACAGGTCAAAAACATCAAACGACGGATTTCATTCCCGGATCAAGATCCTCTCAAATTCTTCCGAATTAAATGTTTAAATGAATAATATTTAATATTGTAAGGCCAACTTCACTTGTCTATCTCAACCAATGAATCTGCCTACTGGTTGCAGACTAACAGAAAAAAAGCAATTTAGATGTTAATATGTCAATTACATAGGTCAAGAATAAATTAAATAAAAAAAAAGAGTGCAAATAATTAAATCCTGAGATCAGCTAAAAGCTCGAAAGAGTTATAACAAACAAGAGGAGATAGGATAAAGATCTTGGTGCTTTCAAAATAGGAGTAGAATAAGCAACTTCAAGGATTTTAAAAACAGGAGTTTGCAGATACAACTACGTACGAACCTCTCTCTTTCTTTTTTTCGTCAGTACTATAACATGATGAAACTCATCATCATCATCCTCAATTAAATTACAAAATGACCCCCCAAAAAAAAGCATTTGACATCTTTGGCCAATTGAATACATGAGCACAAAGAATAACAAGCACCAAAAACAAAACACAGACCTCAACCTTCAAGCTGAGCTAAACCATAACGTGAACCAATCATGAGAGAGAGAGAGAGCTCACCGACAGAAATGGCATTCTGAATTTCAGCACACTTGATGGAAGCCTCGAGACCGTCTACACCCTCCTCAAACTCTGCTTCATCAATAAGGCTGCCCTTATATTCATGATCATAATCATCAGGATCACCAGACACCCTGACCTTGGAGACCAAGAACCACTGAAGCAAAGCAAACCCAATCCCAATCAAAGCAGCCGCAGGTATCACAACCTGCGTAACTTCCTCACACATCACACCCATAGCCCAAAAACCAACAGCACTACTTGCTGATATCAATACTTTTCTTGACCAATGTAGCAAAAACCAGTGCTGGTTCTTGAAGTAATACAGCCACTATCTGACTCTCTGAGAGATCCAAACCTATTGATCCAGAAAGTACATTATCCGTCTAGCGACAATTATCCCAGCGGCCTTTTTTTTTCTCTGTCCTGATCATATCCGAGTGGCCTCGCATGGCGAATGAATGAACAGTATGACTTTGAATGACTGTTGGGTGTAGCAAACTGGTTGTTTTGATTAACGGGTAGGAGTTCAGTCTGTCACTAGTGCAGTCTTTATCCAGTGAGATTATTTGATTTATTTGTCTGATCTGACGGATTGGTACTAAGCAATCTTCCATGATAAAAGCGATACACATATATATTTGATATATATATATATCAACAAGCTGCTGCATGTCTTCTATGATTTATTTGATGCATAAAAAAGAAGTCCAATGAATTACAAAACCACAGCATTTACAAAACGAGCTACGTACGTCAAAGTCCGATCGATTGCTTTCTTTGTAAAATGATGAAGATAGGCTGCTGCATGCATGCCACGACGGCATGCAATCTTTGCCATTGACAGGATCGACCTACCTAACAATTTCCCGGGCCGGGAGTAGTTGATCAACTACTACCATACCTAACAATTAATTAATAAGAAAAGAATAAAGTCCTGTGCCGCCTGGGGTTGACCACCGGGCAAAAAATTTTTTTTTTTATTTTTATTTTTTTACTTTGTGATTAATGAAGTGATTTTAAATGTATTGATATTTTTTTTATTTAGTGATTAAGAAAGTGATTAAAAAAATGTGAAATAATAAAAAAATAATAATTTACATTGGACGGTACATCCAGCGGTATATTTGGGAGGCACAGTAACCTTACCCAATAAGAAAACTCATTAACACTATACTGAAACTACACTGAATTACAATATTAATTTACGTACCAGTCTAGTTGACTGATACGTACTTATCCCTCCGGGCTATATCTATTAATATTAATAATTTAATATATCACTAATTATAATTTAAATTCTTTATAATGATTTATATATAGCCTAGTCTTGCCTAATGAAGAATCCATATTGATCTTTAACTTTTATTATTTAAATTGATGTAATTGAGACTGTTTGCGACGAGTTTTTTTTCTCGCCTCGGTCCAGTTTTACAACCCAGAATTTATTTCTTTTTATAGTTTTTGAGCCTATTTTTGGCCCAAAATCTATTTTTCACTTCAAAGTTACATATATTAATATAAAATTTGAAAGTCTAAAATATATAAAATTAAATGTTATCTCTAAATATAAGTAAACCTAAAAAATTTGCTAATTAATGATTCTAACATATTATAAAGTACTATAATTATACATTAATATAAAACTATTACAAATTAATCTAAAAATATTATAAATGTTCAAATAGTTTGAATGAATAACAATGTTACAACAATTGACATACATTGAAAAAAGGCAATAAAGGTAACAACATAATTGTTAACATAAGTATATACTACAAAAAAATTAATTAACAAACTAATGGTGTATTAAAGTCAAACTATCAATGTGTGCCTGATGTAGATTGAGATGAAGTCTCTTTTTTTGAAGCTATCCCTACAACAATTGAATTTAAAATTAGGACTTTTATAGAAATATAATATAATTTATTATAAGCAAAAATAAATAATGATTTAAGAGTGATTATGCAGGAATTGGTGTAGGGGTGGGTATAGGGATCATGTAGGGGTTGGTGTAAGAGTAGGTGTAGGGGTTAGGGTAGGTCTAGGGGAGGTAGCACAAATACCAGTGCTCAGAGTTGATGCACAATCACCATTATCCATAACTTCCGCAAACAATCAATTACATGATAAAATCACACAAAAATTAAAAATCATACAAAAATCACACAATCAAGTTTGGGGATTTCAAATTTAGTTCAGATTGAGATCTCAGAACAAATTGGGGTTTAGATTTTGAAACTTCATAATAGATTAGGTTGGGGTTTCAAATTGAACCTCTAACCTAATTTAGAGCTTCAATCTAAAATCCTAACATAAATTGAGGTTTCAAATTGAAACCATTAACTAATTTAAAGAAATTCTTCCTCACAATCAAACACAAAGATCTAACCTAATCATAGAATCCAACTCCACAACATCCAAACACACAATCTCATTCTTCATCGAAGACAATCCGATCCATTGAAAATATAAAACAATTCAGATATTAGAATTTCAAAGAACTTAAGGCTTAGAGATACTTATAAGGTGAGTTGGAGAAAAAATAAATTTGGTGACAATGATGGTGTGACTGAGTGAGAGAGTTGAGAGATAATCAAATGACGCCAAAATTTATTATAAAACTTAATTTTTTTAATATATATGGGTCGGACGATGCCCAACTCCGCACCCGTCCCCTGCCTTATAAAATGGGTAGTTGCTCACCCGCCCACTTGGGGTAGAGTACTAGGCCCACTTAAAGCGATGAGCAAGATGAAAGCAATGATCGTTAAGCTTAGAACTTAGCTGGAGGCGAACAATCCGACGTTTACGCCAACCAAGGCATTGACTTTGCTTAAGGAAAAATGGATTCTCGCATAAGTTCTCTATTTTGTCCTGACAATATATTAGGATACCAAGAAAATTAGAATAAAAATTCCTAATCTTATCCAGTACTTAACCTCATGCTCGTTTGAGTTGGTCTTTTGAATAAACTAGTGAGCTCTCTTGATGGAATTATCCACGATATTACAGCTGCTTGCCTATAATCTTCTCGTAGTTGGAGTCTCACGTGTGATGAAATCTCACGGCCGCTAATAAATATAATAAGAAATAAGTTTCGTTATATATAATCATTTTTACATATTTTTTACACATTTTACTTATGTGATTGGATACCTATAGACTTTTTAATAAGAAATTAATCTAATGTTATTTGTCCCAAACCTATATTAAGATATATTATCTTCCGCCTTGCTAGGTTGACTTGGAGTTGATTGCAAAATCCGGTACAATCCGGATGTCTGAAATTTTCAAGGGCAATGCTATTATGTCGCCCAGGCAAAAGTTATTTTTTTTTTCATATTTTTTAAATATATTTAAAAAATAGAAAATATACTAATACATTTAAAATCATTTTCTTAATCACTAAATAATAAAAAAAAAACAGCAATTAACTAGAGCAGTCAAACCCAAGGGGCGTAGAAGTTTTTCCAATTTTCAAATTTCAAAAATCTGGATAATTATAAGTCGGATTCACCCGGATCTGGACATGGTGCACACTCTCTTGTAAAGGATAATTATAATTATTACATAATTATTATAACTTTCTCAAACTTCCAAACCAAACACAAAAATAATTCAATTTTTTCAAATCTCAAAACAAAAATTACATTAAAATTTTCTAACTTTATAATATTTTTATTCAACTTTTTATTTTTTATTTCTCAAAATTTAAACTATTTCATTACCATTCATATATTTCTCATCTTACTTCATTTCAACATGCAAACGAATGGTGTTCATCAAGCTAATCTCTCTTTGGCAGGCCACTAATTATGTTGCCTAGTTCAAATCCAGCCCAAAAGTTTTGACATTTTAAATTGATAGTGAGTGCCCGAACCGTCAAACCCAAACTTACTTGACATGAATCTCAGGTATCTACTCTAATAGAGTCATAGACATACAACAACGGCGTCTCAAACATTTCCTATTTATAATTTATCCCATCTTTTCGAGTTTGTATGGCGCTCCTACAAGCAATATTCACCAATATTGAATAAACCACAAAAGATGGACTTGTTATATTTTCTGTAGGCTATCATCAATATACATCAGGCCTGATCTACCTTGGATTTCCAATGAATCTGTCAAAGTAGTCCCTGATTACTTGCAGATGAATCAGTGCCCTTTTTCACCTTACAGAATATTGAGTGAGGAAATCTTTGTTCATCTAAGACAATGCAAAACTATCATACAATTGTCCTAACCACTTCATCTCAGCTCACCCATATGCCAATTATACAATATCTAACTATAACATACAATTGTCCAAGTACACAGATATTTAACAGAAAAAGAAGCTTAGCAATTACATTTGACAAAAATGTGAACAAAAGTGGCAGGGTAACAAACTCTGCATTTCCTAGGTACTTGGTAACTGAGACTTCATGCCCCAAAAAATCAGAAAGAACAGAAAATTACATTGATATTGGAAACTGATCAGATGGTTTTCTCATGAACTAAACTTTCAAATGAGAAATGAGAGCTCATGATATCGATAATCTCATCATAACCTCTTTATGCATATGAATTACTAAGACACTTGCCACAACCTCTTCCAAAGCCGCTTTGGGAAAAGTGATGCCCAAATGAAGAGGTTTGGAATCTTTTTTGTGACGGCTGACAGAGGGGAGTGATGGTGAGGCAAACACAAAAATTGCAACCGCCGGGATTCCACTTGAAGTCCTCACCTTTTGCTTTTAGTAATGGACCTTTTACATATAATGCAGTCTGGCAATAGAGAGGGGGAGATACTAACCCCATAAGTATCAACTGGCTATACTTGACACCAGCCAGAAAGCACTAGCATCATATCCATGTAAAAAACTTCCATTTGCAGCTCAGAAAACCAAAATGTCTAATATAATATTTTCTCACCTGAATGTTGCGAGAATCTTCCCGAGCCGTAGAAGCCCACGCCAAAGACAACAACGCCATTTTAATATTATTGCTGCAATGCCAGGCTAGGCCATAGAGGTAGAGGTGCTTGAAACATGATAGGAAGACCAGTAAAAGGGTGCTCAAAGGATAAGCTCTCCGCATGAAGTTCATGGCCATCGTAAGTTCTCCCTTTCCACTCATAGACACCTTCATATTTCACGTCCCCTCTGATGGAAATTCCAAGATACTGACAATGTAAGCGAATTTGATGTGTTCTTCCACTTCGAGGATAAGCTCTTACCAATATCTCATCCTTCTTTATATCGCTGTCTATTACAGCTCTCTCTTCAACTACAATAGTATTTTCTTTATCTTTCCTAAATTCAGATGGCTCTTTGAAGCTCCCTTGTCCATTTATTGATAATACTTCAAATGATGTTTCCATGTCTCTGACTACTGATCCACCCGGTAGCATCCGACCAACATCTGATGCAGCATAAACACGCCAGGCCCCAAACTTTGACCTGCCATGACCTGATTTAATGGTTATTTTTTCCCATTTTGGAGCCGGACCAATACAATGAGCAATGTATGTTTTGGTAACCTTGTGATTAGTGAATGCCTTGACAAGCTTAGAAGCTACTTTGTGGGACTTTGTTATCAGCATAACCCCAGTGGTGTCACGATCAAGTCGGTTAGCAAGATGAAGCTCTGGAGACTTGATCTTGGTCCCTGACATTGAAACATTTTAATTTGGTTCCATATTCAAGAAATGGCTGACTTAAGCTATCAGAAAGCAATATTAATCTTCTGTCTTTAGTATAGAATTTTCAGATTTGCACATCCAATCAACTTTATGGCTTGCAGCTTACAGAATATCACAGATATCAAATGGCATGCCTAGCGACTTGAAACGTCTAATATTCAGAATGGTCCCATTTACAGCAAGCTCTGTACAGGTTAGGTTGCCTAGGGACTTGAAACATCTAATATTCGGAATAATCTCATTTACGACAAGCTCAGTACAGGTTCTATTAATTGAAACCCTATGTGAATAAAGAGATCTCTAGATACCCCATACAGCTTTCCCAAAAAGCACACATGAAAGAGTTCATTTTTTGTCCAGCTAATTCACAATTGGTCATTTATGGGATTTACTTCAAATCAATGTACAACTTTTTTTTGCAGAAGAACTCAAGTCATTTCCACATATATTAAGGGAGCTCATTTTATCCAGAAGCAAACTCGAAATGCAGCCTAGCATTTAAAAGAAATTTTCCAAGTCAATCGAATTCTATCAAGCATCGAATTACTCTGTACTGTCAACTTCTTGTATTTGACAATGGGCAATGGCCTTATATAGAACAGTCAAAAAGATAGTGGTTTTGTTTCTCAACAATCAGGTACACTTCGATTAAAGAATTTTCAGTGTGGAAAATTAAAAAGCCACACGTACGGTTCAGCAATCGGTAGCCTTCCCTTGAATTTAGTGAACCTCTAAAACCAAAAGTCAATTTTCTGGAATGCGTACTTTATAGAAATCAATCAAGAAATAAAAGAAGTTTCAAAACCATCCACAAAGGATCGGAAAAAAAAGAAAGAGCAAAGAGAGAGAGGAGAAGCTAAGCAGACCTTCACTGAGTCGTCCAACAGACTCGGCCGTGTCACAGAGAAGTTGAGGGACGGAGGCCAACACGCTCTCACAGTAGACCCCCTGGGGCTTGTTCACTGCAATGAGCCACTCGTCCTCGTACACCACATGGGTTCTAGAGAGAACAAAGAGACTGGACTTGGAGGAGGCAGACTCGGCTCTGCTGAGCTCTACGCTCTTGGAGATGGGAGGCAGTGGGGGAGAGAGTGGCACAGGGTAATTTTGTGGGGTTTGGAGGGTGTTTTCAGACGTGGGTTTTGTTGGGCCGGGTTGGTTAGACATGGCGGGGGCGGCGGTTGTCGCGCAGCTGAGAGGGAAGAGGAGTTTGGGGAACCCCGAGGGGAAGATAGTGGTAGGTAAGGGTTGAAGACAGGAAGGGAGTGGCATTTGCAAATTTTACTCCTTCGAAGAGTTAATTGTAGTGGCGACTTTTGGGAGTTCTAAAAGCGAAGCGACGATTTGTTTTTTAATTCCGTTTCCAAGGGCTCAAATGGTCAAATATATGGAAAACTAAACACGTCGTCGTTTCATGGGCAGTCTAAACCCTGAGGCTGAGAGCCCTAAACCTCTTCATACCACCCACATAAACCCTAATACTTCAATCCATCAAAATAGAAAACAAAGAAATTCAATTTTGTGTTCCCCAATTGGTCTTCCAAATCCAAAAAAATAAAAGAATGTCGTTTCTCGCTTTCAGAAAATCATTTAGAAAATCCATAAATTCCATCTATAATCGTAGAACTTCCTTCCTATTCTCGTCTGGGTCTCTTATTTCACACAAAACCACAGAAACCCCATCTGGGCCTTTCCGATTCTCGCATTCAATATCAGAAAACCATATTTCACCATCTGGGTCTCCCATTAACAGGCATGGGTCTCACCAAATTCCCCTCCCTTCAACACCTTCGGTGTCTGAGAAGCCTATTTCAGCTTCCGGGTCTCCCATTTTCCGGCGGGAATTTTCTGGTTTTTGCTCTCGTGCAATTCCATGCAGCAAAAACCCTTGTCAATTTCACCAAAATCCATCGATTTTGACGCCATTTCAATATTTTTGTACTGAAGCTGCTGTGCAGCACTCAACTGCTGACGGGCTCACAGTGGAGGGAATTGTAGCTAGTAATTGGACAATTCTCGATGAGACTGAGAGTGATTGGAAAAGTCATGCTGCTGCCATTGCTCAATCCATTCATCTAATCAAGAAGCGGTTGAAGGTATAATAAACTTAAGCTGATGGCAATTATTGAATCTAATCCTTAATTTATATTTGAACAGTCCACTCATTCTCAACATGTAAATTTGTAATCGAGATGGGGTAAAGTATCAGGTTCAAACACACTACTCTTGTAAAATCACTATCTATCCCAAAACTTAAGTCGACGACCGGAAATGAATTCAATAATTTCATCTATATTCTAACGATGTTAGAAGTTCAATAATTCTTGGGTTCGCTATATTGAGGTCGGCTACAGTCTTGAATTGTTATTTGAGTGATTTTTCTTTTAGTTTGAAGCAGTCTTTCTGATCGTAAGAGGTTTATCAAGAACGACTTTGATGTACCTTTTGACTGTGTTTCATTTTCAGAAAAAAAATCTTAATTGACTTCTGTCATTCGTCCAAAGCAAACTATAAGAAAAGTTTAAGCTTAATTTTGTATATACATTGAGATTCTCACTAGGTAATTTGTACTTGTTCTGGACTGTTTTTCAATTGATTCTAGACTGTGATGTATAATTTTGCTTTACTTCTCTGATTATAAGAGTTGAAACAAGTTTTGATATTGGATTTGTATGAGCTATTTCATGGCAATGCGATTTCTTTTCCTGTGTATGGTGGCAGTGGAAAAAATTGGTGGTCAGGTTGGATTTGTTATCAATGCAGCTGAATAAGCCAGATATTTGGGATGATCCTGTGCATGCAGGGAAGATAAGTCGTGAACATGGTTCACTCATGGGTAAAATGAAAGCAGTGAGGGCATTTGAGCGAGAACTGCTAGAGCATATTGACATGATTAACCTTGCTCGTGAAGAGAATGATCCAGAGATGGAATCGGTGGGCACTTCCTTTATCTAGGCATGTGTGTTCATTCTGTTTTATGATTTTGAACAATTTTGCAAAACTTGATCCTTTCTTTCTGATGGTTTTACATAAGTATATGGCAAGTATAGAGTAGTTTTGTCAAAACTTTGGTGAGAACCTAATTCTTTTTTTTTTTTTTAATGGAAGTAAAAGTTAAACGTTATTAATAGAAATAGGCGTAGCCCCCATCCACATGGAGTATACACAGTATAGTGCCTAAATACCACTAAGCACTGGTGAGAACCAAATTCAGTGCACAATGTGAATAATTTCCTGAAATCGGTCTTGTTTTAGTTCTCTTGAAGAGTAATTAAGATTGATAGGTGTGGGGGTGTGTGTGTGTCTATGGACAAGACAAGAAGATTATCATAAATTTAACTTTTTTGGAGCAAATTAAATGGCTATTGTCAGGTTTTTGGATGTTGAATCCTGTGTGTGTACTTGGACTTTGCCTTCTCTTATGAATTTTTTATACGTAATCAAGAAGTTTTATTCATTTAAAGTAGGCAAAGCTCACATAGACAGGGAGTATACATGAGATGTACCTAACTAGAGTTTACAATTGAAAGTAGAAAATCATGGACATTTATCCCATTACAAACAGTGGTCCCTACCCATAAGAACAATGATTTAAAAAAGACAACTTTAAGCTCCTCCATTGTTCTCTCGCAATCTTTGAAGCTTCTATCATTTCTTTCCGCCAAATACACCAACACATACATATAGGAACCATTCTCCAGATTTCTGCCACTTGCAAATTACCTTGGAGGCCTCTCCTGCTTGCTAGTATCCACCAGTCGAAGAGGCATGACCCATGATAGTCCAATTCCTGCAAAGAAAGCATTCCACATGGTCCTGGTCACCTCACAATGTAAAAGCAGATGATCTACAGATTCACCATTCTTCTTACACATGCAACACCAATCCAACACCAATACCTGATGTTTCCTTAAATTTTCTGTGGTAAGAATCTTGTCCAATGATTTTGTTTAGAAGAAGAGCACTGCTTTTGAAGGAGCTTTCGTTTGTCATATACTCTTCCATGGGAACATGGTCTTTCCATGGCTCGTTAGAACTTGGTAAAATAATCTGACAGTGAATCTACCTTTCTTGGAGGGGCTCCAATTCATCTTATCTATGATACCCTTGATCATGCTTATGGAATACAGTGTCGCATAGAACTCTGAGATAGCCTCCAACTCCCAATCTTGGGCTGCCCTAATGAAATCTACATTCCATTAAGGGGAGCCACTAGAAAAAATCAAGGGATCAGCTATCACTGCATCCTTTGCTCGTGTGATATAAAAAATGGCAAGGAAGGTATCTTGAAGGCTTCGTTGACCGCACCATTTGTTATACCAAAATCTAACATGAGAGCCATTGCCTATCACAATATGTTCATGTCTTATGAAGATGTCCCAATGTCTCCTAATGTCTTGCCTTATTTTATGAATAAAACTTATTGATTACCTATAAAAAATAAAATAAAAAGGTTTTTTGGATGTTGAATCCTAATGTTAATGTTCAACCTTTTCTTACTTATATAAAAAAAAAATGTTCAACCTTTTCTTTTAAAGCACAATGTATGCTTGGAGATTTTTTCTTATAATCTAGATACTAACTTTATACGTGTTGCTTGCCTTCTCTTTGCAGGAATCATTGAAAGCTTTGCTTAGGATGAGGAGGAATTCAAAAGAGAAAGAGCTTCAAGCTATGTTATCTGGGGAGCAGGATTCCTGCTCTTGTTACATAGAGGTTATTTTTATTTTGTGTAACAATAGCCTTTTAAGTTCATTTCATGTTTCTGTACCAAATTTCCATGTGTCTTGAAGTCCCCTATCTGAATCTTGATATCATGAGATTTCACCTCAGTTCATATCTATATATTGATTATTTGTTTCTTCTCCTTGTTTACTGGTAACAATACTGTGCTTGTATGTCCACCACATAGGTTCAAGCTGGAGCTGGTGGTACTGAGAGCATGGATTGGGCAGCAATGGTCATGCAGATGTATAAAATGTGGGCTCAGCGACGTGGATATAAAGTCACCGTGGTGGATGAAATGTCTGGTGAGATTGCCGGAATCAAGGTTCATCTACTTACCAGTTTTTTCTCACCCTTATTTTCAATTATATTTATTTTTCATTATGTGTTACTTACCCTATAAAGAAGGAAATCAGTACAAACTATTCAAAGCAACCTAACTGTTCTATTATTCAACAGTTGATAATGCTGCCGTATGCTTCTTTGTGAATTTAAATGTTTGTCAAGCCTGTTCGGTGGTCTGCATGTTAGTCTTTATTAGGCGCTATTCTTTAAACTCAAGTAGTATTCTGATTTTAAATTTATCTGCACTTTCAGCGAGCAACAATCAAGGTGGATGGTGAATATGCTTTTGGATATGCCAAAGCAGAAGTAGGAGTGCACAGGTTGGTACGAATCTCACCCTTTGACAGTAATAAGCGTCGACATACTTCATTTGCTGCTGTTGCTGTAATTCCAATCTCGGGTGATGGATCTACCCATGTACAAATTAATGACTCTGATCTCCGTATTGAGCGATTTCGTGCTGGGGGAGCTGGTGGCCAGCATGTTAATACGACTGAGAGTGCTGTGAGGATAGTTCACATTCCTACAGGAATTTCTGCCACTTGTCAAAATGAAAGGTACAGAATTTTCCTGTGAAGAAGGGTTTTTTTTAAAGGGAAAAAAAAAGAAGAAAAACTACACTTTCCTGCTCTAGTTTTTTTGGTGGATTTCGAAGTCCCAATTCCAAAAGATACAATTTTGTTCTGAACACAGATCACAACATCAAAACAAGGCTTCAGCAATGGCCGTGCTTCAGTCTCGAGTGGACCAGCTTGAGATGGCTCGCCAGGCTCAGATGAATGCGCAACATACACAATCTCTCACTGATATTACTTGGGGCAGCCAGATACGTAGTTATGTGCTTCATGTATGCAATAAGACCTTCTTTCATTAACTA
Organism: Carya cathayensis; assembly: GCA_011037825.1. Lineage (NCBI taxonomy): Eukaryota > Viridiplantae > Streptophyta > Magnoliopsida > Fagales > Juglandaceae > Carya > Carya cathayensis. Next base: position 678,667 of record QGSO01000241.1, read on the forward strand.
GTTTGGTACCATTGACCATGTAAGCATCACTTAACTTCCATTAAGAATTGTAATGCAGCCTTACCGCATGGTTAAAGATCTCCGAACCAGCTATGAAGTTTCAGATCCTGATTCTGTTCTTGAAGGAGATCTGGATGGATTCATCCTGAGCTATTTATCAGCTTCCTTGGATAAAGATGAAGATGGTCAGTGAATTTAGTTGCTGGATTTCTTTGGCATCGTGCATATTGTCAGCAGAGCTAAGTCCGTGCATGCTTGGGCATCCGATAATTAGAGGCCAGATTTTGACTAGCAAGACAATCAGCTACAACGACATCCGGGGGCCTGGGATTTTGATTGTCGTGGAGAAAGAATACAGTTGATTCTCTGTAATATCTAAAGGATTTTCTTCAACTGATATGCCTGTCTTCACATACAAATATGACATGATGTAAGATTATACATTGTTGTTAAAGCAGGCCTTGTCATAGAGTGCATGCATATTGATAAAATTTGAAGGTGAGATGATGAGCAGAATCAGCATTGGATTATGATTCTCCAAAATTTTTTTTTTTTTTAATTACTGATAATTTAAAATTGGATGGAGTATTATATTTTGGGATTTTTTTTTATAATTTATTATGAAAGATTAATGGCACTAAATTTTGGCAATGGGAACCGATATGGGTATAGTCGGATTAAAATGTCTTTATTTAGTTATCTATTTATTTAATAGTAATGTTGTTCATCGACATCAAATCATTTAAATAATTGAAAATTTATTTATTATCTATTATTTATTATTTAATTATTTGATGTCAAAATAATAATGTTTAACAAGAAGGAAAACAAAATCTTTTGTTATTTGAAAATATTTTTTAATAAATTATCTTATTCTTAAATCAATGTTACGACTTTACAAATTGATATGATTTGTCGTAGATGAAAGATAAAAAGGAAAAAAGAAATACGACGTCGTATAAATTAAAGTAGTGAGCAGTCCGTTAAAAAACTAGGAAGTAGATATGGCTAAGAACCGTCTATTCATCTCCGTTTCCTCTTATCTCTTTAATCAGCTTGTGGACTGGCTCCCCAAGCGAGGAGTGGATCAGCTCCATCGAACACCCATCAGGCATCACTCGTGATCGATTACCGATTCCGAAGTCGTCGATTACCGATTCCGAAGTCGTCACGCTGATCTCGAAGGTTGATTGTTGGCCAAGCACAGTGATGTCTTTGCAAAGGTGAGAAAGCAATATAAGGGGAGGAAATAATCTACCGGTAACACAATAATGTCTTCGACCCCACTTTTCACCACCCCACGGCCGCCGCCACCACCACCACCACCACTGTCCACCACTACTACTCACCAATCCCCAACAGTAGACAGACTCACTTTCCTTATCGACAAGTCTAAATCCATCAACCACCTTCTCCAAGTCCACGCCGTCCTCCTCCGCCATGGCCTCCACCATCACCCCGTCTTGAACTTCAAGCTCCAGCGTGCTTACTCCTCTATTGGTCGCCTCGACTATTCTCTAGCCCTTTTCGAACGTACCCATAACCGGAATGTGTTCTTCTGGACCGCCATTGTTCATGGCCACGCACAACGCGGTCTGCACGACCAAGCACTCTTCTACTACACACAAATGCTGATTCATGATGTCGAACCCAATTGCTTCACCTTCTCTTCGCTCTTGAAATCCTGCCCGATTGAACCTGGAAAGGCCCTTCATTCCCAAACGATCAGACTCGGGTTTGATTCGGATTCGTATGTTAGGACGGGCCTTGTTGATGTTTATGCTAGAGGGGGGGATCTCGTGTCCGCGCAACGGCTATTTGATACTATGCCTGAGAGGAGTTTGGTTTCTTTGACGGCTATGATTACATGTTATGCAAAGCATGGGGAGCTTGACAAGGCCCGACTATTGTTCGAAGACATGGAGGACAGGGATGTGGTTTGTTGGAATGCGATCATTGATGGGTATGCTCAGAATGGGATGCCAAATGAGGCGTTGTTATTGTTTAGACAGATGTTGGCAGCAAGAGTTAAGCCTAACGAAGTGACTGTACTGGCTGCACTCTCTGCTTGTGGGCAGCTTGGAGCTTTGGAGTCTGGTAGATGGCTTCATTCTTATATTGAGAATAATAGGATTGACATCAATGTTCGTGTGGGTACCGCGTTGGTTGATATGTATAGCAAGTGCGGTAGTTTAGAGGATGGGCGTTTAGTTTTTGATAGGATCGAAGGCAAGGATCACGTGGCTTGGAACTCAATGATTGTGGGCTATGCAATGCACGGATTTAGCCGAGATGCTTTGCGGTTGTTTCATGAAATGTGTGCAGTTGGACACCACCCTTCTGATATAACTTTCATTGGCATGTTGAGCGCTTGTAGCCATGCCGGTTTGGTCAGCGAGGGATGGAGATTTTTCTATTCAATGAAAGATGAATATGGGATTGAACCTAAGATTGAGCACTATGGGTGTATGGTAAATCTTCTTGGCCGTGCTGGCCATTTAAAAGAAGCATATTTGCTTGTCAAAGGCATGAAGACTGAGCCGGATCCTGTCTTATGGGGCACTTTGCTAGGGGCTTGCAGGCTCCACGGTAACATTGCTTTGGGAGAGGAAATTGCTGAGCATCTGGTTGGCAAGAATCTTGCAAATTCAGGAACATATATTCTGCTTTCGAACATATATGCGGCCACCGGCAACTGGGAGGGCGTGGCAAGGGTGAGGACCTTGATGAAACTTAGTGGGGTCCAGAAGGAGCCTGGATGCAGCTCAATTGAAGTGAATAATATGGTGCACGAGTTTCTTGCCGGTGATAGGAGACACCCAAAAAGCAAGGAAATCTACATGATGTTAGAGGAGATAAATAATTGGCTCAGAGCGCACGGTCACGCCCCACACACAGAAATAGTGTTACATGATCTTGGGGAGAGAGAAAAAGAGCAATCCCTTGAAGTTCACAGTGAGAAGCTAGCTATTGCTTTTGGGCTCATCAGCACTCAACCAGGAAGTACAATCAAGATTGTAAAGAACCTTCGGGTATGTCTGGACTGTCATGCTGTGACCAAGTTGATTTCAAAAATCACCGGACGTAAGATTGTAATGAGGGATCGAAACCGATTTCACCACTTTGTGAACGGTTCGTGTTCTTGTGGTGATTACTGGTGAAGTGTTATATATCGATCTCAACAGCTCGTTTAGAAGACTGTCTCTGTTTTATTCAAATGAGTTCTGCCATTTACAAGTAGGTGCGTAAATGCACCACTTATTGCAGGACCTAAAACAATTGTACAAAAATTTAAAACAAGAATTTTATATTAGCCGATGTAATTGACTTCCACGTTCGTGATAATATCTTATGTGTCAATATGCAGATTTTCAACTGGATTTTAAAAAAATAATATAAAATAAAATTCAAACAGATAGTTGTTTGAATCAAATTGCCATCAAATTCTCCAACTTCGCCAAACCAGGAGGCAGAAACGAAAAAGTTAATATTGTAGGACCTTACATTCTGAAATCCCAAAACACAAAACTATGTTATTGGCAAAACATGCAGCAATCTTGTCACCTTCCTAGCTTGTTCCAGCAAACTTCATATACGCCCCCATTCCCAGTATACGTTTTAACAATCTTGCCTTCCTTCAATGATAAGATGTGCTTGGATCTATCAAGGGATCCACTGGCCAAATTCTCATCATTTGGGCTAAATGCAACGGAATATACAGGATCTCTGGATTTCCAATTTAAAGCATTAGTAAATTCAAAAGTATCTAAGGCGCAGTTATCATTACCTTAAAATATCAACGACAGAGGAGAGGAGACTGGTACCTGTGTCCATTCAAGCTCTGGATAAGTTTCCCAAGTTCCACATCCCATAGCTTCACTATTGAGTCAAATGATGCCCTGTACAGAAACATAATCAACAGCATAAATTAGATTATTAAACAGCATTTTTTTTATTGTTAAATATGAATTTTATTGAAAAATAGCCTTTTTTTGAAGGTAAATATGAATTTTATTGAAAAAGGCGAAGCCAAGTACATAGGACTTATTAGAGCATTGACATTGGTTTGGCCAAATTCATCTTTAAATTTGGTCAATATCAACACTTATTTGCATTTACCTATTCCATTTAAATTCAATCTCCACATTGGATTAGCCATTCATTCTCTATATAATAATAAAATATTATTCAATTAATAATTTTTTTATTTAATTTATTTTATCACATTTTGTAATTCTACCAATTAAATGTTAATAATAATTATATTCTAATTAAATTAATATTAAAAAAGTATTATTAAATGTTAATAATAATTATATTCTAATTAAATTAATATTGAAAAAAGTATTATTCAATGTTAATAATAATTATATTATATTAAATTAATATTAAAAAAAGTATTATTAAATGTTAATAGTAATTATATTCTAATTAAATTAATATTAAAAAAGTATTATTAAATGTTAATATAATTATATTATAAATTAAATTAAAAATATTATTAAATGTTAAAGTATTAATTAATTAATATAAAAAGTATTTATGTAATAGAATTTATAATAAATTATATTACAAGTAATTAAAGTTAATAGTAATATATCAATAAATATATAAAAATATGTTAAATGTTAATAATATAATTATATTCTAAATGTTAAATGTTAATTATATTCTAATTAATTTAATTTATTTGTTTGGAATGAGAAATTAATATTTTAATGTTTGATGAATGAATAGTGGTCTTCCATCTTTAGCCAACCACTGTAGCAAAAGTCTAAATTATTTTAGATTTGCCCAATCCAATGTGAAGGGTTTTTGAGTCAAATTATATAAAATTTAGCCAAACATCTCATTTGGCCAAGCCAATGTGGATGCCCATTAAAATATTAATTTCTCATTCCAAACAAATAAATTAAATTAATTAGAATATAATTAACATTTAACATTTAGAATATAATTATATTATTAACATTTAACAATACTTTTTTTATTATTAATTTAATTAGAATATAATTACTATTAACATTTAATAATACTTTTTTGTAATATTAATTTAATATAATATAATTATTATTAACATTTAATAATACTTTTTTAAATATTAATTTAATATAATATAATTACTATTAACATTTAATAATACTTTTTTAATATTAATTTAATTAGAATATAATTATTATTAACATTTAATAATACTTTTTTAATATTAATTTAATTAGAATATAATTATTATTAACATTTAATAATACTTTTTTAATATTAATTTAATTAGAATATAATTATTATTAACATTTAATTGGTAGAATTACAAAATGTGATAAAATAAATTAAATAAAAAAATTATTAATTGAATAATATTTTATTATTATATAGAGAATGAATGGCTAATCCAATGTAGAGATTGAATTTAAATGGGGCATTGGCTTCATCAAAAACCAATGCAAATGCATAAATTGATGAACGTGTGAGAAATACCGCTGCATTGGTCTCGACAAACATAAAATCTGAAGTTTTGACCTACAGTAATTCTTCCGTTTCCTTCAAATTTGAAGGAGCACTGCACACTCATCTTTGGCTTATTTTATTCCATTTTTAATGCCCAACCACTGATTTTATTTTCCCTCTCTCTTCCCTCTCTCATTTTTCCTCCCTGCGTTTTCTCTCTCCCTTGCCTCTCTTATTCATTTTTCGCCATCAACGGAAACGAAATCTCTCAGATTCTTCACGCAGAACCGATTTCATTAGAGAATACCGGTGTGTATCTCCCAGATTTTCACGTGAGCTTCATCTCCAAAGGCAACCCATATGTTTTCTCTACCCCTTTCTCTCTTTCTATCGTTTTCAAGCTCTGTACTGATCGTTAAATTCCTTCTATTCTTCACGCAGAAACATCTTTGCATACTCTGGGTTGGCTCAAATCAGATTCGCGGCTTCAGGTTGGTTGCTTTTTTTTTCCTCCTTCAACCCTAGCTTCATTTATTTATACGGTTTTATGGTCAGCCCCGGTTAGGGCTTTTGCTCTCATTTTTGATAGGGAAAATTTTATATATATGATAATAGAGATTTACTGAGTTTGCTTTAATTTATTTTGTGATATTTTTGTTGATTTTCTTAGGTGCTTCCAGTCTTGCCTTCGGCTCAAGCCCTTACACTGATTTTGGTATTGTTATGCTTTGGATCCGTAATGTATTGTGAAGTAGTTGTAGATTTTAGTGGCCGTGTTAGAAAATTTATAGGCTAACTTTGATATGGACTCGTTTCTTTGGTTGGTATATTGCTATTTTGCATCTGATTTGTGTTCCATGCAATCCCAGTGTTCGGTTGTGGTTGGAATTCCTGTGAACATTCTGTGCTTATTTGTTTGGATTCTGTGGAGAAGTGGGTTTTTGTTTTTCATAGTCTCTGACTTTGTGTTCATGGAGCAGTGTTCATGAAGTTAGATTGATGACTATTGAGCCCCTACATGATAGAAACACCCTTCTATTTCATTTCCTTTTTTCCCTTGCAAATGCATCATGACCTTGTGCCTTATCTAGAAGCTATTTAACACGACCATAACATGGCATGTGTTTGTGTCTTTGTTCTGTTTGGCTTTCAATACACCACATATATTTTTAGTTTCTGTTTTTGTATACTGTTAAGGTATCTGCCTCTTGTTTTTTTTGTTTGGATTCTGTGGAGAAGTGGGTTTTTGGTTTTCATACTCTCTAACTTTGTGTTCATGGAGCAGTGTTCATGAAGTTAGATTGATGACTACTGAGCCCTTACATGATAGAAACACCCTTCTATTTCATTTCCTTTTTTCCCTTGCAAATGCATCATGACTTTGTGCCTTATCTAGAAGCTATTTAACACGACCATAACATGGCATGTGTTTGTGTCTTTGTTCTGTTTGGCTTTCAATACACCACATATATTTTTAGTTTCTGTTTTTGTATACTGTTAAGGTATCTGCCTCTTGTTTTTTTTGTTTGGATTCTGTGGAGAAGTGGGTTTTTGGTTTTCATACTCTCTAACTTTGTGTTCATGGAGCAGTGTTCATGAAGTTAGATTGATGACTACTGAGCCCTTACATGATAGAAACACCCTTCTATTTCATTTCCTTTTTTCCCTTGCAAATGCATCATGACTTTTATTCCTTATCTAGAAGCTGTTTAACATGACCATAACATGGCATGTGTTTGTGTCTTTGTTCTGTTTGGCCTTCAATACACTACATATATTTTTGGTTTCTGTTTTTGTATACCTTTAAGGTATCTGCCTCTTGTTTTTTTTTTGTTTGGATTCAGTGGAGAAGTGAGTTTTTGGTTTTCATACTCTCTGACTTTGTGTTCATGGAGCAGTGTTCATGAAGTTAGATTGATGAAAACTGAGCCCCTACATGATAGAAACACCCTTCTATTTCATTGAAAGAATTTCCCTTGCAAATGCATCATGACCTTGTGCCTTATCTAGAAGCTGTTTAACACGACCATAACATGGCATGTGTTTCTTCATTGTTCTATTTGGCTTTCAATACACCACATATATTTTTTGTTTCTGTTTTTGTATACTGTTAAGGTATTTGTCTCTTGTGAATTTTTCAATGCCAGTCATCTATTTATTCTGACTTGATAGGCCTTAAATACCTTCCATCCTCTTCCAACATTAAAACTAAAAGGGAAGACAATTAAAGGTATTTTTTCTGAAGAACAGATCCTTATTCATTAATTCATAAAGAATGCCTTAGCCTAAATACAAATAAGAAGGAGTTTTCTGTCTTCCTTTGCACCTTGGTCACCTATTGTAACACTTGTCTTCATCTTTTTATAGACAATCAGATTTGTTTACTAAAAACAAAAGGAATATCCCAAGTATACATACTTTGCCTACTTTAAAAAAAAAGATAAAAAGTTGTACACGTATATTATCTTCAGAAATGAATTCCATTCACAAGTGTATTATCTTGAGAAAATATTTACTCATTGTCTGTCTTTTTTAGATCATTCTTAAAATCATAAATTTTAATAGCCAACATTCATTTAAATTAGAGTTGTAGGGCATACTCTGCACTCTGCCCATTCTTTCAAGGTGAATTTTTTCCAGCTGTATATTGTTACTTACCATCTCTTGGAGTGTTATAAATGAGATCAATATGGTAAAATAATAATATTGTGCAAAAATCTGAAAATTTTAGATTGAGAAACTTCACCTGCATTCCTTTATGGATCCGAGTGGTGCCAATGTTTGGTATATTACTTTTGTGTATAAAAGGTTGCCTTTGATAGAAGAAATTGAAGTCATCTGATTTGGATCTATTTTCTGGATTTTTTTTACTGTTTTTTCTGTCTGCCTTCTATCTTGTGTTCTATTTTTTGAGACAATTGCAGTCAACCCATTAACTGTTTTTCTATTTTTTTTTTACTGTTTTCCTGTCTTTGTTCTGTGTTGGCTTCTATTTTTTTCCCCTATTGCAGTCATCTGAGAATATAAATTTCTGGTTTTTTTACATTGTAAGGAGCTTTCTTTGGAAATTCATGTGTTATATTTTTAGAACAGGAACTGTAATCTAATTATATTGTTTTCTATTTTTTTTATACTGTTTTGTCTGTTTTTGAAAATTCATGTGTTCTATATTTTTTTTTCAATATAGAACATCTGATTATAGCAGTTTTTGTTCTGTCTTGTGTCCTGTCTTTGTTCTGTGTTGTGTTCTATATTTTTTTCATCTGCAGTCATATGTGGCAGTACTGTTTTTTATTGTGCTGCGTTGTATGTGCTGCTTTTTCTGACAACTTAAAAATTACAATTCTTAAAGGATGGACAATCTGTTGGAGGAGGACCCATTGTTCACCACTCTATTACAAAGTGGAGGAGAAGGTCCTATTACCACTCCAACATTCACACAGCATTCTAATGTTGTGGTCAGCCCTTCTCCCCTTCACTGTGAATTGAGGCCTCTAGAAAAAAAGTTCAAAGAGGAGCTTCTTTCACTGTTGAGGAGGATAATGTACTTGTCTCTGGTTGGCTCAACATTAGTATTGATGCCATTCGGGGAACTGATCAGAAATCCACTCAAATGTGGGAGAGGATTTCTGATTTTTATCATGAATATAAAAAACCACATACTGTGAATCGTTCTATTGGGTCATTGATCAATCATTGGTCCATGATCCAGAAATGCACAAATAAGTTTTGTGCATATCTAGCGCAAATAGAGTCATTGCACCCGAGTGGTGCAACTGAACAAGATAAGGTATGTACTATTATCCTTTAATAATGTGGATTTTTTACATATATATTTATTCTTTGACAATATTTCTTAAACTTTTTTCAGATTGAAAAAGGCAAAGATATTGTACAAAGATATGGAATGAGGGAACTTCACAATGGAGCATTCCTGAAATCTTTTGAGACACCAAACCAAATGGCATCAACATATGAACTCGCTAAATACGAGGAGAAAGCCACACGATAAGCGTCCTTCCAATGAGCAGTCAAGTGAAGTTTTGGGCGATGTTGTGGAGGAGAATGTTGAAAGGCCTGCTGGAAAAAAAATCTGAAAATGATAACTTGAGGAAGCGGAAGGCCCAAGAATCATCTGATGCTGAGTTCAACGTGGCATTAGGAGCAATGACCGAGGATAGACGATTGTTCATGGCAGAGAGAAGAGAATGGCAGACGAAGGCAGATCGTGATAGAGGTGCACAACTGGAGCTGGATAAGAGAAAGTTTGAGGCTGAGATGATGAGCAAGGATCTTTCTGGTATGAACTCCATGCAGCAAACCTACTTCCATAAAGTTCAAAAGAAAATTTTTGAAGAGTCCATGAGTGATTCAGATGGTACATCTGAATGAAGCTGTGCATTTCCAGCTTCTAGTGGCTGCCTAGCCACAAGACTTTGTTATAAAGCATGTAGCCACTATGAATGGACTATTTTTTTTGGCAATTCATTATGGAAATTAGATGGAATATTTTGTGGGAAGGAAAATCTGAATGGTAGTTTATATATTTTGGCAAAGTTTATGGTTAGGAAATTTGTTTATTTCACACAGTTTTTGAAAGTGTTTGTGGTTAGAAAAATTGGAAGTGTACCTTATATTTTCCTTAGTGTTTGTTGGTGATTCTATTCTGTTTAGTAGCTTGTATTTTGGTCTGGTTTGTTGGTAGAAGCTGTGTGAATCTGATGCTGAATTTGTTAAAGTGTTTGTGGGGATTCAGATTTGTGAAGTGTCTTGTATTTTGGAAGTGTTTGTGGGATATTATGGAAGTGAACTGTGGTTAGAACTGTTGTATTGAGAAACTCTGTATTTATACAGTTTTTGGAAAGGAAAAACTGAATGGAAGTTGTAAAATCATTGGCTTATCTGAATGGAAGCTGTTCTATCAGTTAAATCATTTGTTACTTGTAAAATTAAATATAGAGAACTGATACCTTCTAAGGTCCCAAGCTCAATTAATGATGGTAGATAGCTTCAGAGATGGTAAGGTATTTAAGACCATGGTTTTAGGCATGGTTAGTTTACCACTCTTCTGTTTGGTCCAGCTTAAATGTTTAACATTATCAGTATACAAGGTGCTATAGCATGTGGAACTTTAAGATGCTCTAGCAAGTAGCAGCCCATTGTTCAGATTGAATGTTGGCTTCTTACAGCACATATCTTTACACATTTTGTCTTGGTGCAGCACTAAACATCAAGTACCAAACAAACACCTTATAAGTTTCGAGTACCAAACAAACAGCTTTGTCGATTATTTTTGCCATATCTTACAAACAAGTCTGGACTTCTGGGTTCCTTCCCTGTGAATTGGGATATGCTACCTTCTTCATTGCTTGCTGTCTCTCTTTGGATATATACACATACATACGTAAATATGGGTAATGATATATGTAAGTTCAAAATATACAAATCACACATCTTTTATAAAAATGTCAACTCCATTATGAAAATACTTCATTTTTTTAACTATGAGGATCACTTTTTTTTATTATAAAAAGCTTATGCAAGAAATTTATAGTTTGGATACAAAAGTCTTACTATCCTAACATTACTCTCTCTCTCTCTCTCTCTCTCTCTCTCTCTATATATATATATATATATATATAATGAAAACACTAATATTTTTTGTTATCATATTGACAACGAAAAAAATATCTCTTAAATCAGCTATGACTCTTATTTTGTGAGGACGTGATGTTTTATTTTCCCATTGGTACACTCAACATTAAAAATATAAAGAGTGAATCATAAATATAACCACATTTTTATGAGTACTACAATACACCACAAGGTGGTTGCACTATTCAAGAAATCGAAATTCATGCTCGGCCATGCATATTCCATAAGTGCTCGAAAAGGTCGGCTTGGAGTTGAGAATGAGTGCCCCTATCTCTAATACGATGATGTTGGGCAATAAACTCCATGAATTCAGGTATATTATCGCGTAAAATTGGCTCGGATGTAATATCATCATTGGCTTCATAATTGAATTGATCAGCCCCGAGATATAGATGACGCTCATCTTCAACGATCATATTGTGTAAGATAATGCATGCGTACATAATATCTTTTAGAACTTCAGGTTGGAAATACCTTGCAGGTTCACGCATAATTGCAAATCTAGCTTGGAGTACTCCGAATGCACGTTCCACATCTTTCCTCGCAGACTCCTGGGAAGCAGTAAAATGTTTTTTTTTTCCCATGTGGAGCAGGAATTGTTTTTACTAATGTTGCCCACGAAAGATATATACCATCAGCAAGATAATATCCCATTGTGTATTTGTGACCATTGATAGTATAGTTGCACGGAGAAGCACGACCTTTGGCCAACGCAACAAAAACAGAAGATCGATCGAGTACATTGATGTCATTATGAGACCCAGGCAAATCAAAAAAAACATGCCATATCCAAAGATCGTAAGAGGCAACAACTTCCAAAATAATAGTTGGTTCATTTACGTGACCAGAGTACATACATTTCCAAGCACTAGGACAATTCTTCTATTTCCAGTGCATGCAATCAATGCTACCCAACATTCCTGGAAACCCACGCCTTTGTCCAACTTCTAGTAACCTCGCTATATCATTGCTGGTTGGAGACCTCAAGTACTCACCCCCAAAGATTGACACGATTTCCTTTACAAATTTCTTCATACTCAACCGTGCAGTGCTTTCTCCAATTCTTACATACTCATCCATAAGATCTGCTATTACCCCATATGCGAGCATCCTAATTGCCGCGGTCATCTTTTGAAGGGAAGACAATCCAAGCCTACCACTGGCGTCTTTCTTTTGGACAAAATAATCATCATAACTCTCAACTGCAGAATGTATGCGTAAAAAAAGATCACGATGCATTCGAAATCGCCTCCTAAAAATGTTTGGCGGATATATTGGCGGTTGAGCAAAGTAATCCTTCCAAATGCGTTCATGACTTTCCAATGGATTGCGTCGGATGAACATACGAGGTTGAGAATTAGGACGACGTGAAGAAGATGCTCCCTCGGCTGCATGTCGATGTCTATGTACGGCCATTGCTTCTATCATAAGATCCTCATGATCAAAATAATCTTCATCTAACATATCAAGAGTATTTAGAAAGGGATCCATAGGGAACTAGAGAAAAAAATGCAAAGACTTGGAAGAAGAAATATTGGTTTTTGATGAGTGGGAAGTAGTTAAAGAATGGATATATTTATAGGGCTTAATCCAAGACTATTAGCTACATCTATAAATCTTGGCAAAAGAAGGACGGTTAGCTACATCTACAAGTTGGTTTGAAGAATTATGGATATGAATGTTGGGTATTGTGTATGGTAGAATGAATGTGTTTGNATATTTTTTGTTATCATATTGACAACGAAAAAAATATCTCTTAAATCAGCTATGACTCTTATTTTGTGAGGACGTGATGTTTTATTTTCCCATTGGTACACTCAACATTAAAAATATAAAGAGGGAATCATAAATATAACCACATTTTTATGAGTACTACAATACACCACAAGGTGGTTGCACTATTCAAGAAATCGAAATTCATGCTCGGCCATGCATATTCCATAAGTGCTCGAAAAGGTCGGCTTGGAGTTGAGAATAAGTGCCCCTATCTCTAATACGATGATGTTGGGCAATAAACTCCATGAATTCAGGTATATTATCGTGTGAAATTGGCTCGGATGGAATATCATCATTGGCTTCATAATTGAATTGATCAGCCCCGAGATATAGATGACGCTCATCTTCAACGATCATATTGTGTAAGATAATGCATGCGTACATAATATCTTTTAGAACTTCAGGTTGGAAATACCTTGCAGGTCCACGCATAATTGCAAATCTAGCTTGGAGTACTCCGAAGGCACGTTCCACATCTTTCCTCGCAGACTCCTAGGAAGCAGCAAAATGTTTTTGGAACAGGAATTGTTTTTACTAATGTTGCCCACAAAAGATATATACCATCAGCAAGATAATATCCCATTGTGTATTTGTGACCATTGATAGTATAGTTGCACGGTGGAGCACGACTTTTAGCCAACGCAACAAAAACAGAAGATCGATCGAGTACATTGATGTCATTATGAGACCCAGGCAAACCAAAAAAAGCATGCCATATCCAAAGATCGTAAGAGGCAATAGCTTCCAAAATAATAGTTGGTTCATTTACGTGACCAGAGTACATACCTTTCCAAGCACTAGGACAATTCTTCTATTTCCAGTGCATGCAATCAATGCTACCCAACATTTCTGGAAACCCACGCCTTTGTCCAACTTCTAGTAACCTCGCTATATCATTGCTGGTTGGAGACCTCAAGTACTCACCCCCAAAGATTGATACGATTTCCTTTACAAATTTCTTCATACTCAACCGTGCAGTGCTTTCTCCAATTCTTACATACTCATCCATAAGATCTGCTGTTACCCCATATGCGAGTATCCTAATTGCCGCGGTCATCTTTTGAAGGGAAGACAATCCAAGCCTACCACTGACGTCTCTCTTTTGGACAAAATAATCATCATAACTCTCAACTGCAGAATGTATGCGTAAAAAAAGATCACGATTCATTCGAAATCGCCTCCTAAAAATGTTTGGCAGATATATTGGCGGTTGAGCAAAGTAATCCTTCCAAAGGCGTTCATGACTTTCCAATGGATTGCGTCGGATGAACATACGAGGTTGAGAATTAGGACGACGTGAAGAAGATGCTCCCTCGGCTGCATGTCGATGTCTATGTACGACCATTGCTTCTATCATAAGATCCTCATGATCAAAATAATCTTCATCTAACATATCAAGAGTATTTAGAAAGGGATCCATAGGGAACTAGAGAAAAAAATGCAAAGACTTGGAAGAAGAAATATTGGTTTTTGATGAGTGGGAAGTAGTTAAAGAATAGATATATTTATAGGGCTTAATCCAAGACTATTAGCTACATCTATAAATCTTGGCAAAAGAAGGACGGTTAGCTACATCTACAAGTTGGCTTGAAGAATTATGGATATGAATGTTGGGTATTGTGTATGGTAGAATGAATGTGTTTGACCGATGATAAAATTGTAGACGTAAAGTTTAGGTAGAGAAGAATGGTGGTTGTGAAAGTGTTTTTTAGTTTCTATCATATTGTAGATATAAATATTAGTTAGATAAAATATTGGCATAATATAATTGTTGGATGAACAAATTGTATGTGTTTGTTGGTTCCTTAAATTTTTATATATATGATTGTTAGGTAGAAGAAGAGTTGGCAAAATGTGTTTGTTGGTAATTAGGTTGAGGAAAAAAATTAGTTGGAAATCAATAATTTAAATATCAAATTAAATTATTAATGTACATATAGTTAGTTTAATTGTAAAATATGAAAAGAAAAATTATATTATTATTTTGATGAATCCAATGGCTAATCCAATATGAGATTATAGATAGGAAGATTTTAGATTTATGAAAAACTTGTACTTTTCATCAAATTTTGAAGATGGCTTTGATGAAGCCAATGCAAATGCTCTTAGACAACTAAAATGAATAAGTAAATACATGAATAAATACATAGTTTATTTCGGTTTTTATATTTCTGTATACTTGGGCTTTGCCTATTTTATGAATAAGAAATCTCGATTACCTATATATAAAAAAAATAAATAAATAAATAAAATTAAAAAAAAAAAAAAAATTCTATGTCTGTTGTAGGTCTGCATGTAACATCATGCACATTAAACAAATCTGGACATGGAAATATATTATCATTTACTCCAGATGCAGTTTCCATAAACAAACGTCAGCAACAGCCAAAAAATGAAGAGGGAGAAAGAAAAACGATGTCTGGTACAGTATGTCTACATTCTTAAAGTAAACCCGATAATCACTGAAGCTAGCAATGTGCAATTACAGACACAATGGTGGCTTCAACTATTTATTATATTTTGTATTGAAATTTGGAAAAATTGTAATGATGAGATGAGAATTTTGAGTTTAAGATGAAAATTTCAAGTGACCAAACAGTAACTTAGTTGTATCCTATAAAACTTCAGTTCAGATGTCAAATATCAATTTCTTTAACAATACAAGATGAGTCAAGATTTAAAAGCACATCAAACAGGGTCATTTTTAATGCATTCACCTGGTTTCTTGCTATCCTTCTTTAAGTAATGTTGTTTTCTTCTTCTCTAGGTAATGCATATCGCAGCTTCAATGGAAATAAATTCAAGATTACTGCCAGTTTTGAGACAGAGACGGCATTCAAGATTAATGTTGGTTTCTTCCCTCACAGACTCATTTACTAGTGAAATCAAGTGGGTTTTCCAGATCTAATACCACAGATAGCATGACTATGAAATTCTGAAAATTTGCAAGCATCTCCATGCCATAAGCCCCAAAATTTGTATTACCCATCTCACAAAATCAATAACACAAACAAACTCGTCTCCCTTCACCTCTCTCACGTACCATAGCATAAACCATAATACAGAAGGAGAAAATGGTAGTGGAAACCATAATACAGAAGGAAAACTTTACCGAGGAAGCTGGGCAGAGGTGAGAAACGAACTCAGGGCGCCGGGAAGAGGGAAAGGCGCTGGGCAGAGGTGTGGAGGGGTGAACGTGGGGTGGGCAGTGAGCACTGCGGTGAGGGAGAGGCGTATGCGGGAGTGAATCTGAGATGGTTCTACATTCAAAACGCGCGTTTCAGGTAAGGGGCAAAAAAAAGCCACGTGTATAATGAACAGTGGTTGATGTATAATAAAACCCGGAAAAGGAAGACTTGCTGTATAGAAAAACAAAACTAGAGCATTTTTAGGAGTCGACGGCAAATTACGAACGAAAGAGAAATCCACAAACGGTATTTGTCGCAGCGATTCAGGTACGAGACACACACACACACACACTCTCTCTCTCTCTCTCTCATTTTATTTAATTTTGGTAGAAAAACAAAGATTAGGAAACAAAAAGATTTTTTTTTTAAAATTTTAATTTGCAGGTGATTTTCAGATTTAATGGAGTCTTCTTCCTCCGTGATAAGTCCAGAGGATGTGTTGGAATCGCTAATGAATGACGGTACAATCGACGCGCTCAGATTGAAGATCATCAACCAGCTCAAAGCCAACGTAAGTAAAGTCTCTCCCCGTCTATTTTTGTTTTCTTTCCTGGTCAGTTCTGTTTATTGGCTCGGTAATCTAAATTTTGGGTTTTTAATTTATTTTTTTATTCTTTTTATAAGTAATAAAAATTGTATTGAGCGAAGTAGGCATAGCCCAAGTAAAATAAAAAATATTGGGTTTTTAATTTTATATCCTGAGAGTTATTGGGATTTGAGCAGTGAAGTCTTCCAGCTTAGGGTTTTTTTTTTCTTTGTCAATCTTCAGTGTTCATTGTCTATATATGTTTGTGTAGCTGTACTCATTCTCTTATTAGTGACACATGCATGTGGATTTGTATATGTGAGTATAGAGCAGTACTATGAATAAGACTGAGTTATACAAAAACTTATAAAAAAAAAAAACTGAGTTATACAAGAAGTCCGTGCATTGATATGGTAAACATACCAAATGCATTTGATGGGGGTAAGAAAAGAATTTCCTGTCATGTGCGTGCTTTGTCCTTGATGAGTTGTTACATATATTTGTATTTTTATTTATATATAATGATATGAGCTATATGTTGGTTCAAGTTCTGGTGTTAGTACCATTGTTTTAATTTCGAGAACTAATTTGCAGTTTGTGTTGTTGGATATTAGAATTAGTGGGGTTGTGTTGTTTTCTTCTGTAGATCATTGCAAATTATCAAACCTATTGATAGGCTAACATGGGCTACTGGTTCAGAAGTTTAAACCAGCCAAGTCTAGAGATTTATTGGTGACTTTTGAAATCTTTTGAGTTTGAGGGCAATCGAGTTTGTTGCTCATATTGATTTTCAATTGGAGCTGGCTAGTTATCACTAGTTGTCTAATTTTTGGATCTCAGTGACATTATTATTACATAATTAGGATGCCACATATGTAATCTTGGTTTGGATTCAGAGATGAGATGGTTTTAGATGAAAGATGAAGGTTGAATAAAATATTGTTAGAATGTTATTTTTTAATATTTTATTGTTTTGGAATTTGGAAAAGTTAAATTGGGATTTGAAAAAGTTGAATTGTTTATTATATTTTGTGTGGGAATTTGGGAAAGTTGTAATAATATGATGAGATGAGATGTGATGCTTTCCAAATCCAATGGGTAATTTAGTCACAATTTCTGTACTCTACATAAGGGTGTGTTTTCAGTTAGGCCAGGTGGTTATCAGCAGTTATCCAATGCTGGTAACAGAGTGACATTTTCAATCAGGAATTTTCAAACATATCCCTGGCTGAGTAAGTACTGGTGTGGTTGCTTTTAAATAGAATAGATACTTAAGTTCATGCTCCTTGTTGCAGGAGGAGCTTAAGAATACCACTATTAAAATGGCAGAACAAAGTAAAGTTCTTAACACCCCTGGGGCAGAGAAACAGACAAAAAGAGAGCTGTTTGATGCACTGAGACAGGAACTTGAGTAAGTGTTTGTGTGCCTTAACTGTCCTCACTTGTCTTTTAAGATAGGAATAGCCTCCCTGGTTCGGGCTAAATGCACTTGCTTACTTTTTGTTATCATCCATTTGAGATTTTTTTGTTATCTTGGAGCATTTTGGCTGTATGATGGAGTTTTAAGTCTTGTGAAATTATCTCTCGTGTCAAAAGTTAATAAGATGGTCATACAGTGTATATAGAGTTGTGATGATTGCTTGGGATGGCTAGATTATGTTGTGAGTGGAAGTTATAAATGGGGGTGAGGACTTCTTTGGGGTAGATGCCCTGCATGTGGGCTGAATCCATGGTTAAATGGTCTCATCTATATTAACTGCTGCTTAGGAGTTGCAAAGTTACCTACATTGTGTCAAATATTACTGATTCAGAAGGGGATGTATCTTTCTTGGTCCTTTCCACATTTGCTCTCTAAAACCGACACTTTACCATAATTTGTTGCACATATCTCTATTTGAATATCAAAGAATGTCGCAATGGCCAGCATTGGTATGGTTAGAAGAGGCTTCCCTTTATGTGATAATACTAATTTTTTTCGTCAGTACTGCAGCTTCTGTGTCTTACAATTTGTATATTGTTTGAATGCAGAGCTCCTGTGCTTGAAAAGGCTTCTAAATCAGTTTGGGAGCTAATTTTAGACAATAATGGGCTTGGGAAGGAAATTAACGAGATGGTTGAAAGAGTATTTTGTCGATTGAGTGGCCGTGAGTCTCCATTGTTTCCTTTGCAAGATGTTGGCACTTGGCCTAATAAAAAAATTCAGAATGAAACAGGAAAAGAATTGGCTAATGAAAACAAGGAAAAGGAGAATTCTCCCTCTGCATCAAAGAAAAGGAATTTTAGTGAAATGAATGCAGAAGGTGCATATGAAGCTGCAAGCAGGTCTGGTGATCCTCCAACCATGCCAGAAGAGTCCACTAAGTCACCTCAATTAATCTTAAAGACATGAGTTACCATGTCAAATGAGATGACATAAGTGACTGCTGCAAATATGGTTTGTTAGTCTAGATTTTGATTTATCACCAGATTTTGTTCCTGTTTATGGAATAAAATTGAAAATATTAGGACCTAACTTGAACAGAAATGAATTTGGCAACTGATGTGTTAAGTGTTTACTCAAGCAGCTTGTTGAATGCTGTAAACTTGATTCGTGTAGTTAATAACTGTGGCAAGTATTGTGAATGTTTGTTGAAAGAACGGCTGTATTTACTGCCTGAATTAGTTATAGTACAAGGTAGATAGACGGTTGTTAATTTTGTTTACGCCACAAGCTTGTACTTGAGCATATGTTCTGGTCAATTGCTGGCTCATTTTGACTATGCTAATGAAAAGTCATTAATGCTATCTGGGCTACAATGTTGAAATAGAAAATACCATGCTAAGATGTATTATTTTCGGATTTTGCGAAGGAAAATTTTCTGACCATTAACCAAAACTTATGGCACAAAAAAACTGAAAGAGACCTAGGTGTCCTAAACCAATTCAGATAGTTTTTTATTTTTAACTTTCTAGGCTATCAATTGAGATAGTTTGATTAGCATAGCTTTGCTTTTTTCCTGAAGATTTGAGATTCAATCTGTTAGCCCAAGGTTGTTGGAGCTCAGGGATTTGTACATGTCTCCTTTGTGAGTCATGCAATGATCTCCGAAGTGGAGTCAGCAACTATCTCAGGATATCATAATTATCAAGTGGAGATACAGATCCATTGTGTTATGGCAGAAACACGTTCTCCATGATCATGGAACCTGTTTCCCATTCTTTTATTATTTTTGTCCTTTTTACAGCTTATAAAATGTAGCAGGTTAGAACATTCTAGGTAAAGGGGCATGCTTTATTGCAAGAGATGTAGTTCTGTTACCCTTTGGAAGAAGAATTGAGATGATATCCCGGTTTGTTCTACCAAGGAGGTTGCATGTTTTCCTCAGTCCTGATAAACTAGTTGACCTAATTGTTCGAGTTCCTGCAGTTTTTGGGGATGGTGTAGCTGTGGTACTGGAAATTTCAAGTTTATTTAATTCCTTGATGAATCACATCAGCTACATTTTAATTGGCTGGGACCCTGCCTTTTCTTTTCTTTTCTTTTTAGTTGCATTGAAGATGTTAGATGTGTAGGACTTTGACATGTACACGCAGTGCAGTATGTGTGGTGGTGCGTGTAGCCCACGCTCCCCCATCTTAACGGCAGTATACAGTTTCTGGCTTCTCTTTTTTGACTAATGTTCTTACTTCCCTTTTTAAGAATACAGAGAATGGGTATGGAATGTTCCATCTGATGTTTCGGGGTAGTCAAAGTCCAATGCATGCATTTGACCTATTGCAGCTTTCAACTGTAGAAATCACTGTTTATTGCTGTACTTTCTTCGACTCAAAGAAATATGGGTGGGATAGGGTCAAATCTTCAGCTTCATTGTCCATTTATTAATTTTATTTCAATTCACCGTAAATATTAAAATTTTTGAGTTACCATGCCAAGACATTGCAACAACGATATACAAAGAATGACAAATTGCTCTTACAGTCTAAATACAAATTGCATCAACAAAGTCCAAACCTTAGATGTTTTACAAGATTATTATTGTAACGGGATAAGGGACTTTATGATGAATTTTGATGTCTTATCCTGCTTGTATTGAGGTTTTTGAGGCTTGCTTGCAGTCTTAATGGGGTATCAATGTCTCATTCCTCATTTCTCCTGCACTATCTTCACAACCTATATCCTCAGAGGTATTCCAACACGCTGCTTGTTCATCATTCTTCTGCTATTCTATGATCCACATCCTCAAAATCATCTGTTGTATCCTTCTCTTAAAAATGACTTTTCCATTGCTACGTACCCTTTCTGATCAATGTATTGAAGCTCTAGGTCACCAGTATTGCGTTGGAGCTCTAGGTCACCAGCATTGAATTTGTTTATAAGGTTATTCAATGAATCAATATCTGAGAAAAGACTCCCTACTTGCTCAGCATGAGGAGCTGGCATATTGTAGTTTTGATAAGATATGGTTGGATTCACTTGGGCTGGCATAGGAATAGTAAATGGCTCTTGAATCTGATTGCTCATGTGGTTTTCTATAGCTATTGACAATGGGTCTTGAATCTGATCTCTAACTTGGTTTCTTATAGCTATGGAAAATGGTTCTTGATCAATCTGATCTCTAACTTGGTTTTCTATAGCTATAGAAAATGGCTCTTGAATCTGCTCTCTCACTTGGTTTTCTATAGCTATAGAAAATGGCTCTAGTATCCGATCTCTTCCTAGAAGATCTTTAGAATGGATCATCCCTTGGTTCCAGGTTGCCATCCTTGAATTTTCTTGTTCTAGGTTGCTAACATTCTCATCTAGTTGAGGAGTGAAATCCACAATCATCCCTTCACACAACATTTGAAGAGAATAAAAGAAAGTTAAGAGTACTGTTTTTAGTTGCCAAGACCTTAAACATAATTAAGAATAGGAAGAAACGCAACTCATTACCTGTTGAATCATTTGTAGGAAAGTATGGTTGATTGGTTTGTTCATAAGCCTGAACTTGTTGCACGAGAGCCAATGGAGCAGGGGTACTCGAGAAATAAGGCAACTGATAGCTGAAGTTCATGTTTAACCTATCTCCATTGTAATCCATGGAAAGTTGTCTTGTCTCATTGTTGAAACCTGAGTGGAAGTAAGGAGAAGGTAGACTTGGGAATGGTCTTGTGCTCAGCATCAACATCCGGCTGTCGCATTGCAGGAGCTTATCTAAGTGTTTGTCAAGGTTTCCAGGAGGAAATTCAATATAGTGCCTCCTGAGGATAGCATGTCAACAACAAAGTTCATTAGTTCTAGTACCCGTAAGATTCATTTATGAGTTATATAAATAGAAAAGAATGAGATATTCACAGATATAAAAGTAAAAAAATTGTGACAAATAACTAAAACTTGGTAGTTAGATACATTCAAAAGCAAGAAAGAAGGAAAATGTAGAAACCTGTGAATTAGAGCTTGACCATCAGTGAAATCTGAAGTAGTTTTCCAAATTGTATGCTTTCTTGGCATTGGATCAGTCTCTTGGTAGAACATAGGTGGAGTATTAAGCTGACAAAAAAAGTTGATAACACTCGAACAAGAAAGAATTTAAACATCATACTTTAATAAATCTCATTCTCATTGAAAACCAATGATGGAACTAACCTCGATTTCAAGAATTCCCGGCTGACCTTGCGTGATCGAAGCTCTGATTGCTAGAATATCAGACCATTGTATTTCAATCTTGCTCTTCAAACCATCCTTCATGATTTCCCAAACAAGTCTTCTCTTTGCATGGTAACACTTTGCCACCAAAGTACCCTCACGTTTAGAAACTTCCTGCACATATTTACAGCCAACATGCATTAATTAGAAACAGTTTGTTCTTTTATTTATTGCAGCTTTCAGATTTTGGGGTATAACCTCCCATGAGCCAATTCTAAGAAATGATGCACAGAAGTTTGAAGCCTTCAACTTCTCAGCATCATTTCTAGCCTTGGCTTCAACCCAACCGGCCTGAACTGCACCACATCTAGAACTGTTGTTTGCATGTACTAAGTCCAAGAAAGAATCTGTCTTCGTGAATGTCAAACCGATGGGAGGTAACTTCAGAAGAGTTTCTCTCAATTCAATATCCTACATGTTATATCGAGGTATTGGCATAAGGGAAAAAAAATAATGAAATAATAATTAATACCACAAAAATGAAAATAATCAATGTACGTTAAATCAGTGCATGCATCATCAAAACCATAGAAGATCGAAAAGAAATTTGATTGATGCAAGTTGGGGATGGAGACAAGGATCGGATTAGAGTGCGAAGATCTATCCCCAAAGAGAGGAAAAGTATTTATTTATATTAATCGCTGTAAAATTTTTGGTTTTCCATTTTCTTTAATATTTCAAAAAGAAATCAACTTTAATCCCAACATATTTAAACCTAAAAGAAATTTCTATATATTTATAAGAAAAGGAAACAAACTTTTCATCTAATCATTTATATTGATTTCAAAAAATCTAAAATAATTTTACAAAAACTAAAATTAATAAAACCACACAAAAATTTTATCCCAACCTTCTGAATAGGCTTTTGCGTAATACTCTTTTGATTAATAAAAATTGAGTAATGGTATATACAGTCGTAAAGTGTACAAGTATCGTACAATCACTTTGAAAAAAAGTGATGTCTTATTAAAAAATTAATATTTTTTTATGTAAGTCTCGTATTTATTAACTATTTTTAAAGTGATTGTGCGGCACTTGTACACTCACAACTGCAACTATCTTTTTCAGTAACAATTAAAAAAAAAAAAAGCTTTTGAAACTTAGCAACTACCCACTTTTGCAAACCTCGATAGAAGTAAAACAAATCTCAAAAAACTTTGGGGGGCTATTCTGCCGCTTGAGTAGCACTGTTCCTTTTAATTGTTAGGCATTTTTTTTTCTTTTCACATTTTTTAAATATATTTAAATATTTTTAAAAAATAAAAAAATACACCAATACATTTAAAACTACTTTCTTAAACATTAAGTAAAATTATATAATTTTCTTTTACTAGCGATCACCTAGGGCAGTCAAGATGGGGCGGCATACAAGCTTTTCTCAAAAACTTTTTATTCAAACTTCTCATTTCAAAGGTTTTTGTCTAAAAATTCTCTAAATTTTCACTAATCATACATACATATATACCCGAAAATACCAAAAACATGTTCAGTCACGCAACTACCGCCAGTCATGCTTTGATCCCCACTCAGTACTCCTTTTCTATTTGCTTTTAATAGTTTGACCTATCTCCATTTTTCAGTTTCAGTGAAAATAATGGGGAAAAAACATGTATTCCAAAACATGTATCCTGAAAAAACACACACACACACAGAGCTAGAGAGAGAGAGAGAGTTTTTTTTTTTTTTTGAAAAAGAGAAACCTCTACATTAATGATGCAACTACTAAAACCACCAAAGCCCCATGCACATACTAAAGCAACATGCATAAAACGACCAAAACCCTCAAACCTAAAAACAACAGTACCGGCAATGCTACCACAGATATGACAATCTGGACTCATACAGAAACCCAATAAACTCATCATCAAGACGCCCTAAAATCATCCATAATCAGCAACGTTGAAGGGGAAAAAAAAAAAAAAAAAAAGAACAAAATATATTGCAGAAAATGAGAAATAAAGAATGAAAAAGAGCTTCAAGACACCTCTTTTTCGATGTGTTCTGCTGGTGTTTGTCTCAGCCTCTCGTTTGCGGTTTCTGAAATTTGAACCTCCGAAGCTTTGCTTCTATCGTTATTCACAGACTGCAGACCCGCCTTCTGAAAGTACTGCTCAGAAGTAGATGCCCCACAATGCATCTGATCATTCCTCAAGAAAGTACGCCCGCTATTAGCCATGGCTGTGTTTTGGTCTGTTTCTTTTATCTGTTTTGTTTTTATGTTCTAATGAAAAACAAAACATGTTTGGATTTAAGTTGTTTCTTTTTTTCTTTTTCTTTTTCTTTTTTTTTTCAAATTTTTGAATTCTTTTTTTTTTCAAAATATATGACAGTAAACCGAAACGGACAGAATCTTTGATCCCGCTCGATATTTCTTTTCCATTTGCTTCCAAAGTTTGACATATTTACATTTATCACTTTCAAAAATAGTGAAAGGGATGACAAATGGAAAAACTTTCTTTTGAGCAGAAAGAAATTAAAGAGATGAAGAGAGTAAAAGCCTCTACAATGATGCAGTGTACGTAAATAAATCCTTCCAAAACCTCAAACACAGGAAATTAACAAGACCAGCAATGCAGCAACAGACATGACTATTCGGACCCCATGCAGAAACGCAATAAACAACACAAAAAGAAAGAAGAGAACGTAGGAAAGAAAAGAGAGAACAAAACAAATCAGTCAGGCCGGAGATATAAACAAATCTGAGAAAATGAAAAGGAGCTTGGAGTCACCTTATTCTCTGTATCTGTTGGTGTTTGTCTCAGCCTCTTGTTTGTGGGTTCTGAGATTTGAACCTCCCAAGCTGATATGCTTCTATTGTCATTCACAGACTGAAACTGCTGACCAGAAGCAGAGAACTCACAATGCATCTGTTCATTCAACGAGAAACGCCCACCATGAGCCATGACGACTGTGTCTTGATTTCTTATGTTTGGTTTTGTTTTTCAAGTGAACAACTATCTCAGAGAATAACCAAAACACAAATCCCCTTCTTTTGGGTTGCTTCAGTTTCGGGATATGTATACATAAAAATATAGATCAACTCTTGGAACAACCCGCCCGTGAGAAGTTAAAAAATAGAGCGAAACAGAGTCGGAATGTTAAAGAAAGAACTCACACACAATAAAAATATAAAAAAAAAAATGAAGACTTTATTCCGTATTCATGAGTCGCATCATGGAAAGGGACTCGGATTTGTGACCTCATGAACATTAGGGTCCAAGTGTTGAGTTCTTTAATCTTTCCGAAATTAATTAGGGTTAAGTTGCTAGATTTGTCCTATGAGAGAGAAAATAAGATAGATTTGTTGGTTGAGGAAAAGAAAATGAAATGATGAATTTGTTTGTTTAAAGTTTATTATTTTTTTGTCACAAAAAATAAAATTTGTTTAAAATAGTTTGTTAGATTTTAATTTTTGGATAAAGATGCAATATTGTTCAATTCTAACCTTTGTTTTTGAATTTTTACTATTAAAAATTACTTTTTAACGTCCTTTTTACAGCTAATTAGTTATAATGTTTTGCATTATTTTGGCGTTGAAAGATGGAAACATATTAGATTAGATCTAGAAAATTAGAAAAATAATTTATGCAGTCTTAGAGTGTGCGACGTTTGTACACCACAGGCCCGATTAAATGCAGGTTTGGTAAAAATATCTTAACTCAAAATTTTCATCTCAATTCAAAATTTTCATCTCATCATTACAACTTTTCCAAATTCTCACACAATATATAATAAACAATTTAACTTTTCAAATCTCAAAACAATAATAATACAAAAAAATAATATTTTAAACTTTCATCTCAACTCAAAATTATCATCTTACTTACTAATCCTGCCCTAAGCATACATGATTTTCTAAAACCCCCAAAACCTCAATTTCTATCAAATATTATGGTGATCGGATGTAATATCTATATTTTAAACAAATTAATAATTTCTTCATGGATTCCTATAATTGGCCTGAGCTAGCTATTTGGTGAACATTGGAATTTAATTGCAAAGCTACAAGTAATAAAATGTTAGAGCTCGTAAAAGTATTGATCAGTAATATTGTGTCTGTAGCAGTTCTCATAAATATTCATCAAACAATTTCTTAGATATGCAAATTAATTAAGTGATTAATTAGGGTATGGAAATTTTTCATAAATAATAGATCATCATCATGTGTCATATATTAGTGATTGGTGATATCATCGACACTGAAGTACTCTGGGTGAAATAAACGTCATAGATCTTAAAACTTTTAATTCTAATTGTTTAATCCATAATTCAGACATGAGATTCAAATGCAAACACATGAGTTGGAGGCTGCTTTCAAATCGTATAACTTTTCATTATGGGAAACGTAAAAATTTAAATAATTTAATATATATTATTATATCATATATATATATATATATATATATATATATATATATATATATATATATATTTCTAACGTGGAAGTGTAAAGTACTACATCGTGCTTGTTAATTGTTTGTTGAAGAGGCTGATATTCGTACGTACCGCGCGACCATGTATATCCATATTTGGATTAAGGATAAGATCAATGTATAAGATGATGATTTTGACGAGTAGGAATTTAGCAATATTATTGCTCTCTCTCTCTCTCTCTCTCAAAAAAAAAAAAAATATATATATATATATATATATCTTAACTAGGGTCTTTGACAATTATAATATATATATATCGTCAATATCTTCATAGTGATAGGTGATATCATCTATCGATCTTTATAAGTACTGTAACGTCATCAAATATTTTCTCCAAGTGTTATATATATACATTAGGCCGAGGAGAGTCATGTTAATTTGTAACGTGGAGATGATAAAGTGAATGTTGTTGTTATTAGTCGATGCATGGGAGTAATTTTATTTAATAGAAATAATTATACATGTATATATAATTCCATAACATGAATGAGAAATATTTTAACTACAAAAAAATCTCATAAAAAGAAATTTACAAATTGACGTGAGTTGTTACGGTACATTAGATTGTAAATATACTATTAATATAAAGTATATCTACCGTATCATACATATGAAGTTATATATATATCAGTTTACAAGTTTACTTTTGTGTGACTTCTTTATGATTATGGCACTTCTCAATATGATCAATAACTTGAAAAAAAAAAAGGACAGCCGGTATAAATGGTTGAAACAACCCTCTACTTTACAAGACAAAATAGGATTAGTGTTAGATATAATCAGGTTTAGATCAATTTATGTGATTCAAATTTAACCTGATTGTTATAATCGACTTAACCCGATTTGTTTTACCATGTAATATTAACCGACCGATAAATACGATCATTGGACACATGATTTTAATTTTTACTATCTTAGATTAGTTTAATGTCAAATTTAAAAAAAAAAACAATATTACAAAAGTACTCAAGACTATTCAAAATGCACATTTCTATCTAGTTGAATAAAAATGACTAAATTTGAGTGAATTTTCACTACTTTTTTTGTTACTTTTATTTTGTAAGGCAGAATTAATTATCATATAGATAGATATATATAATCTTGATCTTGTCGTTTGAGGTGAAGATCAATATTAATTAATTAAGCTAAAATGTACCTCAAATTAATTAAAAAATAAATAAATTAAGGTACATAGCGAATAATTAAAATAATTTGAAATGAAACATATAGCTAGCAATTAGAAGAAAAGCTCATACAAAGCCAGATCGAGTTAATGAAAAGTAAATTAATTAATTCTACGTCTATCCAAAATAACGGCTGCCATCATATATATATATATATATATATATATTCTGGCTTTGATC
Source organism: Carya cathayensis (assembly GCA_011037825.1). Taxonomy (NCBI): domain Eukaryota; kingdom Viridiplantae; phylum Streptophyta; class Magnoliopsida; order Fagales; family Juglandaceae; genus Carya; species Carya cathayensis. The sequence goes on from QGSO01000241.1 coordinate 706,720, forward strand.
TAATCTATCGATTAAGCGCCATTGAAATAGTTTTTTTTAAAAAAGAAAAAGAAAAAAATAATTAGTTTTGCCCACAGGCAAAACTTATAATTAAACATCCCAAGTTCGATCATGCAGGTTATATGCACATATATATATATATATTAATTTAATATTCATATATATATACATGACTCACATGCATATGCATACGTACATATTCTGGTCGATCGTCCAGAACTGCATGCAGTATGTAATATGTATGTTAAATTAATATATATATATATATATATATATATATATATATATATATTTGTATGTATGGTATTTGATCGATTATCATGATGATCACAATCATGCATGAATATTGTAAACCTAAAAAATTAATAAGGGATGATATTCACCTAATATTTTATTCCTGATCCATACATGAAAGCCTCCAACTAATCAAGTGCATCAACTTAAAATATTATGATCGGTTTATATATATTCTATATTTTTTATTTAATTTAATAAACTTAATTGGAAAATGAGTTCATATTTATAAGTTATAAATGCATTGTACTAATTGGGTTAATCCGAGTGGTACTGCATTTATATATATATATAATCGACCCAATATATATATAAATATATTTATATATTTAGGGTTACGTTGTTAGATTTGTCATATGAGGAAAGAGAAAACAAGATAGATTTGTTGGTTGAGGAAGCTGAGAAAATGAGATGATGAATTAATTGTTTGTTTAAAGTTGATTTTTTTTTTGTCACAAAAAAAAAACAAAATTTGTTTAAAATAGTTTGTTAGATTTTAATTTTTGGATAAAGATGCAATATTGTTTCTAACCTTTGTTTTTGAATTTTTACTATTAAAAATTACTTTTTTACGTCCTTTTTACAGTTTTATTTTAATTTTAAATACATTATTTTGACATTGAAATTAGATGAAAACATTTTATATTAGATAGAGAAAATTAGAGAAATAATTTATACAGTGTAAGAGGTTTGTACACCACAAGACCGCAATTAAGCATACAGGATTTTCTAAAACCTCCATAACCTCAATTTCTATCAAATATTATGGTACTATTAATTAAATGATTAGGGTATGGAAATTTTTCATAACTAATAGATCATTTCATATATTAATAGTGATTGGTGATATCATCGACACTGTACGTAGTACGCTGGGTGAAATAAACGTCATGGATCTTAAAACTTTTAATTCTAATTGTTTAATCCATAATTAAGACATGAGATTAATTAGTTGGAGGCTGCTTTCAAATCGTATAACTTTACATTACTTTACATTATGGGAAACGTAAAAATTTAAATAATTTAATATATATATATATATATATATATATATATATATATTTGTAACGTGGAAGTGTAAAGTACGTACTACAGATCGTGCTTGTTAATTGTATGTTGAAGAGGCTGATATTCGTACGTACGTGGATCATATGTATCCATATTTGGATTAAGGATAAGATCAATATATAAGATGATGATAATTTTGACGAGTAGGAATATTTAAGCAATAATATTAGTGTTCTATATATTATATATATATATATATGTATATATTAATTAGGGTCTTTGACAATTATAATATATATATATATATATATATCTTCATAGTGATAGGAGATATCATCTATCGATCGACACTGATCTTAATTTAGTACTGTAACGTCATCAAATATTTTCTCCAAGTCTTATATATATATACATTTGGAGGAGAGCGTTAATTTGTAACGTGGAGATGATGAAGTGATTGTTGTTATTATTCGATGCGTGGGAGTAATTTTATTTAATAAAATAATTATACATGTATATATATTAATACCATGACATGAATGAGAAATGTTTTAGTTACAAAAAGATCTCATAAAAAAAAATTTATAAATTTCCGTGAGTTGTTGTGGTATATTAGATTATAAATATATTTTTATTGTAAAGTAGACCTACAGTATCATATATATAAAGTTATATATATATCAGTTTGCGAATTTACTTTTATGTGATCTCTTTATAATTATAGCACTTCTCGATACGATCAATAGCTCGAAAAAGAGGACAACCGGTATAAATAGTTGAAACAGCCCTTTACTTTACAAAGATGGCTGGCAAGAATAAATTAATGGCTTACATATTATAAAATAGGTTAGTGTTAGATATAATCAGGTTTAGATCAATTTATATGATTCAAATTTATTCTGACTGTTATAATCAGGTGGTGAACCCACTTAACTAGATTTGTTTTACCATGTAATATTAACCAGCCGATAAATACAATCATTGGACACATGGTTTTATTATATATCTAGTTGCATGTCAAATTAAAACAAATTAAAAAAACAATATTACAAAATGCAAGACTATTAAAAATGCATGTTTTTATCTAGTTGAATAAAAATGACTAAATTTGAGCGAAGTTTCTCTCCTTCTTTTTTGTTACTTTTATTTTGTAAGGCATATATATTAATTATTATATAGATAGATATATATATTCTCGATCTTGTCATTTGAGATGAAGATCAATATTAATCAACTAAGCTAGCTAGCTAAGAAGAAAATGTACCTTAAATTAATTAATAAATTTATTAATTAAGGTAAATAGCGGATAATTGAAATAATTTGAAATCAAATAGATAGCTAGCAATTAGAAAAAAAAAAAAAAAAAAAACTCCTACAAAGCTGGATCGAGTTTATGAAAAGCAATTTAATTAATTCCACATTTATCTAAAGTAACGGCTGCCATTATATATATATATATATATATATATAGATATATGGCTTCAATCTGGTTCTATCAATTAAGCATTGAAATAGTTTTTTTATAAAAAAAAATGGAAAAAATAATTATTTGTGGTCGTTGGCAGAACTTATAATTAAACGTCCCAAATTGGATCATGGTAATTATATGCACACGCGTGCGCGCGCGTGCACACACACACACACACATTAGTGGGGGGGCAATGTGCGATGCACGTTTGCCTAGTTGGGTTTTTTGGTTATTTTACAGAAATTTGTTCAAAGCAAGCTTAGATAAAGTTAAATTGAAACATAAGTTGTAAATTTGTTTTTCTTTTTTCCATTATAATTGTAGTTTTGGGTCATATTAGACAGAACCAATTGAGACAATATTGAAGTTTTTGTGTTGTTGCTGACTAAATATGTCTAGATTTGCAACAAGTTGAATCATCTACTGTTTTTCTGAAGCTTCTAATGCTATATTCTCTATAAATGGTAAATGCTCATGTATATTAAATATAGAGCCGCTTCTAAGCGGTCGGGCCAATTTTCACCTAATAACAGCCTTCCATTGACATTATGCCACCTCAGAAATTACACCAAAATCACTTTTATGCTCGTTGACATGTGATAGAAAAGGGCAAAGAGAACAAAGATGGGAAACTGAGGAGAAGCTTCACGTTTCAATTTATGCTGACTGTTGTTTCACGCCGACTAGACTTCCACTGCCAGCATCCACCTCCACCAGTCCACCACCACCATTCTGATGCTGAGTATTGCCCACCATCTCAGTCGTTCACTCACCCAGGCCGATTTCACCCCACGAATCCATCGTCCATGGCTTCTTTTGAATTGTTTCTCATGTTTTAATAAACACCCAACACACTCGAATAATTAAATTGAGATATGATTGTGATATGCTAAAATCATGTTCTTATGGTCTCAGTTCAGTTGATTTACACCATTTGAAATCTTGAGAAAACTGGTTTTCATAATCCTAGTGGTGAGGGACGAGAGAGAGATGCCAGAGGCATAAACTGATTTATCCAACAGATTTACGCTAGTCGGGCAAACAAACCCAGATGCAAAAATATAGAGAATGACCAAAAATCTCAAAAATTTTGAACAAACCCAGATTTGAAACAAACCCAGGAGAAATCTCAAAGATACACCGCACGTCGTACGTCAAGCATCTCTCTCTGTCCCTCTTTCGCTTTTCTTTACAACTTTGTTGCTCAGATAAGTTTTCCCACAAATTTTCTCGGAGTCCAGTCACTCTTGCTGCAAAGCTTTTAGATCTGCTTCATGACTTAACTGAGAGAACAAAGATGCGGCGACTTGGGCCAAACAATAATCTGTAGGTGGGCGATGGAACAAGTTGGGGATTTAAAATATAATTTCATTTGAAATGTAATCTGTGGGCACTTCATATTGATCGATTGAAGTTTTTGTTTGAAGAAATGGAGTTGAAAGAAATGGAGCGCAGGGGAAGGGGCTGCGAAGGGGAGGGAGGCTGTGTCTCTTTTGCCGTTGGGTTGATAATCCCATGTAATGCTGGTTCACACTAACTTTGATGGAAAGCCTAAGTGTCTAAAAACTATTGGCAGGCTGTTATACGTGGATTTTTAGCCGGACCGGCTTTAAGAAATTTTCTATTAAATATTTAGTGGGATTAGATGGTTAATAAATATATAAATCATTTATATACAAGAAAATTGAGAACTGAAAGATAACATAGTTTTTTGTAAGCGGTATAATTAGATTATTAGAATTTTTAGCTTTAAGAATTGAAGTTTTTATTTATGGTTAGTATGTTTTAATGTTATGATGTAAAGATGAATTAAAGAATATGTTTTGTAGAATTCAATTTAAGAACCTTTTTGTTGTTATAATGTACAATTGAATTGTTTTTTATACATAGTGTAGGAAATATCTGAAAGTATAGTTAAGTGTTTTTTGTTTCAAAGGAAAAAGCAATAAAAATGAAGAAACTTATGGCCTCTCCAGTATGATTCATGAAATCAATTGCTGAATAGCCCAATGCCTCATCTGCAATTTCGCTAAACATAACATTAGCTTATTTTCGTGTGTCATCGTCAAGTTCAACATATGTCCAGCAACTACAAATGATGAGAGTATATTTTTTGTTAGGATTGGTAAAAATTACATATGAGAAATTTTTGGAATGAATTATAAAATGGTAAAATTTGAAAAATACATACCGTGGTTGAGAAACACTTTGATGTTTAGAGTGGTAACAAAGAAAGCTTTCATTATGGTCATGCCCAGTTCCCTTGTTACAATCAATGTACGACATGTAAAAGAATATTTGGAGCAAGTTAATGATGTTTATTTTTGCCTTGATCTAGATTTTTTCCTTTTACATTATGTTAGGAACAATGTTTTAGACAATGTGAATGGACAAGAATTTGAATATGGCATTAACAAAAGTATTTTCCATTTATTGGTTGTAAACTTTTCAGCAATGCAGTAACATCACAATTGTTGATTATTTCTCGAATACCAACCGATGATAAAGATGTAGTGGGTATCTCAAGGATTTTGTAATAATACTTTCAAGTATTGAATTGTTAATTATTGACCTTAAAAATTAAAAAGAAAATGAAATTTAATAAGGAAAAAAAAATTTAGATATTGAATGTATGCAGACAAGAAATTTAAGATTAATAAATATCAATATCATCGTGTTGTTTTCAACATATTAATAAAAGGGAAATATAGATTTGAAGTTTTTAATAGAAATATACTAATGAAAAATTAGTTAAATATGGATTACCATTTTTGCAACAGCTCTGCCTCAGGCAGATGAGGATTGATCGTAAATACACTTGTTGGTCATGATGAAAGGGACAATCCTGTATTATAAATATAGATAATTATTATTCAGAAAATATATGATTTAAAAGAAGATTTAAGAATGTTAATTATTAAAAGTACCATTATAAGAACAAACTCTTAGTTTCGTTACAAGTATAATTGGTTTTGATTCAATTATTTCTGAAAATTTTTAGCATTCGTCTTAGACTAATCGACCCCACACAGTTAAATTGATGAGATTTAAGATATGGCATTTAAAGCAAAAGAATCAATAGAAAATTTAATAAATATTGAAAAATAATTTTAAAAGAGTAAAGACAAGGAATTTTTTTACCTATGATCTATAACATAGATTTCTTGAATAGCAGTCGGTCCACTTGTTAATGTTATCTCTTTAGTTGGCTTCATATGAATGGTACTAAGATGTCTTATTAATAACATTTAAATTGTTAGTTTGTTGTTTATAAAAAAAAATTAAAACAAATAATAAATTATCTATTTCTGCAATCGAATCTTTGTAAGGATCAAATTCGTCGATAGGGATGAGGGTGTACTTTGGCAGTTCTAATTGTCCTTCATTATCTGGTACTTCTTCAATGATTATTTTAGAATTTAAGGTCCATTGATTTTCAATCCTATGTTTAGGATCTAGTGGCCTAACATATGCATTTGTAATATAATATGATTGAAAAATGTACAAAGAGTCATCTCGTGAATCAATATCTTTATCAAACAGAGTTGCTTGCACACGATTTCCCAATATCGATCTCGCTCAATCTCCTCTCTGTATTAAACGCCGCCGTCGACCCACCGATGCCGTCCACCTCCTCAGTTACTGGCCCCTCTCACGCGGCTTCTCTCTGTCCCAGGTAATCTCCCTCTCTCTTTACCCACAAACCCACAAATCTCTACCTTCCTCCACGGCGCAACTCCACCGCCACCCCCATGCTCCACCTCTAACTACAACAGTTGCAGAGCCCCGATCCAAGCTCTCCGTCTCTATCCCCGTCAATCTACTCTCCCAACGACGGATCTCGCTCAAGCCGTGTGTACATGGCCCTCCTCTGCCTTCCTCCACGGCGCAGCTCCACCGCCACCCCCATGCTCCACCTCCAGCTACGACAGTTGCAGAGCCCCGATCCAAGCTCTCCGTCTCTCTCCCCGTCGATCTACTCTCCCCCACACGGATCTCGCTCAAGCTGTGTGTACAAGCCACGCAGCTGCCTTCCTCCACGGCGCAGCTCCACCGCCTCCCCTTCAATACCGCCCACAAACCCAGAAACCCATTTATTCTTAGTCGTTGAGAAAGGACAGAGTTTGGCAAACGAAATATAATTTGTGGTTGACGGGCTACTGATGTGCAGTAGAACTTACAGCGAAATAAATTTGTCAGTCGTTGAGAAACCTAATATATTGCAGCGGCTTCCCATCGGTATTGCAACGTTACTAATCGACCTAAGAACGGAACTGCAACAATTACAAATGGTACTCCTCCACGGCAGTTGCAGCAGACATGCTCTGTTTTTTGCATCAGTAGAAAACGATGGAAAACCTCTGTTTTCCCAACGATTCACGTCCATAGCTGAGTTCCCTTAGTTGCAACGAAACTAAGGCGTCCAACATGCGACCAACCCAGAATAGTTGGTACAGTCCAACTGCTGCGTTTTATAGGATGAATTCCGAAGGATGCTATTGCTGAAACAGGGCAGTTTTGTTGTAGTGACATAAGTTGTAAATTTGTTTTTTTTTTTTTCCATTATAATTGTAGTTTTGGGTCATATTGGAAAAAACCAATTGAGACAACATTGAAGTTTTTGTGTTGTTGCTGACTAAATATGTCTGGATTTGCAGCAAGTTGAATCATCTACTGTTTTTCTGAAGCTTATAATGCTATATTCTCTATAAATGGTAAATGCTCATGTATATTAAATATTTAGTGGGATTAGATGGTTAATAAATATATAAATCATTTATATACAAGAAAATTGAGAACTGAAAGATAACATAGTTTTTTGTAAGCGGTATAATTAGATTATTAGAATTTTTAGCTTTAAGAATTGAAGTTTTTATTTATGGTTAGTATGTTTTAATGTTATGATGTAAAGATGAATTAAAGAATATGTTTTGTAGAATTCAATTTAAGAACCTTTTTGTTGTTATAATGTACAATTGAATTGTTTTTTATACATAGTGTAGGAAATATCTGAAAGTATAGTTAAGTGTTTTTTGTTTCAAAGGAAAAAGCAATAAAAATGAAGAAACTTATGGCCTCTCCAGTATGATTCATGAAATCAATTGCTGAATAGCCCAATGCCTCATCTGCAATTTCGCTAAACATAACATTAGCTTATTTTCGTGTGTCATCGTCAAGTTCAACATATGTCCAGCAACTACAAATGATGAGAGTATATTTTTTGTTAGGATTGGTAAAAATTACATATGAGAAATTTTTGGAATGAATTATAAAATGGTAAAATTTGAAAAATACATACCGTGGTTGAGAAACACTTTGATGTTTAGAGTGGTAACAAAGAAAGCTTTCATTATGGTCATGCCCAGTTCCCTTGTTACAATCAATGTACGACATGTAAAAGAATATTTGGAGCAAGTTAATGATGTTTATTTTTGCCTTGATCTAGATTTTTTCCTTTTACATTATGTTAGGAACAATGTTTTAGACAATGTGAATGGACAAGAATTTGAATATGGCATTAACAAAAGTATTTTCCATTTATTGGTTGTAAACTTTTCAGCAATGCAGTAACATCACAATTGTTGATTATTTCTCGAATACCAACCGATGATAAAGATGTAGTGGGTATCTCAAGGATTTTGTAATAATACTTTCAAGTATTGAATTGTTAATTATTGACCTTAAAAATTAAAAAGAACATGAAATTTAATAAGGAAAAAAAAATTTAGATATTGAATGTATGCAGACAAGAAATTTAAGATTAATAAATATCAATATCATCGTGTTGTTTTCAACATATTAATAAAAGGGAAATATAGATTTGAAGTTTTTAATAGAAATATACTAATGAAAAATTAGTTAAATATGGATTACCATTTTTGCAACAGCTCTGCCTCAGGCAGATGAGGATTGATCGTAAATACACTTGTTGGTCATGATGAAAGGGACAATCCTGTATTATAAATATAGATAATTATTATTCAGAAAATATATGATTTAAAAGAAGATTTAAGAATGTTAATTATTAAAAGTACCATTATAAGAACAAACTCTTAGTTTCGTTACAAGTATAATTGGTTTTGATTCAATTATTTCTGAAAATTTTTAGCATTCGTCTTAGACTAATCGACCCCACACAGTTAAATTGATGAGATTTAAGATATGGCATTTAAAGCAAAAGAATCAATAGAAAATTTAATAACTATTGAAAAATAATTTTAAAAGAGTAAAGACAAGGAATTTTTTTACCTATGATCTATAACATAGATTTCTTGAATAGCAGTCGGTCCACTTGTTAATGTTATCTCTTTAGTTGGCTTCATATGAATGGTACTAAGATGTCTTATTAATAACATTTAAATTGTTAGTTTGTTGTTTGTAAAAAAAATTTAAAACAAATAATAAATTATCTATTTCTGCAATTGAATCTTTGTAAGAATTGAACTCGTCGATAGGGATGAGGTTGTACTTTGGCAGTTCTAATTGTCCTTCATTATCTGGTACTTCTTCAATGATTATTTTAGAATTTAAGGTCCATTGATTTTCAATCCTATGTTTAGGATCTAGTGGCCTAACATATGCATTTGTAATATAATATGATTGAAAAATGTACAAAGAGTCATCTCGTGAATCAATATCTTTATCAAACAGAGTTGCTTGCACACGATTTCCCAATATCATATGACAAAATGTAAGTGATAACTTTTTTATAATAATTTTGTTACATGATTTCAAAAAATGAAAATGAAAAATTTGTTTTAAGAAAGAAAGCAATTTTGAGAAATATATTTTAAAAAATAAGAAGTTATTTTTTCATGATAATATATAATGATATACAAGGTAAAAGATATATCATAGAAAATATATAAATAGATTTACTCAACTTTTGAGAAACAGAAGATTCGAAGAAAATGGATGAGTAAGATGGTTTCCATTAACAAACACATCTTATTCTTTGATTTTCTTGAAAATCATTATGCTTCTAAGGATGATGATTCAAAGAAAGTTTTAAATGTTTTAAAAACGAATTTTATTAAAGAAGAAGGCAGAACTGTTGTGAGAACTAGGACATTCTGAAGCCTATTCGCCACCTGTCAAAGTAGGATAGGGTACTATGGCTTGGATAGGTGAAGGAGAAGGGAATTCCTCCTTACATTTCAGATTTGGCACAATGGGTGGAAAATCTGAGGATACTCTGGAGATAATTTCATCAGAATGATCGAATTTATCCCACCATTTAACAAAATATTGTCTGACCAATAAATCGCTACGCTTTTCATATGTCCATCTACAAATCCATGGTGGTTTGTATTTGGCACAGAAGTGAATAAGAGAAGGTAACCTGACATCTCGCCCTTTTACCTTGTTGGCTATGGAAAAGTGTTTGATGACCTGCTGAAAATCATCAGGAAATATTTCAATGCTGGAACCAAAACAGCCCCACCACCGTTGAAACCACAGAAGAAAGACATTTTGGCTTCTTCTATTGAAAGAGAAGAACCGAGAGTGTGAAAAATTTGGGGTAAAGAGGAAATTTAAACCAGGCCTGAATATAATCATAATAATTATAAACAACATCTGTTTCCTGGACAAGGGTTTTGGAGGTAGAAGGGTGGGTGACCCATTCTTCTTCCGTCATGACATGGTTAATCTGACAGTTATGAAAAATGATTTTTGACTTGTCAAACTTATCAAAAATCGGTTTGATAGAAACGGAGTTGGTTTTCACCATAATTTCGAGATAAAACTTGAGATCTTTTGCTGGATTGTCAGGGATCCAGTGAAAGTCTCGTGGAAAATATTCAATGGCAAGTTGGTACGGATCTGTTTTAATCGATTTCTCGATGTAAAACAGGCTGTCAAACCATACCTTCTTGTGATAGGGTGCCTTGTTGGCACGAATAAAGTTGCCTGCCGGTCGCTGTCCTGTTACTGTCAATGGATTGGCAAAGGGGTCACAGGGTGTAGCTAAGGTTGAGGCAAAGGATGCAGGGGTAACCAATCTGGGAACTTGCCCTAGACTGGTAAATCTATTGGCTATCTCTAGTGGGGAGGAAGCCGTGGTCAAAAGAGTTGTTGGTACTGGAGGTACTAACAACTTGGATACTGAAGTAGAAGAGGAGGAACTGGGAAGTCCTCCTGGTTTCTTCTTCTTACTCATGGTTTATTCTGCAAGAATTCACGGGTAAGAAAATCAGGGATAGAGTTATCCGATCCTTTAATATATTCAATGTCAAAATCAAAAACACTTAAAACAGCTTGCCATCGTGCAAAAATCTATTTTGATGCAATGTTTTTAACATATTTTTCTAAAATTTCCTTTGCTGACTTACAATCAATTCGCAAAAGGAATTTTTGGTTAAGCAAATCAAACTGAAATTTAGAAATACATAATACAACAGATAGTATTTCTTTTTTAACAGTACTATAATTATGCTGTGCATGATTCCAAGTTCCGGAGTAGAATCGAACGATTTTTTCGGAGGAACCTGGTGAAACAACTTGTTTCAAGATGCCGCCATAACCTGTGTCACTGGCGTCGGTCTGGACAATCTTGAAGCTGTTTAGAATAGGAATACCAAGACATGGAAGAGTTTTGACATGTGTCTTGATTTTCTGGATAAGCTTGGTGTGAACTTCAGTCCACGGAGCAGGATTAGATTTCAGTCTCGCGAACAAGGGGCGACACTGTTTTCTCATATCCTGGTAGAAGTCAGAGATGTAATTCAAAAAACCAAGGAATCTTTGAAATTGATTCTTATCAAGAATAACATCTGGAAATTTATCAGCAAACTCAATAGCTCGCTGGATAGGTTTGATTTTTCCTTCAAAGATATCGAAACCAAGGAATCTGATCTTGGTCTGGAATAATTTTATCTTCGAAGCAGACAACACAAGTCCATTTCTTTTGATGACTGCAAGAAACGTTTCAAGATGTTTCCAATGTTCATCAATAGATTTGGAGAAAACAAGTACGTCATCGATGTAAACGATGGTGAAAAGGGTGAATGACGAAAAGATGTCATTCATAATATTTTGGAATTCACTAGGAGCGTTCTTCAGCCCAAATGGCATGACATTCCACTAGTAGTGACCCAGAGGGGTGGTGAAACCAGTCTTGTATCGGTCTGACTTCCTAATTTGGATCTGCCAAAATCCAGACTTAAGGTCAAACTTAGAGAACACGACTGCACCTTCTAATCTTTGAATTAAGTCTTGTTTATTGGGAATAGGGTATCTAATCCACTCTAAGACTTCATTCAATGGTTTGTAGTTTATGACCAGACGGGGAGTCCCTCGCTCAATCTCAGCTTTTTTCTGGACATAAAACACTGCACACGACCAAGGTGACTTGCTATGCCTAATGATATTTTTAGCAAGAAGATCCTTAATCTCAGTTTTGCAAAACTCAAGGGTTTCCCTATTCATTTGAATGGGTCGCGCCTTGGTGGGTATTTTGGATTCTGAAAATCCTTTAATATAAGGCAAAGAAACTTCATGTTTCTTCCTATGCCAGAATGCAGTAGGAAGGTTTGAGCAAACAGAAAAAACCAAAACCTTTTGAAAATCAGAGATCTTTGCTTGGAGCAAAGGATCCTTTAAATTTTCGGATATGTGTTTAAAATGAATTTCTTGTTTTAGAAAATCAAAATGTTTTCTTTTTTGAGAAATCAACGTTAAAGATTTTCTATGACAATCACGTTCAAACTTAGATGCGAATTTAAATTTAACTTTTTGTCCAAAGGGGTCGGTGGTGATCCCATCATGTTCAGAAAGAAAATGATAAATCATGTTTAAGAAAGGCATCCCCAAAATTACATCATGGGAAATATCTTTGACTAAAACTATTGTTCTTATTTATCTTGATCTTATGCCGGATCATATTATCTATCTTTCTCTGTCTCTATTTCTCTAATCTTCACTTGATTCCGCTGTTTTTGGTATCAGAGCCATCTTCGGTTCTGGATATTAACTGCTGAATTCTATCTACTTATCTTGTATTTCTTGATCATTTCTGGAGACACTCTGTCTCTCCTCTTTTCTAAGTCTTGCTACAGTCTAGTTCGCAGCCGCCACCGCAGCCGAATACATTAGCGTCCAGAAGGGCTCCTAGATTGCCGTGTTTAGCCAAGGGACAGGCGTTTTAGGCATGTGGAGTGAGGTTGGGTTAATGTTGTGGCCCTCCGATATGTGCGGAGGTTGCTGCTAGAGTTAGTACTGACCTAGGTCTAGAAAGGACCCTGAGTTTTGCTTCAGTTGTGACCAAGACGAACAAGATGTTTAGATCTAGTTCGTCAGTTAGTTCCAGGTCGGCTTTGCCTCCTGATATAATTAACGAAGAAGATTGTCAAATCTCAAAAAATGAGACTGGGATTGATGATATAGATCAATGGCATATGCCAAAGATCAAGGTTAATTCCTTATATCACCAGTCTTGGTTTGGTTTTAAATCAAAGAGTATGTCCCTTCCATGGTAATAAACATGAACAAGATATGTGGAGGCTCGGCCTACCAATGCATGAAATATTCAATGTAAAATAGAGTAATGAAGCAAAACTTTCAATTATATATTTACTGAAAGTAAGCGTCAAGTTGATACAAGTAAACAAGGATAAAAACTTACAAGCTTAAGAATTCAAAAGAAAACAAGTTTGTAAGAGGGCTAGAAGGTTATCAGGGAGTTGGGAGTTCTCTCTGGGATAGTTGCCGATTCAAATTGGCTCTGTCCACAAATGAAATGAGGAGTCCTTTTATAGAGTAAGGAAGCTCCTGTACATGATAGAATCGTCCCGTAAATCACGGGGTGAATAGTGAATGAATAGTGATGGCAGACAATCGTCGAAAGTAATTTGTCTTCTTTCGCCGAAAGTGAAATATTCTTTTTGCACCGAGAGCATTTCTGTATTCAATAGTGCAAAGTGGTCAAAGTACAATTATTCCATCACCTTTCCGCCCCTAAAGTAGAAGCCGGTAGATTTACTCAACTTCTGAGAAACAGAAGTTGAGTAAATGGATGAGAAACAGAAGATTTCTATATATATATATATATATTTATATATTTTGAGAAAAAGAATAACTACATAAATAAATGTTATACCTCTTGATCGATCAATGTCAAATTTTGATATTTTATTGGTGAGTGTTGCCCAGTTCATTAATTAGAAGATTTTGCAACCACAATCATTTTAATTTTCCAGTTCTTTGTGCTTGGAGAAATATTTTTTATTGATGTATAAATCGTTCACATCCTAAAAAGTGATAACCTAGAAACAAATTAGACGTATAACACTTGGAAAATTGTATGTAAGAAATGCAGTTAATTAAAGTGCAAAATAAAAACTAAGAAAAATAATAATTTCTTTTGATTGATTGACAAAAATTAAAGAATAAAATATTCAAAATACAAAAAATGAAATTGTAGTGAACATGTAATTTGCTCGTAGTAGTTAAAATGGAGTTTTAGAATTTTATTTGATTACTTGTATAATATAAATCAGAAGATGTCAAATTAATAATTCTATATATATAATATTTTTTGTGTAATTGTTTTCTGATTCTTCAATTGAGACTAACGGTATTAAAATCTTGATTACAGAAATAGTCTTAGCTCTTAATAAAACCACATATAATTGTCCATGCGAGAAAGCTGGCTGAGGTAATATATCCCAACAAAATCCAATGTCTATCCTTGTGATTTGTTTATACTCATTGCAAAGATTAATTTAATGGGAAATTGAGTTCACTTGAATGGAAAACCACTATTTTCATCAGGGTTTGGTAAGAATGAGATTCTTGGAATAAAAACATTTTTCCCATTGTGATGACCAACTACAATCTCTGCATAAATAACGTTACAATCAAAATTGCAACAGATCAGTCGTGTTTCATTGCATAATCCTTCTGAAAGATTAACGTTCCTAAGTAACATGATTGGACAATTTTGTTTCAGTAATAACTCATGTGCAGGAAGTCTATTTGGGGTTAGAGTATTTAAGAAATCTACCATAACTGTTTGTTCAGATGAGTCAACCAACTCATCAAAACTATAATATCGTTTAAGCTCTCCGAGAAATCTTTGAATTAACAAAGTATTTATTTCATCAATATAATTGTTCTTTGGTGTCAATATAGCTCGATTCATTATAGTTGAAATATTTACTGAATAATCACAAATATCATGAAAAACAGCGTCTATCAAATGATCCAAAACAATAGCATCATTTTTATATGGTATTAACATGGCTACAGGGATTTTGACATGTACATCAATTGTGATTGGTGGCATCCCATTGCCTAATTCCAATATATATTTTGAAAAGTTTGGATCTAATATTGCACGCATATTTTCAGTCAAATAAATCTTTGTTAATGTGGGTCATTGGTAGGAAGAGACCAAGGTAGCATCAATTTATTGTTATCCTATGACTTTTTAAACCACAAGTAGAATTTAACGAAAATCTCTACCAAACACAACAACCTTTCCACTAAAAGATAGTTATGAATCGTTGATGTCTTTTAGCATTTTATCCAATGCTTCTATGACTTATTTTCTTAACATAGGAGTTTCATCCCATATAATCACCTTTGTTATCCCATATAATCACCTTTGTTATCTGTAGTAGTCTTGCAAGCCCACTTTGTTTACTAACACTACATATGATATTTTTGTTAATATCTAAAGGTATTTTAAATCGTGAATGTGCAATTCGGCCTCCAAGTAAGATTGATGCTGCAACATTAGATGAAATAGTTATAAGTGCTACTAATTGTTCTGACCTTATTGTGGCAAGAAATGACTTCTATAGAAATGTTTTCCTTGTTCTGCCAAGCCCATTGATAAAGAATGCAGCACTTTCATTTGACAAAATTTTTTTCAGGACAGAATTGTAAACATTTTGTTGTTCGTTATTAAGCAGCGTTGACGTAATAATATCTTCTTCCAGGATTAAAATAGTCAATTCATCATCAATTTCTCTAGACAGAAATTCATTTTCATCAAAATGATTGTTTTGGTCAAGAAGGTGGAATGAATTAATGTCTCTACCCATTGATTCAAGTGTTGTGGAGATAGAGCGAAAAATTTTTGCTCTAACATTTAATGAAGAATGTTCAGTTAATTGAAAATCAGCTGGCATATCTTGTTCAAAAAGTTTCCAAAGATCTCTTTGATTAGCTAGTAGGATTACAATAAACCAAAATTATTACAAATAGCCTTCTCAAATTGAAGGCCATTTGATAGAGAGATGCTTCATACAAGCATTATTCTAAACCATTATTTCTTGTAACAAACCATGCATGGTAATTGTTTCATGAAATGTAGGGTCCAAAACATCATTGATTATTTTCAGATCATCAAACAATAAAGGACCTCTTATATGATTTAGTAATATCCGCAGATAATATCTTTCCCTTTTGAAAAGATTTGTTGTAACAATTCGTCCTATCAATTTCTTTCAAACAGTCTACATTTTGTATTGTCAACTCTAAACATAGAACTTTGAGAATTTTTTACACAACAATTTTCTAGCATTCTCATCGACTTGATTTGTTGCAAAGAATTCCGTTAACATTGATTTTGCATAAAAATCAGAGTTGATCACATTGGTTAAGTTCTCATGCTCTTGAAAAGTCACTTGGTGTTGATTTTCAATATTTAAATGCAAGTTATAAACTGCTAAATATACCTCATTGACAATAAACTCATATATTCTCCACATGCCCTCTGGTGGAACAATTCATCGGGCTAATTAAATCGTTTAATTTCATCAACTTATTGATTGGCTTGTTTATAAACCAAACTGAATGCAACACGGTCATGACTTTTGTAAATACATTTATAAAGATACTTAACTGCCTTTATTGTAGAACATATCTCAACGTTAATATGGCAGTCAAACATTGCAAATAAATAATGATTATATGGAACAACCTAACGATTATTCATATCTTAATCTCTAATTTTGACTATCCTTCCATTGTTAGAGTGTATGTATATTGAAAAGTAATAATTTTCAATAACTGTGTTTGGCACAAAATTTTTTAGGTAATTATTTTTGTATTAACCATTTCTTTTCATGCATACATTTGTTGGATTTAGTATTCCACATGGACCATGCATCATATGTTTAACAACAGCTGTATGTAGATACAGATTTTTGTCTTTATCAAGTAATTCTGCAAAGACGATCTCATCAAAAAATTCAGGTGCATATAACTTCCAATCTCGACGCAATATAATTAAGAAATGTATATGTGGAAGTCCTTTTTTTAGTGTTCAACAACATAAACATGTGCTAAAAATTTTCCAAATATCTCTTGCTTGAATAGTTTACTCTAGTTCATCTAATTTTACTCTAAAGATTCGAGCAATTAAGTCAGGCATATTTTGAGTTTCTTCTTATCGTTTCAATTCACTTGAGATTTCTTTCCAATTTGAGTTACATGTGATTGTCCAAAAAATGTCTAGTCTGCCATACTGTTAAACTAAAATCATTGCTTTCATGTATCTTTTCTATATGTCCTTTAGACCCCTAATAAAAGATGAAGGCAAAATCACATGCTTTCCAATCCTAGAAGCATTTGTTTCTCCGAGATTAACACTATCAACAATGCCTTTATATAATTTAGATCAAATGTATTGTTGATTACTATGGAAATAATCAAATATTTGATCAAAATTTTCCCCCAAAATCAAATCCACAAACAACATACAGACTAAATAACAATCCATATACTTCTCTGCACAAAAACGAAGCCCATAACTTTCATAAAAACTTCTCCAAAAAAATAAAGTCAACAAACACTACACAAACGAAATAGAAATCGATATACTCCTTTTCAGCAAAACAAAATGCATCATCTACCATGGGATAAAAAAAAAACCCAAAAATACAAACTTTAAACTAAGATCAAAATGCACCACTAAAAACTAAAAAAAATCTGCAAATACCACACAGACGAAACACGAATCCATATATTTATGTTCAAAAAAATAAAGTGCATCACCGACCACGGGATGAGAAAACAAAATGCAACGTTTAAAGCAAGATCAAAACTTTCGCCCATTAAAAACAAGCAAATCAAATCCGAAAAAGCGACACAGACGAAATACTAATCCATAGACTTCTCTCTACAAAAACAAAGCCCATAACTTTCATAAAGACTTCCCTTAAAAAAAATGTCCACAAACACTATACAGACAAAATAGAAATCTATATACTCCTTTTCAGAAAATGAAGTGCATCATCGACCATGGGATCAAAATGAAAATAACAAAAAATACAAACTTTAAACTTAGATCAAAATGTACATCCAAAAACTAAAACTTCCATAAACCACCACCACATTACTGGAAAAAAAATACAGCAACAACATGGAAGGCAACCCAAATTTCATTCCTTAAACTAACAAAAAAAATGAGACCTTCTATCACATAAAACGACATATACAGGGTCCAAAACAACCCCTCACCAACAACCACTGCACCAAGAATCAAAGTACCTTCAACCCCCCCCCCCCCCCAAAAGAACAAAAAAACCATATAACATTCAAACAACATCACAACGCCAAAGAAAATAAACAAAAAGCCCACAAAACAAAACGCAGCAAACCAAAGGCGCTTCCTTTTCGAATCCTCCCAAACAGAAATGACCAAACTACGACTCCTTCAAACCCTTCCAAAACGAGTAAAAAAACTTCAATTTTTAACCCACAATAACATCCCAAACCAAAACAAAACTATCGGAATGACCCACAAAAAACTCACAAAACAGAACACAACGAACCAAAGGCACTTGCTCTTCGACAAGCACCATCGAAAACAATATATATGTAGAGAAGTAGAAGTAAAGATCAAGAGCCAATATGGAAGGCAACAAACACAGAGAACAAAAGAGAAAAGGAAAAGCCGAAAACCTAGAGAAACCAAGAGACAAGACCAAAGAGAATGGACAGGCAAAATGGAAGGGAAGGCCGAAAGGCAAACAAACAAATCCACCTAAAATATCTAACCCATACGAAAAGACAAATAAAACCCCAGCTGCACGGACACAAACATATAGGAAACCAAGGGCAAAAAAGACAAAACAAAAGACATGGAATAAAAAAAATGGAATGAGAAATTTATTGTAGAAACACTGTAGAGTTTACTTTTTTGTGATCTCTTTATAATTATAGCACTTCTCAATATGATCAATAACTCAAAAAAGAGGACAGTCGGTATAAATGGTTGAAACAACCCTCTACTTTACAAGGACGGTCGGCCGAAATAAATGGCTTACAAATCACAAAATAGGATTAGTGCTAGGTATAATCAAGTTTAAATCAATTTATGTGATTGAAATTTATTCTAATTATTATATTCAGGTGGTGAACCCACTTAACCTGATTTGTTTTACCATGTAATATTAATCAGCCTATAAATACGATAATTGGACACAAGATTTTACTATATATCTAGTTGAATGTCAAATTAAAACGAATTAAAAAAAAACAATATTACAAAATGCAAGACTATTAAAAATGTACATTTTTATCTAGTTGAATAAAAATGACTAAATTTGAGTGAATTTTCTCCTCTTTTTTGTTACTTTTATTTTGTAAGGCATATATATTAATTATCATATAGATGGATATATATAATCTCGATTTTGTCATTTGAGATGAAGATCAATATTAATCAATTAAGCTAGCTAGCTAGGAAGAAAAGGTACCTCAAATTAATTAATTAAGATACATAGCGGATAATTGAAATAATTTGAAATGAAATAGATAGCTAGAAATTAGAAAAAAAGCCGGATCGAGTTAATGAAAAGCAATTTAATTAATTCTACAGTTGTTCAAAGTAACGACTACCATTAAATATATATATATATGGCTTCGATCTATATCTATCAATCAAGTATTGAAATAGTTTTTTTTATTAAAAGAAATGGAAAAAATAATTATTTTTAGCCGCCAGAGTAACTTATAAGTAAACGTCCCAAATTGGATCATGGTAATTATATGCATATATATATACACACACACTAATGGAGGGGCAACATGCGATGCATGTTTGCCTAGTTGAGTTTATTGATTATTTTACATAAATTTGTTTAGAGCAAGCTTAGATAAAGTTAAACAAAAACATAAGTTGTAAATTTGTTTTTTTTTTTTTCCATTATCATTGTAGTTCTAGGCCATATTGGACAGAACCGATTGAGACAACATTGAAGTTTTTATGTTGTTGCTGATTAAATATGCCTGGGTTTGTAGCAAGTGAATCATCCACTGTTTTTCCGAAGCTTCTAATGCTATATTCTCTATAAATGGTAAATGTTCCTGTATATTAAATATTTAGTGGGATTAGATAATCAATAAATATATAAATAATTTATATACAGGAAAATTGAGAACTGAAAAATAACATAGTTTTTGGTAAGCAATATAAATAGATTATTAGAATTTTTTGCTTTAAGAATTGAAGTTTTTATTTATGATTAGTATGTTTTAATGTTATGATGTAAAGATGAATTAAAGAATATGTTTTGTAGAATTCAGTTTAAGAACCTTTTTTGTTGTTATAATGTACAATTGAATTGTTTTATACATAGTGCAGGAAATATCTGAAAGTATAGTTTAAGTGTTTTTTGTTTGAAAGGAAAAAATAGTAAAATTGAAGAAACTTACGGCCTCTCTAATATGATTCATGAAATCAATTGCTGAACAGCCCAATGCCTCCTCTGCAATTTCGCTGAACATAACAACAGCTAATTTTCATGTGCCATCGTCAAGTTCAACATATGCACGGCAACTACAAATGATGATAGTATTGTTTTTTGTTAGGATTGATAAAAATTTCATATGAAAATTTTTTGGAATGAATTATTAAGTGGTGAAATTTGAAGAATATATATATACCGTGGTTGAGAAACACTTTGATGTTTGCAGTGGTAACAAAGAAAGCTTTCATATGCAAAATGGAAGTGAAGCTGGCCAAAAGGCAAATAAACAAATCCACCTAAAATATCTAACTCATGCAAAAAGACAAATAAAACTCCAACTGCATGGACACAAACATATAGGAAATCAAGGGCAAAAAAGATAGAACAAAAGACACGGAATAAAAAAATGAAATGGGAAATTTACTGTAGAAATATTGTAGCTCGTTAATTCTCACTTACATAATAGGTATAGATGTTAATTAATTTAAGATTAATGCAGCTTCTACCTGCCTACTGCATGCATTTCTGGATGATTGACCATTATATGTACGTATGCATGCATGTGAGTGTATGTGTTTATGGATATATAGAGATCATATACATATATATATAAATATATATGTATGTATGTATGTATGTATGGTATTTGATCATCTTGATCACAATCATGAGTGATTGTAAACCAAAGAAATTATTTTATTTCTTATCCATACATGAAAGCCTCCAAATAATCAAGTGCATCAACTTAAAATATTATGATCGGTTTATATATATTCTATATTTTTTATTTAGTTTAATAAACTTAATTGGAAAATGAGTTCATATATATATATAATCCCAATATTTTTTCTCGGCATATATAATCCCAATATATTTATATTGAACATTTTCATGGGGTATATTAATATATTAAAAGAATTGTTGCCTTTCAACTCTCTTTTGTAATAAAAAGCCCACGTGGGATTTTTCTCTCTAGTTCTCTCTCTCTCCTAAAAAGATCTTTATGTTAAGTATTTTCTTTGATCATCTTTAATATTGTTTAATCATGGGCATCGTATTAAAAAAAAAAAAAAAGAGTGCAAAAGGAGACTTCTGATCATGGTCTTAATTACTAACCATGGTGACAATGATTCCATCATGACGAATCTCATCTAAATACCATAATCATGCTACGGCCTTTTTGTCCTACGTACCGATAATCTTCACCCCTCACATTCATGACACCAAGAAATTATTTATCGCTTTTGTAATGTTACTTATAGTTGTAAAGTGTGTAAGTGTCACGTAATCGTTTTAAAAAATAATAAAGTTTATTATTAAAAAATTATTATTTTTTCATATAAATCTCATATGTACTTATTTTTTTAAAATAAATTACACAACAGTTACGCACTCCACAACTGCAAATATTATATTTTAAATAATAGTATTTCTCTATTTGTTATCAATAATTGAATTGCATACATTAGTACGTAGGTTAATAAAATGAGGGAGCAAATTTAATTGTTAGCTTTCAAAATCATAGAGAACTTCAATGATTAAATATGGGGGAAAAATGACAACCATGCACCAAACTCAAATGCAAGTTAGCTAGGCGCTTTTGAAGTGAGAGGTCATTTTTATGAAAACTTCCGCCTATGAGGTTCAGTCTCCATTAATCTCTATTATTAGGCATGTGTCATGGGATGAAGTTGTGAGAGATGACTGAAGATTACAGTGATGTTTTGTGCAGCAACATGAAGTCTGAGAAAGGCATGACAGTTAAATTCATTAATGAAGGAACGCAGCATTTAAATAAGTGGGTGTTGGTGCAAGCGGAGTCGTTTGGTTAAGTAGCACGCCGTCATTTCATTATTGTGTTGTAATAGTTTTAGTTAGTTGATAAAATGCAACGTTTTGTAATCCATTTCTTGCTAAACTTGTAAGAATCCGTTACTGAGGAAGTCTATAAAAATGAGGGGAAATGATGGAAAAGTATCAGAAAGTTTATACGGAATTCAGTTTCCTCTTCTTTCACTTCTCTTCTTCACCATTTCTGGAGATTGACTATCTCGAAATAATCTGTGAATCAAGTCCGTGAAATTTTGGTATCTAGAGCCATGGTTGAAGAAACTCAATCCTATGCTCAGGTAGTGGATTCCTTAAACCACATTAGGCAATAGTAAGATCGTCAGCAAAATCAACTAGAAAACACCATTGCAATCTTGGTACAGCAATAAGAATCTGCAAGATTGGATAGAGATTATCAATAAAAGAATTTTAATGATCTATTTCAACAGATTTCAAGAATCTCAATCAATA
The DNA here is from genome assembly GCA_011037825.1 of Carya cathayensis. Taxonomy (NCBI): domain Eukaryota; kingdom Viridiplantae; phylum Streptophyta; class Magnoliopsida; order Fagales; family Juglandaceae; genus Carya; species Carya cathayensis. Next base: position 729,496 of record QGSO01000241.1, read on the forward strand.
CAACAACAGGTTTTGAGGGGCAAGATGTATGTGAGGGAATAGGAGAGGTAAATCATTGTGAGAATCAAAGGGAGAATTTTGGTAGAGGTCTTACTAAAGGAATAAAGCTTGACTTTCCAAGGTTTAATGGCAAGAATCCATCTGCATGGATTTACAGAACCAATCATCCATCTGCATGGATTTACAGAACCAATCAATACTTTTTGTACCATCAAGTTCCTCCTGGTCAGAGGATATTTTTTGCTTCTTTCTATATGGATGATGAAGCATTGGTGTGATTTCAAGATGCTAGTGAGGCTAGCATATTTTGTAGTTGGGAGGAATTTGTGCAAGCAATACATACAAGATTTGGGTTATCTCTATATGATGACCCAATGGAGGCCCTTACAAGATTGAAGCAAGTGGGGACAGTCACTGCTTACAAAGCAGAATTTGAGGTTCTTTCCAATAGAATTCGTGGTATTTCAGAAAGAAACAAACTAAGTTGCTTTTTGAGTGGATTGCGTGATGAGATAAGCCTGCCAGTAAGGATGCTTAGACCTACCAACCTTAATGATGCATTTGGGTTGGCCAAGATTCAAGAACAGCATATTTGGAGCACTAGAAGGCAATGGAGAAATAGCAATGGGGTTTTCGTGCAATCAGGTGGGAGTAGCGCTTTCAAGCAGGGTCAATCTGGTTCAATCTTGGGTGTTCCTAAGTCTCGGCCCTTACCCAAGATTCAAGTGCAGAAGATGATTGAATCACAAATGCAAGAACGTAGAAAGAAAGGTTTGTGCTCTTTCTGTAATGAGAAATACCACCGAGGCCATAGGTGTGTTAAGCCTAAATTTTACTTGTTGGAAAGCATGGATTGGCCTAGCAGTCTTGATGATGATTCAAGGATAGAAGAATAGCAACAACTTGAGTTGGTAGAAACTGTATTGCAAGAAGAGCCACAGGTTGCTTCAATTTCTTTTCATGCAATGGTTGGCTCGCCAAGCCCTAGAACTATGAGGGTTGTTGGAAAAATTTTCAAGAAATGGGTTGTGATCCTAATTGATACTAGTAGTACCCACAACTTTGTGGATACTTCAGTGATTTCTAAGTGTAGTTTAAAGATGCAGTAGTCTCATTCAATGCTAGTGAAAGTGGCAAATGGAGATGTTTTGATGAGTAAAGGGAAATGTTCTGAAGTTGAGGTACAAATACAAGGTACAGATTTTATTCTGGATCTTTTCACTCTTTCCTTGGGAGTATGTGATGTTGCTTTAGGAGTGCAATGGCTCCTTACATTGGGTCCAGTTCTTTGGGACATTATCGAGGTGAAGATGGAATTTACCTATAGAGGGGTATCTACTTGCCTCAAAGGGTTTCCTTTTAAAAAATCTTCAGTGATTGATGATAATGAAGTGTGTAAATTGTTTGCTATGGAGACCAAAGGAGTATTTAGTATACTTGCAAATGATTTCTGTAGATCAAGAGAAGGAGCATAAAGCACTGAGGTATCTAAGTTGTTGGCTTAGTTTGATGGGGTATTTGAGGAGCCTAATGGGCTGCTTCCTAAAAGAAGTCAAGATCACAGAATATAATTAAAAGAGGGGTCAGTGCCTGTAAGTGTTGAACCATACAGGTATCCTTTTTATCATAAAACTAAAATAGAGAAAATTGTTTCTGAATTGATGCAGTTAGGGGTTATAAGGCCTAGCCAATCCCCTTTCTCTTCTCCTATACTTTTGGTAAGGAAGGCTGATGGCACTTGGAGAATGTGCATGGATTACAAAATCCTTAATCAGGCTACAGTTGAAGATAAATATCCAATACCAATTGTAGATGAGTTGTTGAATGAAAGTTTTGGTTCAACAATCTTTTCTAAATTGGATTTGAGAAGTGGTTATCATCATATTAGAATGAGAGAAGAAGATATTGAAAAAACTGCATTTAGAAATCATGAAGTTCATTATGAGTTCCTTATGACGCCATTACTAATGCACCTTCTACCTTTCAAGGTCTTATGAATGATGTCTTTAGGCCTTTTTTCAGACACTTTGTCATTGAGTTTTTTGATGATATATTGGTGTATAGTAAAGATCTTGTTTCCCATTTGTAGCATCTCATAACTGTGTTGCAAACATTGGAGAATCACCAAATGTATGCAAAGAAAAGTAAATGCAAGTTTTCTTACTCGGAAATAGAGTATATAGGCCATTTAATTTCTGAGGAGGGTGTGAGAACTGACCCTAAGAAATTGGAGTCCATGATCAAATGGCCTATCCCAAAGAATGTGAAATCCTTGAGGGGTTTCTTGGGAATGATTGGGTATTACAGGAAGTTTATAAGGAATTATGGCCAAATAGCATCTCCGTTGACTAACCTATTGAAAAAATACAATTTTATCTGGTCTGAGAAGGCTACTGAGGCATTTGTAGAGTTGAAACTGGCTGTTACAAGTCCTCTTGTACTAAGTCTACCAGATTTTACTCAAATTTTTATAATTAAGTGTGATGCATGTGGTAATGGAGTTAGGGGTGTGCTAGTGCAAAGTCAAAAAAACCTTTTGCATTTTTAAATCAGACATTGAAGGGTAGAATCTTCTGTTATCTACATATGAAAAAAAAACTTTTACCTTTGGTGATTGCAGTAAAAAAATGGAGGCCTTATTTGCTTGGGGGATCATTTGTGGTGCGTACTGACCATCATAGCCTTAAGTTCTTACTTGAATAGAAAGTTAGGACTCTTGTACAACAAAAGTGGATCTCAAAGCTAATGGGATATGACTTTTCAATAGAGTATAAAAGGGGTGTGGAGAACAAGGTTGCTGATGCCTTGTCAAGAAAATAATATAATGAAGAGAATTTGTCTTTGTCTGTTATCCTAACCCTTCTTGGATGCAGGAATTAAAAAATGCTTATGATTCTGATCAAGTGGTGCAGCAGGTTCTTGTTGGCTTAAAGGAGGATAATTCTCAGTATTCTTCCTTTAGCCTCAAGCATGAAGTTCTATTTAGAAAGAACGGAATCTGTGTTCCTGATTCTTCTGAGTTGAAATTGAAAATTTTGAAATTCTTGCATGCCAGTTCAAGTGCTGGCCATTCTGGGTTCCATAACCCAAATCTCAGTTCTATTGGCTAGGCCTGAAAGGTGACATGAAGAAATTTCTAAGAGAGTGTGAGATATGCCAAAGGAATAAGGTGGAGAACACACAACCTGCTGGAATGCTACAACCTCTTCCAATACCGAATGCAGTGTGGATAGAGTTGTCTATGGACTTTATGGAGGGCTTGCCTAATTTGAAATGGTATTCTATGATTATGGTGGTGGTGGATAGACTTTCAAAGTATGCTCACTTCATAGGTTTGAAACACCCTTTTACAGCTGCCAAGGTTGCCTCTTTATCTGTAGCAAATGTATTCAAACTACAGGACATGCCCAAGAGTATTATTTCTGATAGGGGCTCCACCTTTCTTAGTTCCTTTTGCAAAGAATTTTTCAAACTACAAGGTGTTGTCCTTTCCTATTCTTCTTCTTGCCATCCACAGCATGATTGCCCGATGGGCAAACATAAGCTATTAACAAAGTTTTAGAATAGTATCTCAGATGTTTTTCAGGTGATAGGCCTCAAGGCTAGGCTGATTGGCTACCACTTGCTAAATGGTGGTATAATACCACAACTCATTCCTCTACTAAGATGACTCCTTATGAGGTCGTGTATGGGATACCTCCTACCAAGCTACAAGCTTATGTTCCAGAATTGACTAATAACCAAGAGGTGGAGGAGAATCTGAAGACAAGAGAGCAAATTTTACAATTGTTGAAAGCTAATTTGGTGGCTGCCCAAGAGAGAATGAAGATGTTTTATGACGGACACAAAACTGAGAGTGAATTTCAAGAGGGAGATTGGGTTTATTTGAGATTGCAGCCCTATAAACAACACTTAGTAGCATTGAGAAAGAATTTCAAACTATCCCCAAGGTTCTATGGCCCATTCTTAGTCACTCAAAGAATTGGGAAGTTAGCATACAGACTTGATTTGCCATCATCTACCCATATTCATCATGTATTTCATGTATCATGCCTGAAGAAAAAATTGGGCCAGAATGTGTCACCCTTGACTACTCTACCTTCCATTGACTTGTATGGAGACCTGAGCCTGAACAGATTTTACTACATCATAGAAGACAATTTAATAATCGAGCACTTGTGGCAGTTTTGGTTAAACGGCAGAGCATGGATGAAGAGGCAACTACATGGGAGTCATATTGGAAGTTGAGGGATGAATTTCCTCACCTTGTGGGCAAGGTGCTGTGAAGGCGAGGGGTATGTCATGGGCTGAAGTCATGAGAGATGACTGAAGATTGCAGTGAAGGTTTGTGCAGCAGCATGAAGTCTGAGAAGGGAATGACAGTTAAATTTGTTGATGAAGGAACGCAGCATTTAAATAAGTGAGCATTGGTGCAAGCGGCGTCGTTTGGTGAAGTAGCACGTCGTCGTTTCATTATTCTGTGTTGTAATAGTTTTAGTTACTTGATAAAACACAAGTTTTGTAATTCATTTCTTGCTAAACTTGTAAAAATCCATTACTGAGGAAGTCTATAAAAAGGAGGGAAAATGATGGAAAAGTATCAGAAAGTTTATACAAAATTCACTTTCCTCTTCTTTCACTTCTCTTCTTCTTCACCATTTCTGGAGATTGACTATCTCGAAGTAGTATGTGAATTGGGTCCACAACAGCATGGCACTGTCACATGCACGTACAGTTTGCATGCATCCAAACCCTAGCAAGATTTTCTTTCAGGAAAGAGTAGTCAACGTACACTCAAAAGAAAGTGACCAATCCTTCCACTACTCGATCTCTTGTATATTTAGTTTAGTGAAGGCCCCAGAAATCGATCGAATGAGTGGCATGCATTAATATCTGGACGGCAAGCTTAAGGTACTACTGCTTGCACTACTTCTCAAGTTGCACAACTCATCATGCATGGCTTTAATGCTAATCAGTAACCCTGACCCACTTTGTTCTACCAACTTCCTCGACGTAGATTTTCAAAACGTACTGATATATAGTATATATGGCAATACTTAGGTCATGAACTTCTCTTGCAGTCGAATTATTTCATTAAGATTACTCAAAATGTATTGTTTTTCCCCCTTCTAAACTAATTTACATACAATCCTTATTAGAAAAGATGGAACCAAAAATGTTCTTTAAGTAACATTAATATACTTATATGTATAATATAATTTTAGTACTACTGCTCTTTTTCGTCGTAGATTATTTTATTCTCGTGCACACTTATTAAATCGCTACCATTTTTAAGTGATTAATAGAAAAAATCACTTAAAATATGTCACGTCAATATGTGTGACTGTGGATAACAAAATATAAAATGAAGAGTATAGCATTCCTCATAATATATGAAACTTGTAAGTTTTGAAATAGCTAGGGAGTTTACTCTTGTTGAGCTATGTTATCCAATCCTGATTAATTGACCATCTAAGTTTTAGCACTTAAGATTATGTTATAAAGGCACAAAAACAATTTGAAAAAATCTTCTTAAGGGAAGAATAATGCGCATGCAATAGGGGAAAAAACAAAGGCAATTATGAACTGATCTCACGTTATAAACGAGGGATTGTTACATATAATTCAAATAAGCTATTGTTCCCAAAGCTATTGTTACATATAAGCTACCTACACATGGAAAAGCCTACTACTTTTCTTCAAGTTCAGATGATGAAAGATGGGCCATTGATAAAGAATCAGTTCCAAACTGAAATAGATTTAAGGAGATATTGTTCCCAAAGCAGAGCCCAGACAGGCTTAAAATTGCTACAACATACACATTAATCCTGATGACATGATCGACCATATGTCTTGGGTATTCCCAGGGTCGAAAGATAAGAATTCTGGACAGAAAACGACGAATACAAACATTGTGGTAAATAAGACAACAATTCTTGGATATGATCAATGAAAGGGGTTTTATTCCCCACTAATGCAGGCATATAGGTATTTCAGCTGTTTCAACATCAGTTTTGTTCTGTAATGTTATTCACTCAATGCTATAATCCCATTTCCCCAAGAAACGAGTCCTGAAGCTTACAAGATAAAGTATTCAGGAAAAATTTGAGTAGATCGATCTGTCATTAACCTACTTTTTCTGCCGCCACCAAATAACACCTCAGATAATATTTACTTCTGAGTAATCTTTAAGGAAAATAAGTAAATAATGGTGCATCATGTCACACCAAGCAATGAATAAATCTATAGCCTGATGAGACGATCAGACAAAAAAAGTTATAGTACAAATCTGGGGTAGGCTCTTAGCTTGGGTCACAAAAAATAACTTGCTGGCGTCCCCAAAAAATGGAGTTGCATTTTAAGAAATGGGGGGTGAACAGCTTATTTTCCTGCATCATCGTCAAAAGCAAGAGCCAAATCGAATATCTGACTGTAATCATCGACAAAGTGAACCTCAAGGCCTTCTTTCACATTATCTGCAAGCTCATCGAAATCCCTTCTGTTAGCTGAAGGGAATATGATGGTCCTTACTTCGCTCCTTCTTGCTGCTATAGTTTTCTCTTTTACCTGATTTCTCGACAAGAATGATAGTTTTGTGAGCTCAGATGAACAAAAATGTGTAAACCACAATACATTACAAAATATAGACACTGCAGCTTGTCAATCCAGGATAAATCATGGAACAATGAAAAATCAAGCCGGGAAAGAACCTGTAAGTTTAGACTTTTACAATTTAATGTTACAATTATTTTCATTTGATTAAATGTTCAGCAATCTATGGAAATGTTGTAAAATGCAATCCAAAGAAAAAAAAATTGTGACTAAAAACGTCATTTAGGATGGCATAATGTCAAAGACAGAAGACATCCTATAGATATAGAGGTTTCTCTCTTACCCCACCAATTGGAAGAATCTTCCCCGTTAGAGTAACTTCACCAGTCATTGCTAGATCCTTCTTGACAGGCTTCTTCATTGCAAGAGACATGAAGGATGTGATCATGGTGCAGCCAGCACTAGGCCCATCCTTGGGGGTGGCCCCTGAAGGAACATGAAGATGAAGCTTGGAATTTGCAAAAAATGGGTTCTCTGGCTCTTTCTCAAGCAATATTGCTCTGGCAACTGTGAGGGCAATTTGGGCACTTTCTTTCATAACATCCCCAAGTTGGCCAGTGATGTGGATGGCCCCTTTCCCCTCTCCTTGCTCAACTTGAGTGGTCTCTATATAAAGAGTGGAGCCTCCCATCGCAGTCCAAGCAAGACCCATCACAACTCCAACTGGAGTCCGATCATAGATACGCTCAGCATGGAAAACAGGTTTCCCAACAAAATCAGTCAGGTTTGATGAATCAACCAAAACTTTCTCACTAGTTATAGTTGCTTCACGTTCCTCCATCTTCTTTGTTTCTGTCACATCCTATGAAGAGATTGCCAGAGAAAAACAATGATCAAACATCTTTGACCAAAGAAAAATTGGTTGGACATGGTGAATCCAAGATGAAGCTAGCTTAATAGGTATTGAACCATAGAAGCAGAGTGCAAATGAATTTAAACAATGAAGCCAACAACGACATCGCTGCTATCATTTTTATTTATTTATTAAAACCTTTCACAGTTGGGGTTGAAGAAGGTCCCAAGGATTCGGTTGTTCACCGATTCAACTTGTACAGGACTTAAACTCACTGCTTTCACATACTTCTGGTGATAACTCCTGCTCTCTTATTAATGGGAGGGTAGGGGAGGTCTGTAAATTTTCTAGACATGAACTCCATAAATAATTAAGCTCATAATTAAAACATAGGTTAAATATTAAGAGCTGGTTTGGATACCCAAACCCAAACTATCTCATCTCATCTCATTTAATCATTATAATTTTCACAAATTTCCACACAAATTATAATAAACAATTCAACTTTTTCAAATTCCAAAACAAAACTAATGTTAATGATTATAATTTTCACAAATTTCCACACAAATTATAATAAACAGTTCAACTTTTTCAAATTCCAAAACAAAACTAATATTAAAAAATTATATTATAAAAATATTTTATTCAACTTTCAACAAAATATCTCATCTCATCTTAACTGTGTAACCAAAAATAGTTTCAGTGACTTTAAACTAAATTTTTTTTACTTTTAATTTTGATCATTTAGTCTTTTCATTAGTAAACTGTTAACAATTCGTTAAAATGCCAAATTAACACGTCCTTTCACATGTGACATGCCACAAGTAAAAAAAATTTAAAAACAAAAAAAAATTAGAAAAAAAGGTTAGTTCGTCAATGCTAGTGACGCCCAGGGGTCACTTGGGTCCCTCCTTTTTCCTTTTCTAGTTTCTTTTTTCAAAATTCTCGTTTTTTAAATGTTTTTTTGTTTTTACACAAGGACACATGGCACCCAATCATTGGTGGTGACGTGACATTTCAAATAGATTATTAACAATTTGCCAACTGAAGTACTAAAATGATCTAAGTTGAAAGCAGAACAGGCTCAAATTTAGAACATAGGAACCAATTTGTCTAAAAGCCAAACCACATGGACTACACAAGTATTTAATCCTAAAAACAAATTCAGGTAGCAATACAGCTTTTCATCAAATGAGACTTTTTTCTGCTTTTAGATCACAATCTACTTAAAATGCAACTCCTATTGATACCTTTTGATCGGTAACTCCTATTGATACCTGTTTCCCAAAGTTTATAATTTCTTTGATACCTTTGAATCCGAAGGTCGATCAGCAGGGCACTGAGATTGATCATCTAGGACATCCATTGGCACTGTTCCGGCTTCTACAAAGGTTTCAGTAGCTTGTTCATGGCTGTTATCCTTTACAGGGTCAGATCTAGTCTCGCTTCCAAACATTTCACTCGATCCCTCGGCCCGTTCCACTTGAGCTTCCTCACATTCCACAACCTGAACTCCAGCAATTTCCGGCTCATTCAACTCTCCCTGTCTAACAAGTCGGAGAGCTATCTGCCAATCCAAAGAGAAAATTATATGCTTCAGACAATCTCAGTAGAATTTGAGGCCACGTACCCCTACTCTATGCAATAGGTTCCCTTGTATTATTAGGACAAGCTATTACACAACATATGCCATTAAGTTCATTATTGCTGAAATAGTCATCTCATTTTGAACTTTGAGAAAATTATTGAAAATTGATGTTTAAATCATGAATCCAGTGCTATTACGGGCCATCATCACTATATTGGTCATCGTGCTATCATACAATTCCCCAGCTCAACAAACCTTGCGGTAAATCTTTTCTATGTGCTTCTGCAGATTCCGAACTCCTGCTTCTCGGCAGTAATTTTCTATCAGGGCAAGAAGAGCTGCATCGGTCACTTCAACCTGGAAAAAATTAAGACATTCTCCTTTACAATTAAAAAAATGTCACGCATGCATCCCCCACTATGTTTAACGAAAATAACACATGCAGGCAGTACAGAGGGAGAAAATGGTCAACACCTGCTCAGGTTTGATTCCACATGCTTCACGTGTAGTCTTCTCCAAATAGTCTCTTGCAATGTGCATTTTCTCATCAGTAATATATCCAGCAATAGCAATGACCTCCATCCTATCCAAGAGAGGATTAGGTATCATTTCCACAACATTTGCTGTGCAGACAAACAGAACCTGCAACATGAGGCATCGTTGTAAGATTGTCAGAAACCCTATTTATCATGTAGCAAGTAAACTCGAGATACACCTAGAGGAACATACATATTCCAACATGTCACAAATTTACCACATGTTCCCTCATCTATCCTCAGCTCATTTGTTGCATGCATAATAACAAAGTGTGTATTCTCTCTCTCTCAAGCGTGTTTATATATCAAGAAAATAATAATACAAAAGTGTGTAAAAGCACCTATGTGTGCATTCTGTATGACACCACATTCCATAGGTAGAGAATAACAACAATGGACACTACAATAATACAGCCACCCCAGACCCTTCTACCAAGTCCATTTAACAACCATTTGATAGAATAACACAGAACATGCTGTAATCTACAAATGTCCCCATATCGCCACAATTATTAACCTTGGATAGGTCAATTGGAACATCAAGATAGTGGTCTAGAAAATTAGCATTTTGCTCAGGATCAAGAAGCTCCAACATTGCACTTGCTGGATCACCAGAATGTCCCCTTCCCAACTGCCACAAAACGGATCATCTATGAGATTAAATTCATTCTGTTATCACAGAAAAAAATGAATATATATATTAACATGTATAAGCATATATTAAAAATTATATACATAAAAATCTACTGTTGCAAATAAGCTTTTCATACAAAACAATATGGTTGTAATCAGAATAGAGCATCCATGTGCTAACAAAAAGGTCAAAAATTCATTCTGTAGTATATAAGAAAACCAGAAAACAAAACTACTTTTAATCCACTTTAAGGTCAATCAAAGCAACTGGTGATAAATTTACCTTGTCAATCTCATCAATCAGAACAAGAGGGTTAGCTGTTCCTACATGTTTTAGGCACTGAACCATCTTTCCTGGCATAGCACCAATATAGGTTCGACGATGCCCCTGAAAATAAGTTTTTGAGTCAATGATGTTACAAGTATTCACATAATTTCTCTGTATAACTGCGTGTTTATTTTCGTTTCAATATTAATAATTGTAACGCTACCTTGATTTCAGCAACATCAGATAATCCTCCAACAGAAAACCGGAAGAACTTACGGTTCAACGCACGGGCAATTGAACGACCTATGCTGGTTTTTCCCACTCCAGGCGGCCCAGAGAGACAGATTATTTTTCCTGTGATGCATTGGGGAAATAAATCAAGAATGATGTGCTACTGTTGTTTTGCAGAAATATGCAACAAATAGACACAAAATTAAAAGGAGTACACTTCAAATTAATGCAGAGATCAGCATCTGAAAATAAAGGAAGATACAGCCAGCCTGTAGAATCTAGTGTACTTGATGCTTAAGCAATGGAGCAGGACTGACAAATTAAGGAACCTCAACAAAATAATTGCCTTGTGCCCAAGACTGACCTCACAAATTAACATATATTTATTCATGCTCTTTTTTATTTGCTTCATCCAAATATGATCTAAATAAATCACCTTATAACCTCCCAAATGATAGTTATCTGGTTGATAAGATCAAGTTATCATGCCACTGATATTTCGTTATTTTGAACATGCCAATTTCATAGTGAGAAGCATCATATGGCAAGGTTTTGTGGGGCTCAAAAAGCTCAGGAAATATGGCAATGGTAGATACGTAAAACATTTAAATTTATCATAAATCATAAAAGAACCGAATTTTTTTTTTATGGGTAATCAATCATAAAAGAAGCAAACTATATCAACCTTGTGAGGTTCCCCTGAGTTTTCCAACAGCTATGAATTCCAATATCCTTTCCTTCACATCAGCTAATCCATAATGATCTTCATCAAGAATTTTATGTGCCCGAAGGACATCAAAGTTCTCATCACTGCATTTTGCAAGGGCAAAATAAAATGATTATTCTAGTACTCTGCATAGATTGTGTTATAAAATCAGGGATAAAACAAAATATCTCAATGGGTTGAAACTAATGACAAGAAGCTACTGAATTCTCACATCAGCCGTGGCATAGATATGAGCATGAGAACTTTGGCACCAAAACATTTTTCATAAAAGTTAATGATGACTTTGTTGCAGGAGTAAACAGACCTATAATTTCCCCATGGAAGAGCAGTCAACCAATCCAAATAGTTACGTGTTACATTAAATTCACTTGAACTGGCTTCTAACAGCTGCAGCTTTGTAAGCTCTTCTTCTATAACTTGCAAAACATGAGGGGGACATTTCTCCCTGTTTGGTTCTAGCCTTTCTCTAAACTTTGCTGCAATACAGTTTCAGAGTGATGCCAAAATCAATTGATGAAATTAATAGTTATAAAATGGACCACAATATCACTTCTCTTTTTCAGTCAAAGATAGCACAGATGTTCAATCAGACTTATAGGATATACATTTCAATATTCATGGGGAATATATATCATCCACTACCAATTCCTATATAATAGAAGTGGCACTTCCAACGGCAACAAAACATCTTGCTACACACTGGATGCTCAAGATGAGTTTACTTAAAGTATGGATGAGCTACATCTTGCTATGGATGCCCTTTGATTCAATATATAGTTCATAACAAGTAGAATCATACAATTAGGTGAAAAAGATTGCTTGAGAGCCAATAAAAACACAGCTTTCAGTTACCAATGAACCTTCTGTGCAAAATACCAAGTGAGAATTTTTGTTAGGTAAGCATCTTACTACTGTTTCTAAGCAGAGAAGAAACAGAACTAACCAGAAAGTGCTGTTTTGTCATCTGTCTCCAAGCCCAGTTCCTACATTCATGTAAATTAAAGATACGATATACACACTTTAAAAATACAGGAATGAAAGGATAACACAAATAACAAATAAGATTCATACTATGTGCGTGTATATATAAATGGCAGCAAGGACAAATACCTTTTTTATGGCCTTAAGCTGTTCGTTCAACAAGTAGCGGCGCTGCTCACCACTTATCTTTTCTTCAATTGCTTTCGCAATTGATTCCTAAGCACAGCCCAAGAGAGGAAAAGATTCAATTAGAATCGAACAATGATTAAAAATTTAAATATAGATGAGTAACACATAAAAAATGGCATTAAGTACCTGGATCTTGCTTATTTCCATTTCTTTCTTCACCAATTCGAGCGTAAGTTTTAAACGTTTATACACCTGAGCAGCAAATAAGTCAGGGTTTTAAAAACAATTTATATGTAGCAATTTGAAATATATATGTGCGTATTTCAGATGCTAGATGGCTGATGGTATGAAGGCTCACATCTTTTGCAATATAAAAAAGGTTACTTTTTTGGGATCATTTCTAAATATATACGCTTCTAAAGATCATTCAATGAAACAAAGATTTGTCAATTTTTACATACATCTAGCTCTTCAAGCACTTGCTGGCACTGTAATTTGTTCGCACCAGATATAGCAGCTCCAAAATCAGCTAACCTTGGGAAATTAAAATCACCTATATGCTGCAGATTTCAAGAATAAAAAGGGAAAAGTTAATTCCACCATATGTTAAAAGTAATACAATTAAATTGATCACAATGCAATGATAGAGTATATCAGTAAATGACTGCATTTGCATAAAACAATTTCTGACCACATTGGTCATTGCTGTAAAAATACCAGTTGGAAAAACCATTATTGGCAAAAGCAAAAAAAAAAGAGGCAGAACAAACACAATCTTTCCCCATCACTCAGGTGCTATCTTATATGGATCAATTTTAATAGGTAAACAAAAATTTTATTGATAGTAAAGAATAGGCAAAAGGCCAAGTACCAAGTGCATGGGAAGTATACAAGAGATGGCACCTAGTTAAGAAATAGTAGTAGATACAAGGAAATTTTGAAAGCTTAATCCATTAAATTTTTTTATAACCAAAAGGAACAAAGTGTTGAAAATGAGGCGTGTAAGTTCATAGATTATCCTTTCTCGATCTTCAAACACAAAAGACATATGGGAGCCATCTTCCACACAAGTGCAATTTGCGGATTGCCATGTCAACAACTCCAACTTGCAAAAAGGTCTACCACCCTCCTGGGCATTGCCCACCCTAACCCCATTATGCCAAAAAAGACATTCCACAGGTTACTGGCAACCTCACAATGAAGAAGCAAATGGTCAACCAATTCCCTGATCTTCTTGCCAATGTAGCACCAATCTATCATAATGATTTGGTGTCAATGGTAATAATCTTCCCTAAGGAAGCTGTCAAGACAAAGAAAGTTGCCTTTTTTTCTTTTTTTGATTGGTGACAAAGAAAGTTGCTTTTAGCGGCACCTTCTCTAGATATTTCTCCAAGGAAATGGAGGATATTCACCTGAGAAGTAAGGACCTTGTACAATGAGCAAAGGGAAGGGCTCCTAAGTATCTTGTCAGTACCCCCAACTCCAAGATCAATAGAGGACAATTAGTTGAAGAAATCAGTGAGGGCAACTAGCTCCCCGGCATAAACCACTCTAAGGAAGCTTACATTCCACCAAGGAGAGCCATCAACAACTTCCAAAGACTCAGCCACAGAAGCCTCCAGTTCACTGGAAATCTAGTAAGTTCTAGGGAAAGCATCCCTAAGGGCCCTGTACCAAACCATAAATCATGCCAGAACTTGATCCCAAAACCATCACCCATCTCCAATTTAGTGTCTAGAGAAACCCCCCCCCCCCCCCCCCCCAACAAAACAAAAAAAAAAATCATTTTCCTATATAATTGCACATACCAAGCTTGCATGGTCTATGAACCTCATTCAAGCACCACCGCCAACCCCTTGAATCTACCTCATACTACCATTCCTTCCCTCACTGCCCATTCATGTTTATTTTCTCCTACGTTTTTCCCATGCTTTTGTGTAGGTGCTTGGAGGTATAATCAACTGTCAATCTTGGCGCACCTACTTGTAGCTCCACTTTCTAAGAGTCTAATGGTGCTCTCTTTTGCCAAGAAGTGGCTTTTGTCCACCCACCCCTATGCAAGAATGCAAAGGGAGCACGATAGGAGCTCTTCAATCATCACCCCAGCACAATTAGACTCAACATACATGTCCCTATGGCGAGATTGTCTCACAATAAATGGTTCAAAGCAAAATCTAATCAATGGATTGCTTCAACAACTGCTTTTACAGCTGCCAATTATGGGACCAGATCAATCACGTGGTACCATTTCCCAAAATGTATTCATTTTATGTGCTATATCTACTGTTTTGCGATGATTGTTGGGAATCCCACCCCCTCCTGATATATTTCTCTTTTGTAATGTATTGAATTTGCACTTTAAAAAAAAAGCACCATCCCGCTTGAAAAAACCTACCATACTCGGAATCAATTATCTATTTTATTTGATTTTTCCCCGTCAAGAATTCAAAAAAGATTTTGTATCGATCCAATAAGATACGAATAAAATATTCTCAAAATTTCCCATTACATGAAATGCGCCAAACCCAAAACAAGCCAATCTTGAAAGAAATAAATGAATAGGGGGTGTAAGGAGTTCGATCCAAACCGGAAAAACCGACCGGACCGAACTCCAGACCGGTCGGTCTCGGTCCCAAAATATGTGGACCGATGAAATTCAGTTCTGACCAGACCAAATTGAACCGAACCCCTATATATATTTTTTAAAATATTTTTAATAATTTAATATATTCTTTTTATATAATAATTATATAAGTTGATGTAATTTTCATCTAATTTATTATGACCATATAAAATATAAAATAATATATGCTATCAATTAATAATAAATCATAAATCATATGATAATTTATGTCATTATATGTAAATAGTTAATACATCATACATTCATACATACTCTACTATTTACACTTAATTAAAATAATTATGTATTTTTTTTTAAATACCTAAGTTGCAAGCAAACATGAATAATCTATGTACAATGAAATTATTTGATATTCATTAGCCATATATAAAATGTATGACATTATTAATAATTATGCACACTAAAGAGTAAAGTCTAAGTTAGTAAGTAGCAACTATCAACATTATAAATATGATTATAGTAAAAAAAATCTTTTTTAATGAGTTAGTTACATAATCCACATTAATAATTCACTTAATTTTAATTTAGTAATTTAAATAATTTTTTTATTAATTTAAAAAAAATAAAATAAAATAAAAACAAAAAACAATTGGGTCAGACCGAACAAACTGACTGGACCAATAGCTACCGGTCTCTTCCCTATGGATGTTCAGTCCAGTCCAGTCCTAGGAAAATGAAGGACCGAAAGCGGTCCATCATCCCCCCGGACCGGACCGGACCAATTTACACCCATATAAATTAATTCCAAAAATCTTTGGTAAATCGAAAGAAGGTTTTCCTGTGCATTCATCACACAATATTTCTAGATTCCAATAAGCCTAAATACCACTAAGAACTAATAATGGATACAAGCAAAAAGATCATAATGGAATCAATTATCTTTTTCCACAAAGCCTCCCTCTCCTATTGATAACACCACAACCCCTTCCCTAGTAAGCCCCAATTAAATCTGAGCAACTTTTGAACTCCCAAACCTCCCCCAGAAATCAGCAAGCATACCTTATCCCAATTAATCAAGTGGAACTTGAACTCATCCCCTATTCCTTCCCACAATAAATCATGTTCCCATATCAGATAGCCCATATTTGGACCCAAATAAAACAAGAGCTATTTATTTGAGTTCATTATTAAGAAACATTACCCAGTTAAGTTTGGAAATGATTGATTTGAAACTGGAAAGCTAAGTAGTCTTACTCTGCATACAGCCATATAGGCTATATCGCAAGCTAATTGGATGACCATGTGAATGATCCTACAATCTCTCGCCTGGGACAAAGACGTGCCTCCCCCCATCTTTCACTTGGGGAACCAGGTAATGTTGAAGCCACCAATCCAGATTTGGTCCATAAACTCCAGCAAAGGCCCACTTGAAATCATCCACAACTTTTTTAAAAAAAGCAAGCCATTGTAAATTCCCCAACACACTCCTCAACTCTCTCCACCACCCTTGTACCCCACATAACTAATACTCCGTCCGAAGCTCCCTTAGAACTAAATAGGACCATGCTACATATTGGCAACTCCACAAACTCCTAACGATCCTACAAGAAATATATCTTAGTCCCTGGACATTCCAAGTTAAAATATTGGGCTTCATAGTACAACTGGTTATACCCTTCCTCTAGTCCTCCCTTGACTTGGACTGCCTCCCTAAGCGTCGCAATTGATTGCCCAAGTAAGACGCTCTAACTCCCTGCTCTTCTTAGATCTTGATTTTGTTCCAAGTAAGTGAACTGCCTCAAATGCAGTGAGCATTGGTGTGAATTGGTCCTCAAATTCTCCACATATAACCCCCACACATTGTTGTATCTCATTAACCTTTTGTAAAACCCAATCCAACGATTGGTGGAAGAGATGTCAAGGGAACAACATCTTCTGCAAACTCAACACCAAACTGGTGTGCCCTAAATATTCCTCCTCGCAAAGCACCACCGACAACCCAATTATTTCCTCCACGCCACCTTCTGCATACAAATCCTACATCTCCTCAACAACACCATTGTTGCTATCACTACCTTGTCTGAAGTTGTGTAAACCCACAAGGTGCTAAGAGGTACCAAGAAACTAGTTCTCTCCATCATGGGTGGTGGGGCCATGCTCACCATTTGAAATTCTGGGTTGGTGCCAAACCAAAGAAAAACTCCCCCAAGTCTCAGCAGTACCTCAAGTTCCTTCACCTCCAATGTGGGTGCCGTCGTTTGGTCAGAGAGAACATTGATCGAAGGTAAGCCACTCACCGACGATTCTTTCTGCCACTCCGACAAACCCTACTACACGTCCCCCAAGTCTCAACGTTACACTATTTCTGTGCCATCGTTTTGTAGGAGAGAACACTGACCAGGGATGTAGCACTCATCAATGAACTTTACTGCATCACCCATGGTGGAAGGCAGTCTGCTTCAGCCATCTCTAGGACATTACCTGACATAAAACAGTAGAACCCGCTTTGAATATAAATGACCCAATTTTCCTTTTGACCTGCCACACTCCTGGATCTTAATATAGAAACTTGGCCAAACCCAACTTTCTTTTTTCTTTTATCTGGTTTTATAGAATTCAGCCCATCTCTAACCACACCCAGCCCACTCTTTTGTGTAAATGACTTGTGATTCAGGCCTATCTTGGGCTCCCCCTTATTGGGCCTTACAGTCCTATTACCACCTCCCGAAAGTAAGCCGAGTTTTGCAAATAACAAGGCAACTGCTGCCTTCAACTCGACAAGCTGGTTTTGCATCTCTTTTAGTGTACCGTGCATCTCTCTTTCATCCATACTGTCATTGGGAAAACCAAAACCATCCCTCATTGCATAGGAAACAATTCTAGCTTTCAAAGGAGTCAAACCCCTTCTGCCTCAGGTTTCTTCCATGTGTGATCTGCAAAGGCTTCAGACCACTTTCACAGTTCCTCTTCATGCCCCTAGAATCAAACTAAGTCACCAAAGCATGCGCTCGGGTCTTTTTGCTCCAGCTCCATATTGTTGTTCTCATGACCAGATGTGTTCTTCAGGTGTTCCCCCAATGACCCATCAGCATGAATGGGGCAAAACAGAGCAGCAACCTGCGTTACATGACAACAAATTTCTCCCAACCAAGACCTTCATACCCTGCCGAAGGATCATCGTTGGAGCCACAAAGGCTCTGTTTCCTTTGCGCATGTGTTCTATGAATTCTGATTGTCTCTCTGCCTGGAACACTACTTCCACCGTAGCCACCAGCCACCCTATACCACTAAGACTCAAAACTACAGACCGCCAAACCATTTTGCTCTTCTCCACAATTTTTATTGAGGACCTCCATGCTTTTGTTGAAAACTCGAAAGCCTTCGATTCGCCCAAAAGCGCACAAACTGACCCATCATAACCTGTGATCTAAAGTAAGAAAAAAAGGGAATGGCACGGAGAACTACTTCCGGCCATCATCACCTGAAATAGCCATCAGTGCACTCATTCCATACGAGTATATTGGCAGCAAATATTGGCAAAGAAATGGATGCAAAGAGGGCATCAATATTAGAGAAGAGGATCATGAAAGCAATTGAAATCTGCACCACCCTTCCGCTCCCTATGTGAGTAAGTCCTTGTTCCAATTATAACGAAAAGAAGTTTCTTCAACACATATATTATTAAGAAGGTCACATTAAACAAACTTGATACGTGATACACCCCACCCCCACATTTTCCTTTTGTATTCTCAGCCAAATAAGGAAAAGGTACATTGAACCCAAGCACTCATTTGTCATGTTAAACCTTTAATTACAATGTTCCTTGATAGACAAAATTTCAATACATAGTCATATATTAAATTCTGAAGCATACAGCACATTACACCATGTCATGCAACTCTAACTTTATAACAGCCACCCTTGCCAGAAGGTACCATTCAATATCAATGATTATTACTTTTCCCCCTTTTTGATAGGCAAACATAACTTAAGCATAAAGAATTTAAATAGTGATCTCAATCTCCACCTCATGTTATTAGGGCAAAAGACCATTGATCCTAGAAAGAACTTAATTTGGCAGGTCATAATATAAGGAAGAATTCAACCAAAATATTGTTCAAGGAAGTGATGACTTGAAGGAGGTTTACTAGCACTGCAGGCAGAACTATTCAGTTGTTTGACACCAATGAATTCCAAAGTTAGTTTCAAACCAAGTATCCTTGTGAATTGGCAATGAACAAACATGCTTTTAATGTAGGAGACATGGTTCCTTGGTTTATGTTATTAGCAACATTTTTATGCATGCTAATCAAAGTAAATTTGAACTATGAGCCTTTAAAGATTATTTACTGGAAATAGAGTCTCAAGTACGCTGCATTAGGAACTGGATGATCCATAACATGGCCAAGTTAAGGACAGTCAAGAAGTTTTACAAGTGTTTTTTTCTTTATGCAATGACGTGGAATCTCACTAAGGCAGGGCCCTTCAGACCCACTGTTGGGGAGGCAACCACTTTTTCTCAACAATAGAATGGCAACTTCTAAAATAGTTGTGGCATTAGAGAAAGAAAATATTAGCAATTATAAGTTTAATTATCATAAAGAGATTATTTTCACCTTTTAGATCAAATCCATGACTAGTGATGCATTTTTTATTTCAATTTTTATGTGTAAGAAAAATGGAGAATCAGTAGACCATGTTTTACTCCTTGTGAGGTGGCAAGAATGCTATGGGCAGAGATCTTTTATAGAGCGGGCATTGCTTGGGTAATGCCCAAGAGGGTAGTTGATTTATTTGCATGTTGGCAAAGATGCAGGGACAACTCAAATATTGAGGATGTATGGAGGATTATTCCTTTATGTATCATGTGTTGCTTATGGATTGAAAGGAATAATCGAAGTTTTGAAAACAAGAAGCGTTCTCCAAATGAGTTAATATGTTTCTTCGTCCATGGATTATTCCTTTGGGCATCCTCATGTGTACTTGAAGGAGCTTGCTTTAATGATTTTCTTGTATCCCTTTCCAGCTCTGTTGTTATGTAAATAGGTGAATGCTATTTGTATTTGGGCTATGCCTATATATTTCTATTAATAAAATGTTTGTCTTAGTTATCAAAGAAAAAAAAGATCATCAAGCTACCACATAACTTACACATACATTTCCTAAGTTTTTCCCTTTCTCATCTCTCCTCTTCAATTTCTTCCTTCTTTCTCTATGTGTAGACTAGAGTAGATTTATTATAGACTGGATTGAACATAAGTTGTGGAATTTAGGAAGCCACAGAAAGCCAAAGCAAAAACGCATAATAACCTAGGCATTAAACATAGGAGCATTTATATAGAAAAGATTAGAATAAGTATAGGTAGTATCCCCCATAGATGTAAGAAATGACATAATGTAACTCCAAGCAAAACTCCAACTACATTTAGGCTTGCACTCCAATAGGACTACTCAATCCAAGTCACTATAATATCCCCTTTTAAGGGCCTGTTTGAGGTTGCATTAGGGGTCTTTAAAAAGTGCTTAAATAGCCTTGAAAATCTTTAATGATAAAATGAGGTTGTTTGGGTGTTACATGTTAAACTACTTTTTAATCTCAAATAAGCTAAAAAGTATGTTTGAGAAAAAAAATATATCAATGGACAAAAATATCCATACAACTTTCAGATAATTACAACTTTCAGATAATTACAACTTTCAAACTATCAACGATATGGTCATAATCTTTTAAAAATTCAAATGATCTTTTATATCATTTCTACTTCAAAAAGCACTTTTTAAGTTGTTTTCAAACAAATACAACATGTTTGAAAGTACTTTAGACATGGTTACCAAACAGTAAATAAATTTTTAATAGCAGAACTTTTTTTTTAATAAGGATAGTAGAGCTTATTACTTAAGATATAAGCTATAAGCCCTAAAGCTAAAAGCTTTATTACCCACTGCAATCCCAAACATGCATTAAATCTCTAACATCCTCGTTAGGCCATTCTGTTGTAGGTCTTATGGCTCGTCACACACTTCTAGATAAGGAATGGCTCAAATGCCATTTGTAATAATCCAAGGAAAACCGAAAGTCACATATGGGCTTATACTCCAGAAGCAGTAGTAAATGTTACAACTAGAGTACCTTAGAATCATTATAAAGCACAAGCTTCTCCCTTAAAAACAATGTGGGATTTCATTCACTACTCTACAATAACAAACCCGGGGTACTGCAGACAACCTTTGCTAAAGTGAAGGAAAACATTTATGATTAAGGTTCCAAGCATACAACATAATGAAGAGCATATGGAGGCCAAAAATATATTACCAAAGAAGAAAAAGGTATACACCTGAGTGTAAGTTTGAACATGATCTCTCCAAAGGGAACTAGTCTTCAAAACATCTCTTAGGGTTGATATAACCTCAAATGAGGTTGCTTTTATGACATCATCATCCTTGTTATATGGTTTATCCTGTAGTATAAAGTAGAACCATAAAAATAATATATTATATAATGCGTGGAACTGTTGACTCAGCAAATAAATTGATCAACGAATTGAGAAAATATTTAGAACATGGATAACATGCCTTGAGATGGTCAACTTTTACAGTAAGTGGATCCTCATTAACCTGCATACATGCCATAAATTATTTAGTCCAGAATTATGTTCTTACTTATTAAAAAAATATTTAGTCCAGAATGTATTTGCATTTCAAAAAAAAAAACAGTAAAGAAGATATTAAGGATTATTTTTTTTATCAGTGAAAAGAAGATATTAAGGATGAAAGATATCTAAGGCCACTTTTGGGTAGTAAGGTGGTCTCAAATAATCTATGAATAATAGTGAAAAAGTAATGATAAAATATTGAATAGTAGTGAATAGTAGTAAAAAGTAGGTAAAAAGTAATGATAAAATACTGAATAGTAGTCTACCCAAACACAGCCTAAAGGAGGGGAAAAAAAAAAAAAAAGAGCGAGAAAGAAAGTTTAAGCTTATTATAGGGTGACTTCATCCAAGAAATATTGTGCTGCTTCTGGTTCTTTCATACTCACCAATTCTGTGATTCGAAGTCGTCTATGACCAATAAGGATAACTTGGTCTCCTTGGATACTCGAAATCTGGTACATTAAGATAAAAATTAAAACTACATTATAGTTATGGACTTTTCTAATTGATACATTTCAGATTGATCTGAACTCTTCTCAGGGAATTATACAAAATTTGTAACAAAAAAGATACCTGTGCAAGTGTACCAACTTCATGAAGGCGATCCAACAAATCTTTTCCCTTCAAACCAGATATGTTTTTCTCTGATTCAGAACCAGATACCAAGCTAGGATCAGTCCCTGGCTCATCCTTAAGAAGGAAAGCACCAGCATATGGGGCTTGTCGTTTTCGGCTTTCATGTAAAGCTGCTAATAACTTACGATCCTGCATGCAAGGGATTAAGTTTGTTAGAGAACCAACAACTCTGACTTCTGAATCCCTTTTCTACCAACAAATATATACCGGTCAGAGAAAAAATATCTTGCATGCTTCAAAAAATCCAATTAAGCTTGATGAACATTGCAACAGCAGCATATTAGAAAATTTAATAAGTAGCCTATCAAAAAAAATTTAATACGTAGAATATGAGACATGCTAGCACCCAAAGAAAAAGGAGTCATGGATAAATGTGGTTTTCATTTATCGGGAGCCTGCCATACCTTAATAGAAATTGGCATGTAGAATCCTGGAAAGAGTGGTCTATGTGGCAATGGTAAGGCCAAAACCTGCAGAAAAAATTTTGTTATATTGTATGAGGAATAACAACCCAAGTGACATAATTGACAGATTGAAACCAAGAAATTAACTGGTCAGTTACATTTTTATAAGAAAAGAAACAAATGGTCAATTATCTCAAAGTTTTGGAGTAATTGTAAAGAAGGAATCTAATTAGATAGGACAGAACTAAGTTGCATAGAAACCAAAGACATAATGGAAATAAAATCTCTTAACAACAATTTCCGTCAAAGTTGAAAGTGCTGCAGAAGAATGATCAAACTCAAAAACAATAAAAAATCATACAGACAGGACTGCACGAGAATGCAATCGGTGTCTAGATGGCTTCGTGGATATCAGATAGAGCCTTAGTATTGTGGTTAATTGTCCACATTTTACCTGTCTTGACACTTTGACCTAAGTTGGCCAAATAATGTGCAACAAACCCTCCTATATGGTATAGATGTGGTTCTAATTAACATTTGAAAGTTCTTTTCATAAAAACAAAAGCATTATAAGGGGCTTCTATTCAGGCAGCCCATAATCCTCCAAAACAGCCCATATTTCAGGGATTCTTACACCACGCTACTTAAAGAAACAGATCCATAACCAAATTTAACTCCCTGTCTACTTGGACACACCCCATTCGCTGCAGCATGCTTGACCAAAACCATTCCTAAGAGCCAAAAATTTAATATCAAACTAAGAAATAACCAACCTTGACCGCAATTGAGCCGCTTTGATTTAAACTGGAAAAAAGCTATGATTAATGAAATGAGCTTGAGTCACCAGCTTCAACACCAACACCCCAAATTACAACTGTAATTGAAACTCGCCATATTAATGTGCAATGGATTCAGCATCTATTTCCTCACTTATACAAAATATGCAAACTTGTCGCCAAAACGTTAAACGAATTTTTTTGCTTACCTATGATAGATTCCCCCACCACCACTTTTGTTACTGATTGCTTATCAATAAAATGAATTCGGTTGCCCAGAAAGAAATGATATCATTAATTCCCTAACAAAACCTACCCGCAAAAGAATAAATGAATAAAACCAATATAAATTACATTCTAAGACGAGCCTATTCAACCATTTGGCATAGTTCAGTGACAATTCCCCCTTTGTCGGAACCAAAAAACAATAAAAAGACAGATTTTTTCTATTACTTCACATTCCCATAAACCAGACAAAACTTAAAAAACTAAACTTTTCAAAGAAACCAACCGTGAGGTAATCCTCGGGCCTCGGATTCGTGGGCACGATAGCGGAGGAGGACTTGGACTCGACCTCCTCGGCGTCGGAGTCCGACGCCTTGACCTCAACTTGTACCACCTGGTCTGGCCCATCTCCCGAAGAATCCGAACAGAAAAAGGCTCTCGGACCCAAATTAGGGCTTCTCCGAGTCAATCCCCGGAGCGAACTCAGAGCCTTGAGTAGCGGACTCGTAAACTCGGTAGGCCCGGAACGGAGAGCAGGCAGGGTGTGGAGCTTGGTGTAGAGGCATGAAGAGGAGGACGAGGACAGAAGCTTCAGCATTGGAGTTGATGGGGTTGGCTGAGATAAATAGAATAGGATATATGGGCAAAACTGGGAGTTTATGGGGGTTCCGTGCCCTAGTTTGAGTAGTTAAGAAACGCCATTGATGAAAGTTGAATAAAGATTTGAGGAACAGAGTAGAGGATCAGGGTACGGATATTGTTAAAACCCTACGTAAACCCTTGTGGAGGTAGAAATTTATTGTTTGTAAGTTTTTACCCTCTTCTGCACCAGTTTCCAAAGGTTAATTGTGGAATAAGGAATTGTGGACCCTGCTCACCGCTTGGAACTACAAATGTCAAAACTTGCACATTCTGGAACGAAAGAATTTGATCTGAAACCGTTATAATATATAGAACCTTCGGCTTTCTTGATTCACAAGCAAGCAAATACTTACTTTATTTTGTAAAATGTCTTGTGTAGAAATCTTTGTTATTTTTAGTGTGTATTAAATAATTAAAAATTATTTTTATTAATTTATTTATTATTTAATGTCAAATTAAAAAAAATAATGAGATTATAATACTTGATAAGATAATAAATGATATATTTTAACAAATAAATAGCGAAACTGGCTATTAAATGTTTGTTCAAAATAGAGAGTTTTGCTACATACAAATAAAGTCGCATACTAATTTGTGTATCAATACTGATTAATTCATACTCAAAATTTAAATTAACACTTGTTTTCAATAAAATCTATTTTTTGACTAATCACATTAAATTGATGCACAGATTAGTGCACAAGTACACAATTGTGCTTACAACTAGATTTTTTCCAAAACAGATTTGAGTATAAAATTATAAAAGAACTGATTTGATACCAATTAAAAAAATTTTACAAACTCATTACAAAAATATTTCCTTAATTATTGAGTAAAAATAAGAAAATAAAAAAAGAACTCGATACAAAATATAGGTAGAAATCCTCGACGGGTACAATATTTCTCATGTATAGAATTCCCATGGATGAAGATCAAAATTATTTTTATTCGTTACCATTCACATTTTCGTATCCAAACTCATGTATTGAAGCTAGAAGTTTTGCAACTAACAAAATTAAAGAAGAATTATTTTTAAAAAAGACTTATATTACTTGGTATCAAAGTTTTGAATTATGTTTATGTCATCATTTCAATTTAGGTATTGAAATGAAATATATCGATATCAGTGTGTAACGGTATACAATTTCGATATGTATATCTATATATTTTATCATCTATAAAAAAATATATTTTTATATATGTAATTTATACTAAATATGATTAAATCAATAATTAATCATCAAATAAATATCAATATAAATCATTTATCTTTTACTGCCTTTCAGTTAGGAGTTTTTTGGTTCTAAGCAAGCAAATTTATACTAGATAAACTAAGTAGTTACATGATACAAGATTTAATGGGGTGGGAGTCTCCAACAATCATTTCAAAATAAACAAATACAATACTTGTGAAATAAAATAAAATAAAAAAGAGGAATCTTGAGCCAAAAAATAGGCTCTCACCCATTTTCCACTAAGGAGAAGCCGCTTAAAGCGGTTTTTGTATAGTTTGATAAATAGACTATTAGACTGCGACTAAAAATCGTAGTAAAACGGTATATGTTGCATCTTATTTGTTTAAACTGACTATATGAGTATTTCACGACTACTTTGTCTTAATCATCGATTAGGAAAAACAGAAATATAGGAATGCAGCAATTGGAAGACACGTCGATACACCGACATAGGACCTTTATTGTCTGTGGTGGGGCGTGCAGTTCATGCGCCACTCTAGAAAATAAGGTAGTAGTCGGATCTTAGAGATCCAAAATTACAAATCCCAATAATGCTGCGCGTGATGGCAGCAAGCTCTCTCTAGTACGGCAGCGCATGAGACTCACACACAGCTCTTTTGAGCAGTTTTCTTTAACCGTCCGATAAACCAATGGTTGGAGAGTTAGCTGGCAAGGCGTGTGGTGGTTTTAGGAGGTCGGTAGGTAGTAGATCGGCACTTCTTTATACTACACAAAATATAAAAAAAAAAATTTTAAAAATACTATAAACAGCTATAATATTGACAAGACAGGAGGAGGGAGGGACCTCCATCCCTCTAGGCAAAAGAAATTGAAGGATGGTCTAAGCTTGGGAAGAGAGAAAATGAACTCTAGAGAGAGGAAACGGCATTCCAATAAAGCTACAACCTTTCATTTAGGTGCTCGCCCACAATGTATTACATCATAGTGCTTTTCAATTAAAGGCAACTTATAAAAATAAAAATAATATGTTATAACCAATCTTCATCTGTTGTAATTTTTAGGTTTCATCTAGTTACAAAGTTTAGATGAAATAAGATAAAATATTTTATTAAAAGTTAAATAAAATATTATTATTTTATAATTTTTTAATATTAAGATTTGAAAAAATTGAATTGTTTATTATATTTTATATAAAAATTTATAATGATTATATGAGATGAGATAAGATAGTTTAGATTTGGATATCCAAACCAGCTCTAGATTAGACTTGCATAACAAAGAGAAAATTGGTAATAGTAAAAAAAATATAGTAAATATAATATAAAACAAATGAGTAATGTTACATACAGTCACTTTTACATATTTCTTGCGTATTCTATTGAAATGATTGGTTGCATAAAATTTTTTTAACACTCAATTAATTATGTCAATAAAATATATAAAAGAGCACGTAAAAATAATTGTATATAAAATTTTTTAAAACAAAAACTATATAAGGGATCGAAACATGCATAAACTAATAGAGAGATATGGTTGGATGAGTGCCTTGCTGTATTGGTAGATAAAATAAATAAATAAATAAATAAATAAATAAATAAATAAAATGAGTCTAAGTGATTAGATGGATGGGTAGGTAGATAAATAAATAAAGATTGAGAGATGAGATGGGTGACTAGGTTAATATTTTAATATAAATATGAAAATATTCCTAAATAAGAAAAGAAAAAAAGATTTCGATATAGCACACTAATTTCTATAAAATGATTTGAACCATTTACTTTAATAATTTGATTTTTTTTCAACTTATTTATTGAAAAAATAATGAGTATTTCAACCTTTTTTTATTTATTTAATGATGAATAGATGATCTATGTATAAATTAAGAAGAATTCTTTAAATTTGGAAAAAATAAAAAGAAACAAACAATTATTTCTTTGGTGAGAAGTCCTCCGAATATTTTGATTTTATATTAATGATTAGTTTTGATATGATTTTTTTTTTAAATATGAATAAAGAAGAGAGGATAAGCT
Source organism: Carya cathayensis (assembly GCA_011037825.1). Classification (NCBI taxonomy): domain Eukaryota; kingdom Viridiplantae; phylum Streptophyta; class Magnoliopsida; order Fagales; family Juglandaceae; genus Carya; species Carya cathayensis. The sequence goes on from QGSO01000241.1 coordinate 757,140, forward strand.
CATTATTTAAAAAAAAATGAGAATTTCTCATAAATAATTAAAGTAATTGGATCCGAAAGCCAAATGAACCGAAAGATTCATGTTTGGTTCGAAAAGGAATCTTGAAAGTTTTTAAATAAATAGAAAAATAATCTACTTTCATTAAATAATTTATTAGATAATGGAAAAGAGAAGGAGATGAGAGATATAACTAATTTAATTTCATCTAATTATTATAATTTTATCAAATTTCTACATAAAATAAAATAAATAATTTAAATTTTTCAAAATTCAAAATAAAAATAATTTTAAAAATATATGTTCTAACAATATTTTATTTAACTTTCAACTTTAATTTTAAACCATCTACTATTATTTGTGAAAACAAACGGACCTAAAAGGTAAGTGACAAAATGACCAAATTGTCTAAACTTTTTAGTCAAATTTCAAAATTGCCCTCTTGCAAAATTTCGAACGGGAATACTCATTTTGGATGGAATCTCTACTTTTCACCGTTAATGGGTAAATGGCACATCAGTTGTCCATTACTTTACAGGATAAAGTTACCCATGAGATGCTTGCTCCATTGTAATGTTGTGGTGGGGTTGTTCTGTCATGATGTAGGTAATCTCTCTACACTTTTGAGAGTTTGGTTATATTGGTTTGGACGGTAAAGTATTCTTATTATTTTATATTTATTTTTTATTATTTTGTATTACTATTAACTATTATTTAATATTATTTTATTACTTTTTCATTACTATTTACAGAGTATCTGAAATCATTTTACTACCCAATTACAACTTTAATCTCACATCTACATTTTAACAACATTTCAACTCCAAACAAAAATGAAAGTATTCGAGCTTTTGTTATGTTTAGCCATAACCTCTAAAAGGATTTGTAGTGGTTTTGGAATTTTAGAGTTTGTTTTTTGTGGTCGAAACATCTACTACCAATAAGAAAGACTGAATTTGTTATCTCATGTTGCTTTTCGTAAAAAAATACCAATTGAAGTGGAGGGTTTATTCAAACAAGAAGTAACTGGGTTAACTATTCAATCAAATGATATTGAGCATGTTTCTCATCTTTACGCGAAAAATAAATGGGCTATTTCTTTGTAGATTTGTGCTCAATTTAATGTAGCAATTTCACCTAGATCTCTTATTTAGTTGGGAGAAAATTACGCACGAATTGGATTTTTTGAGGAACATGTAGAGAGAAAATTGGATTTAGGTAGACAATGTGTGGTTGTTTACCGATGTCAAAGAACAGCCCATTCCTAGTGTGGTTCTTTTTTTCTCCTACCAACATATAATTTTCCTTCGAATTTTATTTTATTTTTTCCCTCTAGAAAAGTCAGGAAAAGTAAACAAAATTTGGTTTAGACTTTGACCATGCTCGTGTGTGTGTTTCCCCCAACGTTTTCTCTAGAAGCAGAGGAGAATGTTTCATGTAGATTTTCACTAACTTTTTTGTATTTTGGGGAGATTTTTATTTTCTGAATTGAAGGGTAGATTAAATAATCTTACAAGGTAATTTTATTTACTGATGTGTCAGCCTCTTATTAAATAGTATAAAGTAAGGCTTTAGAAGGTGACCGGTTAGAAAAATGAATCTTTAAGAAAATAGAAATGATAACTTGTAATTATAAATGTTAGTGTCATGTAATTATTTTAAAAGATTAAATATAGAATTTATAAAAAAAATTAATTTTTTAATAATAAATTATATTTTTTTAAAAATAATTACAGTATACTTATGCACACAGTAAATAACATTACTTTTAAGAAAATGGAACGAAAGTCCCGAATGATAATTAAAGCAAGTTTACGTATGTAACACGAAAGCTACATCTAAATCAAAACGCAGCGTTTATGCGCCGGAGCGAGCATTCATGCCTGCAGAAAGTAAACCGAATGCGCACGGCTTAGACTATTCTCCCTCTTTCGTCAAGGCTTTCTGTGGGTCTCTGATCTCAATATGCTTGTATATATGATATGATATATATGCACATTCCATTTCCATGCATACAGATAGCCAAAGAATAAACTGAATTTGTGTTGGGGTTTTCTTTTGAGTGCTTTCTAAAGCCATGGATTTTCAGAAGAACCGGGTTCGGCTTCTTTACTTAATCGCCGCTATCATCGCTCTCAGCATAGCAGGTACTCATATATTAAGCTCATATTGTCTTGAGTAGGTGTATTGTACTTGATGGAACTCCAATTGAGAACATGACATCTTGCTTATGTGTGATTCGATAGTGTTTGCCTCTATGCTTTGTTGAATTCAATTGTTTTCTGAGAAAATGCAAGAAAATGAGCGAAATAACTAAATAAGATTCATTCTTTTTCCCAAGAGACTTTGGAATCTAGTGTTTCATGGATATTTCCAAAGGTATGAGGTCTTAAACTTCATTAGTTTATAAAAGTTGTAAGATTCACAGTCATATTATAAGCTATCCAAGATTTACTATCATAAACTATTTTGATCCATCATTTTTTTCAAGCCTTTTCTTTTTCCTACCTTAGCTTAAGACTGGGGTTTTAAGTCTTGTTTGTGCTCCATGTGTGACCATTTCTTCATGACTGGTGTCAACTGTGATGAAATTCTTGACTATGAGTTTTAAAGGATGTTATGCTCCCGGGATTCTGACCTGTTCTTGGTTTTTAAAGACTATACTTCCTTATATGTAAGTATGGGAGATGCTACATATGGGCATCTACGTGGATGAAAATTCTCGAAAGGAAGGTTATTTTCTTTTTTGCAGTTTTAAATCTTGGTTTTATTATGTTAGGTTGGTTCTAGCTGCTATTGCCGTGCATTTAGTAGGTATGATTGGAAAGATATCTATGTTCACGGATGGGAATATGTTGTAGAAAGCTCGAGTTTGTGGGATTGAGATTTTGGAGAATATTACTAACCTTCCATTTCTTTTGCCCCGGTACGTAATTGCCTTGTACGTAATTGGAGGTTCTATTAGAAATTGTCAATGGCATAGCCGAGTATACTAGTGGTATACAAGAGGAACACCTAACTAGAAATAGAAAAAGGAGACAAGAAAATCATGAAAACTCAGCCCGCCCATTAAAATCTACTGAGGCTGCACTAAGTAATATTGTATTGAAAAAGAAATATTTACCTGTTTGGTGATTTTGTTGCAGTAACTCCTTTTTTTGCAGGAGGTGGGTTGTTTAATGAAGATTTGAATTTATTTATTTTTATCTGTCCTGGCAGTTTTTTCCTGAAAAGAGAACCAAGCTGTCAACAGAAAGTGTTTGAATAATATTTTTGAGTAAGATATATACTGAAATGATGTTTGATTTATCTTAAAATAGTTATTGTTATTTTCAATTGTTTATGTATCTTCATTTGGTTGTTCTGTTATATGCTTTTTATTCTGATGCGGAATTACTTTTATTTTATTTTTTATAGCTGAAAAATGTCGGCAACTGGTTGGGGAAGAGGCTTCATCTCAGAGTGGGAAGTTTACATTCTTGGACTGTTTTGACATGGGCTCTGGATCTGTAGCATGCGCTGTGAAGGAGGGTGTGAAGCTGTATGTCTACAACATCAGAACCGCTCATGTTGAAAAAGTGAGGCGTACTGCAATTGAGACTGCCTTAGTTGATGCAGTGTCGCAGAGGATGTCTCCTACAGATGCAGCCAAACTAGCAGAGAAAGAAGGTGCAAAGGCCGCAAAGTTGGCTACCCGGCAAGCCAAGCGCATTATAGGTCCCATTATCTCTTCCGGATGGGACTTTTTTGAAGCAATATACTATGGTGGTACCATGACGGAAGGATTCCTCAGAGGCACTGGAACATTATTGGGCGCCTATGCCGGTGGTTTCCTTGGAGAGGAAAGGCTTGGGAAGATTGGCTATCTTGTGGGAAGTCATTTGGGCGGTTGGGTTGGAGGTAGAATTGGAATTATGATATATGATGTGGTTAATGGAGTGCAGTACTTGCTTCAATTTGTTCAAACTGAAGAAAATGTAGTTCGTGAAACGTCGGCTTATGAAAACTCTGAAGCTTTCAAGGATTCATATACTTATGAGGCTCCTTCGTATATGAGTTCTGAAGCATCTGAGCATTCCGATGCTTATGGAACTCCTGATTATGAGACCTCTGAAGCATACGAAGAATCTGAACTGTAGGTTTCACTTTCTGAATCTTTTCTTGAAAATTTATTGACTATAGTTACATTATGATCAAGTATTTTAGTGACTCATTAAAGTTTTATGCATAAGCCTATGTATAATCTTGTCTTATGGTTAACTGCCTTGTAGCTATGCTTCAATTAGGTCACCCTAAAATTCCACGGGAAGTCATTTAGTTGAACTAGCTTAGTTTGCGTTTAGACATATTCGTGAATCTAACTAGGGAGACTTGTCTGTCCAAAAGAAGAAAAACCATTTGAGAGTCGAATATCAAGTTTCAAGGGTAAATAGGTTTGCTTATACAGTGAGATACTGATTCATTGATCCTTTTTCTATGCCGTGCTGTTTTTAGGAAAGGAGTCTTCCCTCCCAAATCTCTAACCTCTTGGGTTGAACTTAAGGAGGAAGAAAGGTAAAATTTTTAGACATAGGTTGATAGTGCTGGAGAGGAGAGGAGAATGTAGGTGAGTGATGAGCCTCAGGGCCAAGAATCGGCATATGGTTTGTAGACGACTGAATGCCCAGTGTTAGGCCAGGCTTCATGCTTCACTAGCAGGTACAATTAAATGTTGATTTAGGGACATCACAAGGACCATGCTCTGGACAAAATTGTATTACCCAGTGGGCATAAGAGTCCGATTTCTTGGGTTGAATTGGTATAAGCTGTTTGGATGGTAACTTGAGATGAGATAAGTTGATATTAAAGTTGAAAGTTGAATAAAATATTGTTAGAATATTAAATTTTACCATTATTATTATTTTGGGATTTGAAAAAATTGAATTGTTTATTATATTTTATGTGGGAATCTGGAAAAATTGTAATGATGGGTTGAGATGAGATGAAACACTTTTTGTATCCAAACACGAATTTATTCTCCTTTTATCAATTATTTATTCTAGTTTAGAGAGAATGAGGATTTAATACTACTGGCCAGCCAAGCTTACTAGTGAAAATAAAATGATGTCCGAAAACATAAGAACAAGAAGATTGAAACCTTAGATTTCCTCTATCCTTTTGTATTTGTATCTTTAATTTAACTATAGTTAAATAGCATTATTCTTGTTTGAAAGACCCACATTTACCCTAATAAATGCTCTTTAAAGGTTATGGGGATAACACATTTCTTTCTTTCTCCAAAATCTAAAATTCGAGAAGGAAATCATGCAGCCCTCAATCCAATCCTCAAAGTTTCCCATATTTAAGTTGGATTATTTCATTTATTTTTGAGCATATATTAGCAAAAATCATTATTAATAATTATTCGTAACTTTTTGCATATGTCGCGCGTAACAAAACTAGTTATGTTAAGATATGATTCAAAATGGATTTTATATCGATTTTGATGGCAATTTTACATGGGCATGATGTTTGCATTGGAGTTGGGCCTCGATTACTTCGGCCTAATGGTGTCAGATCTGATCTTTTGCCAATATGGACCGGATTTCTTGGGAAGATGAGGTTATAAGTTTTGGCAATCTGGAAGAAGTAGACGTTATGCTATTGTTCAAAGTGGATACTACTAGGTGAGCCGGCCAGCGTTCGCTAGTGTAAAATTTTTGATTTTATTTTAAATATTTATTTACTATCCTTAATCATTAAGAAAAAATGAAAAAAAAAAAAATATACAACTTCACTACACTAAAAAAAACTGACTTTTACGACCAATTTATTATAACGAAAAGACTATTAACAATCAATTTTGATTGCTCATAGACTTGTGTCTCAAATTGGGAGGCAAGTATACCTCATGCCATTCAAAGTGGCACATGAGTGCCACCAATTGTTGGAGCTCCAACTGCTATAAGACTGCTCCATCCAATTTTTGTGCATAAGGTTTTCCAAGATATAACCATCTATGCTCCTTCACAGCCAGCATGTGGGACTCCATGTATCGATATAGTTCTCCGTGCCTTTCGAACCCCTACAAAGTTGTGATTGAGTAGTTAACTCTCAATTCTTACCTATCTTATTGCTTTCACTAAAACCTCGAGTCTGCTTGTTTGTTGAAGTCTGCTGAGTAGAGATAAATACATTTTTCAACCACAACAACTGATCCAGAATTGGTACAACTCCATCTACGATAGCCCTTTACAACTGCAATGGAAACCTTGGGTAGACTTTTTCGAGTATTGTCAGCAAAAACCATGCACCTTTATAGTTGGTATTCTCTTGGACCATATTGCAGTCTATCAGCCAATAGAATGTGGGACATGAGCTATCAAATCAAGGACTTTCTTTTTATTAAATATCAAGGACTCTGGATCCGATTCTAGATTCTCTTGGCTGATCAAATATCAAGAAAGGTGTTTTCATTAAAACAATTGATTAAATTGCTCATAATCTTTTGAAAGCCGCTATTTTGTTTGCTAGAGAGACCGTAGCAGAAAGGGGCGCATTGTTGTATATTGTAACTAGGAAAACATTGGAGGGTTACGTTGCCTCATTCTTAGAGCAACTATGAGAACGTCATGTGGTTTAGCGCGATGATGGTCAGACTTGATAGATCGTAGCTGGAAAACATGGATGAGGCATGTGCAAGTGATGGAGTTGCACAAGTGTGATGACTTGTGCATCACGCGTGTGGAGTGTGGGGCGCATGGACCCCCACACATGGCTTGAGTGTTGAACTAGAACATTGTTGACAGTTTTTGGTAGATTAGTGGCCAACGAAGGCAATGGAGAGAGTGTATAGCTCTTTGGGCCTTAAAAGGCAAAAAATCGCCTATCAATCATCAAAAAATAGAAAAATGATATTTGCAGTTATAGATTGTGCAAGTGCTGCATACTTATCTTTTTTAAAAAAATAAATAAATATAAGATCCACATGAAAAAAAATTAATTTTTTAATGGTGACCCACTCTTTTTCAAAAGGAGTGCTTGGCGTTTGTATAATTCATAATAGTATATAACATTATTAAAAGGAATAAATGAATAAAATGGAGAAAATCTAGAAAATAAAAAGTTCAAAGAAAAGTTCTAACATAAAAGTCTTATTGGAGAGGAAGAGGAAATAAAGAGAGGGACTTGAAATTTGAGTGTTTTACTGTTAAAAGAGGGAGAGAAAGAGAACTAAAAATAGCTAACCCAATTTTTAAAAACTCGATATGTTTGATTAAACAGATTTGCAAAAATGACGTTTTCTATAATGAAGTAAAATATATTCAAGGCAATATAAATTGTGCACCGAAGTGAATTTTGGGTTGGTCATGGACTTGTGTACAAAAGGGTAAGGGATCCAGTAGGGTGGCAGACGTGTAGCACATGCTATCGTGTGTCGTCGCGTGGTTGACACACTTTCACCTTTCCAAAAATGGCTACAGGAAATTTGACTTCATTCATAGCCAACAAATGTGCTACCTTTTTATTCTTTTTGCTTTTAAAAAAGAATATTTATATGAGAATTACTATAACCATACAAATATTAAAAAAAAATTTAATTAATTTTATATGATACATTGAATCTATGTTATCATAAAAGTAATTTTACAATCTAACGTGTAACGTTAAAACACATCAGCTTGTGAATGCATTTTTATGAAATTCATTTATAATTAAAACATTTCTCAATTTAGATCACCAAAATAAAAAAGAAGAAGAAGAATAATATGAAAGCCTTTAACGTACAAATCAAGGACTTTCTTTTTATTAAAGTGTTTTGGTGCTATAAAAACTTTATGTATAAGAAAAATATAAAAATCAGTTTGAAATCAAACTATAAAGCAAAATTAATGTTCATTCATGATCTTGTCCAATTTCAAAACATGTCATTTTCCTTTGTACACACAAACCCCACCTTCTGAATTTTGATAAGGCGACCAAAAGGTAACCCAACTTCAATGTCGAGAAGTCGCGCGCTTTAGTACTGTTTTTGGTAGCTAGTGAAAGTGGCCAAATTGGCCGAAAAGAGATTTTTTTTATCAATGATATCTAAATGTATAATGCTTTCACTACTATCACAACATGATAAAATGTACTGTAATGTCAACATCTATGTATATATTCTCATCATCTAATTGAGCACTGTGCATGTTCTCTATTTTCTTGGGAAATTAAAGAGTGTATATATATATATTATTTACCTAGCGGTTGGTAGAGGAAGTGGAAGGCGTTGCAGGAAATCGCATGCATCAACATATATGAGAACCGCTACATACATAAAGAGATTATACAAAATAAACCCACAAATTGATATAGTTTTATGGGATTTGTTAGATTTACTTTACAATAAAAATAATTTTACAATTAACATCAGTTTGTGGGTTTATTTTTATGTAATCATTTTATGTTTAAAGTATTTCTCTTTATTTTTTTTTTATTTACATAGTGAAAGGCACAAGCAAGCTGACATGGAATATTTGACATTAATTTGGCTCTTAGTTTTACCAAAAGACATTTAATTTTAATCCCTCAATTTACTTTTATATATTTCTTTCCCTCTAAGGATATATTAATTCGAATTAAGTTCTGAAGATAGGGTATCGATCTGATTAATATATATAGTAGTCTCGTATGCACTACCTAAATTATAAAGATGATGAATCTGATGATGATGATATTTCATTTAAACCGTCGAAGTTGATCAAGGAAAAAGGCAGCTCAGAAAAGCAATAAAACAAAGCACTATCGATCGTAAAGATTGTAGGAAGTTGACGTAAATAATATGTATTAATTATTATCAGAAAAAGAAAAACAAAAGTTTCAAGATGTGGAAGTGTCAACACTTTGGAGGCCATGGACCATGCATCTAGCTTTTGAAAAGACTTGCACCTCCTCTATATAATATGCATGATAATCCAAAGTAGAATTAAAAAATAAAAAGTCTTATCCAAAAAGAAATATTCCTAGTGACAAAAATAATATATAAAGAAGGTGGTCGGTACCATAGTGCACTATCAAGATCTATAACTTTCAAGAATAAATCACTGGTTTAGGACAAGTTTGAAAAGTGAGATGAGATCATGAAAATTTTGTGAATAGTAGTAAGATAGTTTGTGAATAGTAGTGAAATAATTTGATTTATGTATTTTTAAAATTTTGAGAAATGAGAGAGAAAAAGTTGAATAAAAAATATTATAAAGTTAAAATATTATAAGAATATAATTTTATAATATTATTTTTATTTGAAGGTTTGAAAAAGTTGGAATTGTTTTTATTTTTGTATTTGAAAGTTTGAAAAAATTGTAATGATTAGTTTAAAAAATTTTGTATTTGAATTATGTTTAGAAATAAAATGAGATGATATAAATTGAAATTAGATGAGAATTTTGTGTCTCATCCCATATTCCCATGCCTCAAACCTGCCCTTAGACCACTTTTGATCTCCAATATTATAATTATATAGTTTCTTCAAATTATTATAAAAGGCCTAAAACTTCTTTTTATATAGATACATCATGTACAACTCTTTATATAAATATATTTTAAATTAAAGATATTTTTATAAAGCGATGTTATTTTTATAAATTATTTTATAAAAATACCCTTCATTTAAAATAGAATTATGTAAATGATTATGAAAATGGTCGTATGTCTATGATCGATTATCTAATTAACCTTTTAAATAATAGAAAATGATCACATGCATTCACCACTTTTTATACTAAACCTGAAAAAATTATAAATAATATTAATGCAACGGTTGCTATGAATAGGATCTAGAGATCTTATTAAGTTATTCGATTTAGAGATCTTATATATTTATAAGTTATTCGGTTTAGAGAAAGTGTGGAAGGAATCAAGTGACCATCGTCGATCTCATCTTCTTATACAAGAAGATAATTTTTGGGACTTGGCTCCTATAAATATGTATATATATTATATTTAAAAATCAGAAGTTAATTAGTATAAAAATAAGAAAAGCTAGCCCTCATTGGAGGAGATATGTGATTCTTTGGGAATTTATACTAGACTTTAATAAATTTTTGAGTTTTGATATTCAGCATATATATATATATATATATATATAGAGAGAGAGAGAGAGAGAGAGAGAGGTAATAGATCAATGACAGATAGTTTAGTTAACCTTGGAGCAATAAGTATTACTTCGTCCTTTTCTTCTACTAATTCACAACTATCCCAACAACTATATATAGAGAATCTTTGCTATTGATAAACCTAGTTTACCAAACTTTAGTTGGGAATAGAAGCCTTAGATTTTGGTAATATAGTCTTGTTTTTTGTAAATAGCTACTGCTTTTGTTGCTCGCATATTGTAAAGCTTAGTATAGGAAATTTCTTAAACCTTGGTTAGGGATCACTTTTATAATTCCCAAATTTGTTTGTAATATATATTTATCTGTCATAAGTGAGGTTATTAATTAAATTGGGATATTGTCATAAATTAAATTGGGATATCGTCATATTGTCTAAGTTGTAATATTTAACAAAAGAAAATTCCAAAACATATAAAAATTTTCCACACATATTGATCAAATTTTACTTTTGAGGGGGAAGAGATGCATGCATGCAATAGCATGTACAATAATGTTGATAAACGAGTTGATCAATGCTAATGTACCCTTCGGTTTGATCAAGAAGCATTCATTTCGATTCTTGAGTTTTTCATTTTGGATAAAAATAACCATTCATTAATCTGCCCTTATCAAGATTCTAACTTTTGTACATACTAGGTCAATATCCAAACAATTATTTTTTTTAAGGAAAACTATTATCATTTATTCATTAGAGAAACTTACATATATGACTGGATACATTATGCGATGTCTCCATATCAAAGATTACATCATAAATCAAAATAATGCATTTGGAACTCCACCAGTATACTATTTCCTTTTGTGACTAGTCTAGTATTCACTATTGCTGATACTCTCTACAGACAAACATCTAAGAGACAATATTCTCTACCTAAACAAAAACTCAACCCCACCCTTCATAAAAAGAGAGGACTCAATCTCTACAGACAAACGTCCGAGAGATGAACTAGTTTTTATTTTATTTAAAAATAAGAAAACCAAAAAGGAAAGCAGTAAGACAGATGCAAAAAAAGGACGGATTACAGTTTGAACCAATTTCGGTAGATTTTGGAATCTATGATAGCCCATGAAGGCAACACACTTGTCTCTTTTTGGCCATAAAGGTCAAATTTGAAAGGTCTAATGGTTGTGAGTCTGGGGATCTAGAACGTGTGTCAAGAAGAGTTGCCAGAAGGGGTGGCGTGTGAGGATCACATGCAGATGTGGGAGGCGTTTGAGAACCATGTGAGGTAATTTTTACAAAACCATCACTTTACTTCGAATGATTTTTGACCTGTGAATCTACTTGTACCGTGCATGTCTCTCAGGAGTTGCAGGAAGTCGATGCATTCTCTCCTTCCTGCAAAAATCAAATCTGGAGTCCTTATTTTTTTTGAGAGAGAGAGGGGGGGGGGGGGGGGGGGGGGGGGGGAGGAGGCTCCTAGGGTTTTCTTTTAAGGAATATCCATATAATCATGATCACACGTATCCTCAATTATGCATGCCAACTCAATATTTCAAGTATACAACATTGTCATGGTACAATATAGATGGTAAAACCTAAAAATATAACTGAGATAATCCTTCTCTTAGAATCAAATTGAATTATGGGACCTACCGTTTTCAATTTGGTTTTCTAGGTTTTTTTTTTTTTTTGTTTTTTTTTTTCAATTGTCTATTTTTTATTGCATGATGTTGTAATTGTATATGTGAAATTGAGCCATCATTATTGAGAACACGAATAAAATAAAGTTAGTATTTAGAATAGTATTACTCATCATTCTTTTAACGGCCATGACCATCATCAAGCAATATCATGATGTGATATCAAATGATTAGAAATGGTTTGTTATATTACACTAGTAGCTAGGTGAATAATTTGATGTCATATCAATTAAGGGATGTTGGTAAAAATGAGGAGACGTGGCATGATTGATTAAAAATGGTTGATGGAGGAATTAATGACAAGTTTGATTCAAAATGAAAAAAAAAGGGGGTTAGAATTGAAGGATCAAATTGAATTCTTCTCAAAATCATGTAAATTAAAAAATATATATATATGCAAAATTGAAGGTCCAATAATATTGTATCCAAAATTTATTTAGTGAAAACAACGAAATTTGATTTTTATATTTTTGGTAAATTGTATATATATCCATTTTCATATATTCGAGAATCAGATTTTTGTCGCAAAAAAAAAAAAAAAAATTATATATATATTTGTCGCATATATCTCATCCGGAAATTAATGTTGGTATCTTAATTTGGTTTATCTTAAAGAATCCGTACGCTGTAACATATTAGTCAAGTTGAAATTCCATTAATGAGAAATATATACTTGGATTGGACCCAACCTTAATGTACTAATTGTCTATGATATAATAATTATAAATTAGAACTACATCATCAAAAGTGAGATATAGGTGTGTATATATATATATATATATATATATATATATATATATATATATATATCGAATTGACCATATATGCAGCAAGCTAGCTAGCTAGATAGTGTGAACTGAATGATGCTCATGATAATAAATAAAGAACGCTCAAGGAAATGGTTGATTTCTTTGTTATTGGTGAATGAATTAATTATTAATTATTATGATTGGTTGGATGTTAGATCGATGTAATTAAGCTGTTAATTGGCCGTGTTTAATGAATTAATTAGAATTAGTAGTATTTGATACAAAATACTAGGAATTATTCTTTGTAGTTAAAGCATTTCTCTTTTCATTAAGGTGTGTTAAAGCGTTTCCTTTTGGGCTAAGTGTATGCTTTTTACATCTTAATATTTTTTTCAATCTCATTAGTATAAAATTAAGAAGTTAAAATCTAGGGTTTATTAACTCGGATATGTACGTACGTACATATGTTGAGAACAGCACGTAATACTATATACTGTTTTTAAGAATCAATATAATATTAAAAAACTATATATTATATATGTTTTCAATATATAATATTTATAGTTTATTAATATTTTCAGAGAAAAATAAATAAAGCGCATCAAATTAACAGTTGTATACATTTTAGCTAGTGGTCTATGCATAACCTTGTAAATTGATCATATTGTTATTTTTCGTAAATAACAAGGTGGCCAACCCTCTCATGTGCTATGTGGGGCCAGGAAGCGCCCATAAATAATGACTCCTTCGAGGAGCCGGAAGTTGCAACTTGCTCTGCAGTTTCTTACCATATTCTTATTCAACTCTGATCTAATTCCTCGGATTTGGAGATCAGTCTTCCCCTCCTTAATTTCCTCATAGTGTCGACATGGGTTGCCAAGATGAGCCTTTGGTTCAACAAGTCCGCGAGTTGTTTGAGCAAATCTCAAGCCTCAAGAGTCTCAAACCCTCCAAAGATGTCAACATGCTCTTCACCCAACTCGTGCTCACATGCATACCACCATGTCCAATTGATGTAACCAAGTTGTGTAATAGGGTGCAAGAAATGAGGTCAAAACTCATTAAGCTTTGTGGGGAGGCTGAGGGACTTTTGGAGAGCCATTTCTCTACCATATTAGGTTCCTATGAGAACCCTCTTGACCATCTCCATATTTTTCCTTACTATTCTAATTACCTCAAGCTTAGCCTCCTTGAATTCACCATCCTTACCCAACAATATTGCACCCAATATCATGTCCCTAACAAAGTTGCCTTTGTGGGCTCTGGTCCCCTTCCCCTAACATCAATTGTCTTGGCCTCCAATCACCTCACCACCACCACCTTTCACAATTATGATATCGACCCTTTAGCCAATTCAATGGCCGTTCGTTTAATTTCATCTGATCCTGACCTTTCAAAAAGAATGTTCTTCCATACCAACGATATCATGAATGTAACAACTGCTTTAAAAGATTACGAAGTGGTTTTCTTAGCTGCTCTTGTGGGCATGGACAAAGAGGAAAAGTTCCGAGTCATCGATCATTTGGCCAAGTACATGGCTCCAGGAGCTCTTTTAATGCTGAGGAGTGCGCATGGTGCTCGTGCTTTTCTCTATCCGGTGGTTGATCCTTGTGATCTTCGTGGATTTGAGGTTCTTTCGGTGTTTCATCCCTCTGATGAGGTTATTAATTCAGTTGTCATTGCACGTAAATACCCAATGCCTACACACTCACTTGAGCAGCAGAGTCTTGGCCCCATGATATTGCCTAACTGCAAGTGTTCTGAAATCCAAGCCTTCAACCCTTTCAACCACGGCAACATGATTGAGGACTTCTCCATTGAGGAGCGCCAACTTTCTTAAACTCCTAAAATCTCACCAAGAAGTACTCTTGTCTATGAAGTTATAATATAAGGGTATTGAGTCATTCAATTGCTTCTATCATATGTTCGTTGCAATATGTCTAACTTGTTTACATACCCACTCGAAGCATGTTTCTGTTTTGTCATGTACTTCTAGCATCTTTAAATAAAAAGGTTTAAATGTGTGTTTCAGAATTTTCTCTACTTAAAACTTGGTAATCCATTTATTTTCAGTAAATGGTTGACAAGCCATGGCAGCTATCACTGGATATATATGATCGATGGGAGATAAATGTTGTTCTTTTTGAATTCTTATATCTTCTTGCTAAAGTTCTCCATTTTCATAGTTTCTTGACCTAAAAGGAAAGGTCTTAGAAAAGACTTGATTAAGAATATTGATCACACCGGATTGGATTGATCGCAACAAAATTTGGCATCATTAATTATCAATTCAATTCTATAACTCCAATCAGTTAACAAGAAACTTTCAGTTATATATATATATATATATTATATAGATGCTGACAATTGGGCAGAAAGATTTATTTTAGCTGATTTTTGTTTTCCCAAACAACTTGCTGTCCAATTAACAGTTAAAGATAGCCACCAATATACATGATACATGATAATATTGTATGCAGTACCCGTAGTAACTGCAAAAACATGATTGCAGAACGCAACAAAAAAAGGGGTCTCTCTCAAATTGGTCTTTTCTCTTCTCTCTCTCCCTGCAGGACTCCACTCACTGATATCACCATGTATAGGATACGTTATCCACAAAGAAGAGATTAAAGTGGACTGAGATCAAGATGTTTAAGACAAAAGGCATGATATCAGCTAAAATAAATCTTTCTGCCCAANGACCAAATTAAAGTACTCTGATAGATATCAATTGTGAAGTAGTAGTAGTCAAAGGGAGCTTAGCTTATTATAATATTAACATTGATCCAGCCTACCAAATAAAAAATCATGTTGTTTTTCCTTGGAGTTAATCCGGCAAAACCTAAAATGGGCTGGCTTTAATGAAATGAAATATCTTATCATATATAGGATCGGATGTTATAGTTACAAGGGTTTTAGAGTTGATTTGGCCAGAAGCTGCAAACAAATGGCAACAACTAATTACCAGTACCTCTTGGAGCCATTAATTATCGAAGATATATAGACAAAAGGATTTTGAAGTAATACATGATTGTTATTGAAATAATTAATTAATTAAATGTGATGAATATATGAACTGACTTTAGGTTATTTCTTAAGGAAATACTTCAAATAGGTCAGACTGTTACTCTTTTTTTTTTTAAAGCTTAAATCTAGCTCGATCCAGGCCCAGATTAGAAATAGAATTAAAGTTATTCGGGGGGGTTACAGTACTAAAATAATGAGGAAGTTCGTTCTCACATGGGTAAGGCCGATGATCTCTTGTAGTTTTTATACAGAAATGAGAAATCTAGCACATATAAATATATATATATAAATAATAATAAATATTGAATGACTTATTCCGCTCGTGTATCTAGCTAATTAATAATTTCTCCATTAATTCAAGACCTTATAATTAATTATAAAGAATTCGGACATATATAAACTCAAAGGAAATGTTAATCATTCACACAAATTCGAGAATAAACTATTATATATATATATGATCATCAGTTTTCTCGTTTACCAAACATAAAGGCTAGCTAGGCATATTAACGATTAATTGCCTGAAAACGTAAATTACATGAGTTAACGCACGAATGACAAAGCATGTATAAGTACACAAATTATTGTTTTTTCTCCTATCTTAATTTGCGAATTAACTTGGTTAATTAATGGCAATTAAGTTTTGAGAGCGCCCCGAAAATGTGTGAAGTATTAATTAATCAGTGTATTTATATATAATTGAAGCAATTATTATATATAATTAATGTATATGTTCTTTGTTTTTCTTTTTTCTTTAATATAAAAAGCTCATCCTTCTTGTTCAAGTGGCCGCCAAGTCGCCAACCACATTCTTCGAGGGCAAAAGATTGTGTACGTCCTTAAAATTACCCAATTAAAGAACTTTGGGAATTAGATGCATCATGATGTGCTCATAAACCTTGGCCAAAAATACAATATATATATATAGTTACTCGATCTCGGACCTAGTGTAAGTGGTTATTGTACAATATAATTCCTTGGCAGGTTTTGTGGGTTTTACTTATTGTACACTCTCCCATAACTCCATAATGTCGACATAGGCTGCAAAGATGTCAACATGCTCCATCTACCCCCAAACTATGCACACACTTTATATTTGGAAAGCGGCCAACAATATTATTGCAGTAGCAAATTAAAGTGCCTTTCTTCTTCCTCAGGTCATCCTTTCCCTTCTTCAAAGTAATATGCTGGCCATGGTGCATGCTAGCTAGCTAGCATATATATATGGTTTCAACTGAACTTGACCTTTTCATATTCAGTACTGTTCTTCAGCTCCCTGCTAATGATCATATGAAGTATGTTATATCATTTGGCTAATAATTAGTACAATATTATGGCCTCCGGATGCTTTTCTAGTAATCATAGATGGTGCTGGATCGATCTAGCTTTTGTCAATTATCTGGTGCCTGATTCCTGTGGTCTTAATTCATCGGTTTGAGGTTCTTAGTTTCATCTCATTCTTATTATTAGTTCATTTATCGCGGTGCTAATTAAAAATATATATGTTTCCATGTCTATGTACGCACACCTGATCTAGAAGAGCTCTAAAAGACATTCAATTTCTTTAACAGTGAAGACAGGCCGATTGAGGAATTGTCCGCTGATCATGAGAAGAAACAATCATCTCTCTCTCTCGCTCTCTCTCATGAATTTTTGTCTTGTTGATCTATGTCTGACATGTTTTGCTACTCCAAACATGCATGTTTTGTTTGGTTTGATCATGCAACTTCAATTTCAAGACAAAAGAAGGGCTCAATCTGTTTGTTCCTCTTTAATTGATTTGGTTATAATCTAGCTATATATATATATATATATATATATATATATTATAGAGAAGAGAATTCTCATGCCGTGACATGATGCATGCACATTTATGTCAACTTGTTTATAAGAAAGATTGTTTAATAATCAGCTTCTTGCTAAGGTGTTGTTGTCTACTATTTTCGCAGTAAACTTTTCTTCACCTAAAATATTGGACGGCATTTGTAAAAGATCGATCAATGTTCCGATAGATCTGATCTTATATGCAACGCTACATAGACTTGGCAACAAAATTATTAGCTATATTTAAACGGTATTTCTGCCTTGCACGTTACTAATTATTATTTGACTTCATTTTTCTAATTCCAGTATCATGTTATATATATATATATAATATGATGACGCTTGGTAATTTGTTGGTCCAATTCATGATGATTTTGTTGGTATCTAGCTAGCTATATATATATATATATATTGGCCACCTTTTATCTTCATTTTATAATTCATGAACGTTATGTTTCATGCTGGTTTCTTAATTTGTACATGCATGCGGCAGGATGACGTCTTGTCCTTATATATATCTTATCTATCAGCTAGGCGTACGTGTATCTTGTTAATTATATCTATCAAGGGTTATTTTTCCTGGAAGAATTCGAAGGAAAAAAAATGGGATTAGAAGTCTGCAAACTAGGGATGATCAAAGCTTTTTTTTTTTTTTTTTTTGAGCTTTGAAGAATGAAGATCTCTTTGACAAATATCTCACAAATTAAGTTGACTTTTGATCAGTAGACAATTATCTCATGACAAAGTTCATGAATAACTGCAAGATCAGGTTCTATCTATATCTACATCAGACATGATATGATAGATTTGGAGTGAGTTCCATCAGATCTGATAGAGTTTATATATATTAAATTATGATCATGTCTGCATGATGAGATCAACTAAAACTCAGTGAACTAGCTGTACTTAAGCCTTAATTTCTTCATAAACTTGTAAGAGGATTCTAATCAAGAATTAAGAGATCAAGGTTGTCTTGATCTCACATATATAAGGACTAATTACTGTTAATTCAATTATTTTCTTCCCCACCAAACATACATATAAAGATATTTGCATTTTCTGTAATACTTTCCTAATTACCAACATTGATTTTTTTCCATGTATAATGCCTAATATATATGGCATCAAAATGCAGCTTCTTTCCCCAATTATTTGTTGAAAGAGTTGACAGAAATTTGAAGTAATCATGCACAGGGTAATTAATTAGTACGATTAATTACATAACACACAGCAATAAGAATAAGAATAAGATTAGGTATTTTCTAATAAGTATGATTAGTTAAAAAATATAGAATTTTTCCTTTTGGTAAACAATAAGAATTGCATTATGTTACATGATTAATAATGTTGGTAAAAAATCCAAATGAATCCAAATATGTTCGTTTCAAAGGCATTTTACCATTAAGTAAAAAATGTGCAATGATCAATTAAAAAAAAACTACATCCAAAGTATAATTATTCGAACAAAGTTGGAGTCATAAATCTTGAATTATCTTATAATTGCATAAGGCATACAGATACGACATTGCATGTTACATCTAGTTCATGCGTGACAGATTTGAATAAAAGAAGTCAAATTATTTAAATCATAATGAATCAGACAAATGTAGATTCACAAATTCTAAATTATCTTATAGTTGCATAAGGCATATAGACACGACGCTGCGTATTAATTTTACATCTAGTTGTATGACAGATTTGTATAAAAGAAGTCACATTATTTAAATCTTGATGAATAAGGTAAACGTAGATTCAGAAACCCTAAAATATTTAAATAATAACGGGAGTATATAGCTAATATCCATATGATGTGGGCCCCACAACACCCCAAACTGATAACCCCTTTAGAGGACAAGAGAGTGTATTTAATTTAACCTTGAATAGTGTCTTTATAATACCACTTCTTGTTTGCCTTGTTTGGAAGTCTCTCCCATAACCCCACAGTGTCGACATTAGCTGCCAAGAGCTTTTGGTAAAAGAAGAATTTTAGATGGTGAGCAAATTTCAAGCCTCGAGAATGTCAAAACTCTCCAAAGATGTGAACATACTTGTACTTACATGCATGCGACCAAGTCCAATTGATGTAACCAAGCCGTGCAAAAGGGTGCAAGAAATGAGGTCAAAGCTCATTAGGCTTTGTGGGAAGGCTGAGGGACTTTTGGAAGCCATTTAATTCTCTACCTTCTTGGGCTCACATGTAAGCCCACTTGACCATCTCCATATTTTCCCATACTAATCTAATTACCTCAAGCTTCAGCCTCATTTGAGTTCACCATCCTTGCCCAACACTGCACCCATAACCCTTTTGCCTTTGTGGGCTCGGGTCCTCTTCCCTTACCTCAATTGTTTTGGCTTCTAAATTTCTAATCACAAACCACCACAACCTTTCACAATTATGATATCGACTCTTTAGCCAATTTGAAGGCTATTCGAAAGAATGTTCTTCCATACCAATGATAATCATATGATGAATGTAACAACTGCTTTAAAGGATCATGAAGATATTTTCTAGGCAGCTCGATCTAGTGGGCATAGACTAGGACGAAAAGGTCTGAAATCATCGTTCATTTGGCTTAAGTCATAGCTCCAGAAGCTCTTTTGATGCCAAGGAGCGCGCATATGATGCTTGAGCTTTGCTCTATCCGGTGGTTGATCCGGATATTGCAACTTTGTGCTCGTCTACAATGCAATGTGACAAAGTCGATAATTTAGGACATGTTTGGAGAGAATTTTTAAAATTCTCAAAAAATTTCATAATTTTATTTTTAAACATCATTCATATACAAAAAACTTTTCAATTTTAAATTTTTAACTTTTTCGTGTAATCATTATTCAAATACAAAAATCAATACATTTTTTTTAAATTTATAATATTTTTATTCGAATTTTCCTATCTCATTTTCTCAAATCCAATAAAATATCTTCACGCAAACCATTTAACTATTGCTTACATAATTCTTAAATATTCCGAGTGTCCAAACAAGACCAATAGCGTATCAGAAAAAGTTGGTATTCAAGAATACAAATCTCAGAAGTCCAAACTAATTGAATTGTAACAAAAGTACAGAAGTAGACCAATAGCTATATGCATGATCTTTTTTCATTTACAAGTAAAAGAGGCTCGGTTTTTTGGTCATGCACATGAAGACTCGAATCTCCCTCAGGCTTCAACCTCAAAATCACGCAACTGTCAACATCCAAGCATCTTTGAGAGGCCCAGTTTGCAGGCAGACTTGTCTTCTTGAAATTCCAAGCAGCATCGATTGCCTTTTCTGGACCCAAACGTACTGCAGAGGGGAGTTTTTCACAAGCTTCTGCACGTAGTACTTGGTCATCACGTGTATCGCTTAGCAATCATGTACTCAGCCTAAACAATTCCCAAGAAATGTTGTTCTTCCATCATTTATTTTGTCATTTTCAAATACATGATGTGCCATATTAACACCGTTAATTTTTAAAATAATATTTGAATGAATATGTTGAAAAAAAAGAGAGTAGTGATTAAAAAATATATTTTGAATAAAATAATAACATTTATGATCAAATTGTTTGGGGCTAATATGGTTGTGAATAAGCCCAGAAACAATGTTTGCCCTACAATGCATTTGAAAAACCATTCCTAACAAGGCTAGCTTATGATCTATATATCAATCTTTCCGAATTTTTAATTTCATCATTTTAATCTTTGCATCTTAATTCTGTACGTGATCCTACTCATAAAACTCACTCATATCACATCAGCACTAATGAGATGACAAAGTGTCCACTAAAATTTTTTTAAAAAATTATTAATGTTAAATATAGTTTTAAGATGTGAAGTGCATCATTTTAAAAAAATATCGTTAAAAATGTTTTTTTTTTTTTGAATATGAGTACCGTATTTGTCAATTTTTTTTTTCAAAAGGAATGTGTAGACTTACACACCCTAAAATACTATACAAATCATTTGAAAATAGTATGTATTTTTAGTTAAAATACTTAAAACATTAAGAAAAACTTCTAAAAGAAGGTATGCAGGGGGAGGACTTTTCACTAAATAACTTCTATTTAGATAAAATCAACAAGTGATTTGAAGGGGGTGTTATACAAATGTCAAGATAGAAATTGTTTTGATTTGAAGCCATGTGGATTGGGGAGAAATGTTGTGAGAAGATTGTAGAAAACTCATGGAGACAAAGTTTAGAGAGGAATGATATGACAGAGGTGATGGCAATGATTACTGATTGAGTAAGAGATTGGAAGTGTGGAATCGAAATACATTTGGAGGGGTCCAATATCAGCTAAGGAAGGCTAATAAGAAACTCCAATATGTACAAGAAAGAGACCCCACTTATGGTGACAGAGAGGCCCACATTTAAGCAAAAATAGAGGTTCAAACTTGGCTGGAGAGAGAGGAGACTATGTGGACGCAAAGATCAAAAGCATTATGGCTGAAGGAAGGGGACCAAACTTTCAGATTTTTTCATATAAAAGCTTCACAAAGAAGGAAAAGAAATAGTATAAAGAAATTAAAAGATGCAAATGGTGAATGGCAAGAGGGAGGTCAAAGGATAGTATCATTCTAGACTACTTTCAGGACTTGTTCTTAGTTGCTAAGGAGAGAGGTCATATTAATTTTTTGGAAAGCTTGGCCGACAAGGTGATATCTTCTATGAATGAAGAGTTATCAAGGCCCTATACTGAGAAAGAGGTGGTTGATGCACTGAAATAGATGAGTCCTTCTAATGCTCTTGGACCAGATGGGATGGGCCCAATTGTTTTCCAAAAAATTTTGCATGTTGTCGGCAGATCAGTGATAGCAGTAGTTTTACAAGCTTTACAAATTGGTGAGTTTCCCACTGCTTTGAATCACACTTTCATTACTCTAATCTCAAAGAAGAAAGTTACTGAGAAGACTGTAGATTTTCGTCTCATCAGTTTATGCAATGTTGTCAATAAGTTGATTTCAAATGTTATTGCTAATAAATTGAAGAGAATGCTTCCCTCCATTATTTCTTATTCTCAATGTGCATTTGTGCCTGGCCGACTTATCACTGATAATGTTTCATAACTTATGAACTAATCCATCATCTGAAGCATAAGAAAGTTGGTAAACAAGGGTACATGTCTCTTAAGTTAGATATGAGTAAAGCTTACAATTGTGTTGAATAGAACTTCTTAGAAACCATTATGAATACTATGAGTTTTGAGAAAAAGCTAATTGATATGATTATGACGTGTGTGACCAGTGTGAATTTTTTAGTTTTAATCAATGGAGAGCCAAAAAAACCTATTGTTCCAAGTAAAGGGTTGAGACAAGGAGATCATCTTTCTCCTTATTTGTTTTTGTTATGTATTGGGGGTTTTATTTTATTATTACAAGGGCAGAGAAAGATCAAGACCTTAAGGGAATTAAAGTTTGCAGAAGGACTCCCCATATTAATCATATGTTTTTAGCAAATGATAGTGCGATTTTTTACAAAGCAAATGTTGAAGAAAATAGAACAGTTCAAAGGCTATTGGATACATACGAAAAGGCATCAAGATAGAACATCAATAAGGAGAAAACATCTATGGTTTTCTTAGTTTTTAGGCCTATAGTGCGATTTTTTACAAAGCAAATGTTGAAGAAAATAGAACAGTTCAAAGGCTATTGGATACATACGAAAAGGCATCAAGATAGAAAATCAATAAGGAGAAAACATCTATGGTTTTCTTAGTTTTTAGGCCTACCTCCAATTTTAGGTTGATCCAAAACAAGGGCTTCCTCGGAGATAAAACTAAAAGTGTGCCACAAATTGCAGAGTTAGAAAGATCAACTTCTATCTCAAGATGGCAAGGAAATAATAATCAAAATTGTAGCTCTCTCTATTCTCACATATTCGATGAGCTGCTTCTTATTGCCAGGAAATCTATGATGGCTAGATTTTGGTGGGGTCAAAAAAAGGATAAAAGGATGATACATTGGATCAATTGGGAAAAGATGTGTGAACCAAAGTCTAGAGAAGGCTTGGGTTTTAAGGATTTGCTTACTTTTAATATGGTCTTACTAGCTAAACAGGGATGGAGAGCAGAAAATTCTATGCTTCATAAAATCTACAGGGTCAAATATTTCTGTAACGGCCCGCTAGAAATTCAACAGTGAATTTCTATAGACTTTAAAAACCTCCTGAATACTCCATAAGTTTTCACGAATCGATCAATTGCACAGGTTTTAGTCTGTCAACATAGTCAGTGTTATCACTCACTATAGTGCCAGAAATGCGATTTTAATTGTTTGAGATAGTTAGAAGTGTCAGAATACGTTATAGTCTACACCACTAGGCTCAATTGAATATTTAGGATTTTATAGAGTAATAACCTATTTTCATAATTTCGAACGAAACTGTGAATTTATTTATAGGGGCACTTCGGGGCTGAGTTTTAGTAAACGGTTTTCACTGTAGGTTAATATGAATATTTAAGATTTTTCAGTACTAAGTTTATTGTGCGTTTTTTTGGAGTGAATAGTAACCTCGATAAGCGTACTAAGTGCAGTGTTTTCAAAATCACAGTGTGGAATGTCCAAATTAGGTTATAGAAGTTTTATTTGGACACTTGGCAAGATCTTAGCCACACATAGTGAATAGTATTAGATACTTGGCATAAAGAGGAACCATTAGATAGATTTGTGAAGGAAATCAAGGTATAAGATCATGCCACCTAAGCAAAACTTTTTTGATACTTGGCATAAAGAGGAACCATTAGATAGATTTGTGAAGGAAATCAAGGTGTAAGATCATGCCACCTAAGCAAAACTTTTTTCATCTGATCAACCAAATTGAGCCAGATCAAAGAGGGTTTCAACCCTAGTGAAACCCTAAATGGTTGGAATCCATTTGAAACCCTAAAAACTTGGTTGAAACTGAAACCCTAAACGGTTTCCCCAAACCCTAAAGTTGGGTTTCAAACCCTTTTCGATCAAATTTCTAGCATTGTGTTTAATCATTTGATTAAATCACTTCCACATGCTATTAATTTCTCAAATTCTTGTTATGATATTATTATCCAACCTTTTAAACCTTAGAAATTTGATTGGGTCAAGAAAATTGAATTTGGGCTTGATAGCATCTCAAACCCTAACCAAACCCTCTTTAAACCCCAAATTGAAGCCCACTTGGTTGGGGCCCACCAAGGCCCACGAATTTGGCCGCCTTGGCAAGGCTTCTTGGAGAAGTTTCCTCCCCCACATGGCAGACCATTCACTGCCCTTGGCTGCACCCAATAGTGCCTTGATGAGATGGAGAAACCCACCCCATCAACTTCCATAACTTACAGCTTCTGCAGGCTGTCCTTTCCCCTCTCTATTCTCCACTTTATGTCACATATCTACCTCCAATCAATGGTCATTCAGGTCCATATCTTCCCCCTACAGAAGTCTTGAGTCGTGCAAGTCACACTTACTTCCCTTTCATCACTTCTTCACCCCGTTCTTAGAGAGAAACCCAAAAGAGCTCTTCGGGCATATTTCTGGGTCTTTTTGCGTGGAGCTTTTCGACCATTTGTAAGTATTTTCACACGATGACTTCTTCATAAACGTTGTTCCTATTTGAGTCTAATTTTCGTAGATATATTATTCGTATCATTCCATGGTCATTTGGTTGGCAAAAGTATTTTTAACTATGGAAAGGTCATTCTGGGCGTGAATCTGGAGAGTATGTTATGTTTTGGAGTTTTTGACCAAGCTAATGGACATATCTTGGTCCTAAAATTTTATGGAGTTTTGTTAGCATGTGTTTAAGAGTGGTCATTGAGGTTTTGTTGCATGACTAAAGCTTTTGATGATAGATTTTCTTAGATCTAGAAACTTGAAAACTGGAAGTGGCAAAACAATTTTTATTTGGAGAAAGTTTGAATATTTCGAGATTTGATCTTACTCTAAAGGCTTTGATATTTTTATATGATGAACCTAAATCTCTTATTTTCATGTTAGGATATTATTTTGAAGATATTTAGTATTAGTTTTAAAGATATGATTTTTCTATACAAGAGGATTCCGGTTAGGCCGAAGATTTGATGTGTTTGGGTTAGATCTATGTTTTATTGATTTTTAGTCATGTGATTTCAAGTTTGATGGTTGGATCCTATTTAAGACACATTCTTAAACCATGTGATGCTTTATTTCGAAGATCTCACATTGTTAAGCCATTGATCAAGAGATTTATCAAAACTAGTTGAGGAAAAAGTTTCTATTTTTGGACTAAGTGTAAAACCAAAAAATCCAAGTGTCATTTTGTGATTTTGGTGACTTTAGTTTGATGATTTAAAGCATGGTTGATCTTAGTATGATGTTGTGAATATGTTAGAAGTAAGATTTGATTTTTTTGGAATTCTTGGAGATGTTTTGATTTAGGGTCAAAGCTTGTGATTCAAGGATTTGGATCTTTTTATAAAAAGTTTGGTGCTGATTAAAAGATTTTTCTAAATGGATGTTTTAAGTATGGTTTTAAACTTAGAATTGGAAGATGTTTGTTGCAAAATTTTGGTTTAAACATGAGTTTTGAAGTTGGAAGGATTTGCAACAAAAATCAAGAGAAATGGGCTATGGATGTTTCGACCATAGTGTGTTTTCCATAGTTGTATTGTGTTTTAAATCTTTTTGAGTTAATATTTGACTTTAAGACAAAATTTGCATGAGGAATGTAAATTTTGAAAGTTTTTGGAGTTAGGATGTGAAATCCTTAAGTTAGGGATAAAATGGTCATTTTTTCACATATAAAGGGTAAAATGGTAATTTTACCATAAGTTAACTTGTTTTCATGTTTTTAATTGTTAGTAATTAAGTTTCTAACTTTTAGAATACCTTCTTACAGTTCCTCGTGTTTCGCGCTTTATTCTCGTAGAACGCGACGATCGAGGTAAGTTAGCTTCTAACTTACTATCAGTTTACTGTGTATGTATGATGGGTAAGGGAACTACAATTTATGTATGTATGTTATCATATATGCCATGTCATGCCATGTCATTACATGTTTATATGTTATGCATGATTTATTCTTTCATTAATAGTTATCTGTTACACAATCTTTTCTATCATGCAATGTTGTATGTTATAAGTATGCCATGTTAAGTATGTCATATGTTACATGTATGCCATGGAATGTTTATGTTTAAATCATATTGTGTCATTTACAAGTATACACCATGTTAGAAAAGTTCATGATATTAAATAATATCTCATGCATTAAGAAAGATAAGACATGTTAAGGATGACATGGACCTAAGCGTGTTCATCACAAGATATGTTAAGGATGACACAGACCTAAGCGTGTTCATCACAAGTTATGTTAAGGGTGACACGGATCTAATCATGTTCACCACAAGTTATGTTATGCGGTGCCACTGACTCAAGCGTGGTTCACCTTATGTAAAGTTCCTATAGATCTCAGATCACGTTTAAGTTATTCATGTTAATCACGACCCTAAATGCTAGGATGTGGTAATATCCTAGTAGAACTCCTTTGTTCACGCTGGAGTGTCTAAATAGGTGTGAAATTCCCTGGGTTGATGAAGTACAATCAACAGGTTGCGAATGAGGCCTAAGTAACTGGTTACCGGAGCGCGCTAGGCACTAACGCCGATGGTGCCATATTTTATTTTACGTGTATTCATGGGACCACAACAACTGTGGAGCATACACTACGTGAGACACAGCAATTGTGACACGTAGAATACGTGGGGCCACAACAACTATGGAGTATGTATTAATGCACTCACAGCTGGTCTAGATACCTGTGTTGTGATGCGGTAATCGGCAGGGACACACGGGTCCCCTAGGCTCTAGGGGACCCGTGTAGCACTCATATGGTCACGTTATTAATCAAGACAATTGAATAAGATTCCAAGTTCATGTCAAGAAGTTAAGAGTAAGTAATCATGGTTAACCCCATGAGATAAGAATAAGTTTCAGATTAAGTCCACGTTAAGACAAGTTTCAGATCAAGTTCATGTTATGTTATGTTATGCTCACGTACAAGTTATGTTCATGTTCATATCATGTTATGTTCATGTTTATGATATGTTCAAGTTCACGTTCATGTTATGTTATGTTCATATTCATGTTATGTTTCAAGTTCACGTTTCTGACATGTATTGTTCATGTACATGTTATTTTCAAGTTCACGTTCATGTTATGTTATGTTTACGTTCACATTATGTCTCAAGTTCATGCTTATGTCATGTTATGCTCAGGTTTATGTTAAGTTCAAGTTCATATTTATGTTATGCATGTTCACGTTCATACTATATTTCAAATCCATGTTATGTTTCAAGTTTCACGTTCATTTTATGTTGCTAGTCCATGTTATGTTTTAAGCTCAAGTTCATGTCATGTTAAGTCAAGTTCAGTTCACATTTAATTTCAGGTTATGTCATGCTATATGTCAAGTTATACTATGCTTACTTACGACTTTAATTATGCATTCATGCTTTTACTGCCATGCATGCATCTTTAACCTGTGTGAGATTTTCTTGTTAACTTACTAAGATTTATAATCAAATCTCACCGTGGTAGTCCTAATTACCATTCCCCCTGAATGGTAGACGATATGTCAGGATCAGAGCAGGGAGCGGACTTTGGTAGACTGAAGGAAGTTGACTAGACGTCGCAGACACGACGCGGAGCTTATAGCTTCCATAGTTAATTTTTGGATAGTATTCTAGCCTCGTTAGTCGAGTTACACGAGTTACTCGACGAACTTCCTCAATAGTGTATTTTGGTAATGTAAATATGGAGTCTGGTCTCCCATGTTTTTGAGGTTATAGTCTTCTAGGACTCGTACTGAAATCGTGGATGTTTATGTTGTTAAGTATGCTTGGATTACGATTTAATTATTTGGGATATATAAGTTTGGTGCATAGTATTGCTCAAGAAAAAAAAAATTATCCGCTACAAATATTGCATAATGCTATATACATGTTAGGAACATTGCATCTTATATGTCATGAACGGGGGCATGTAACCATGTGTTGCATGTCCCGACACTTCAGATGTCCGTTCAATCACAAGCGAAATTTGAGGGCGTCACAATTTCTCACGAGACAACTTCTTTAATTCTAGGTTTTAGCATAATCCTTCATACACCTAAAGAGGAATATGGATAGCAAAGAAATGGCTTCTTAAAGATTGTAGGTTGCAGATGGCAGATTGGTGATGGTAAAACTACAAAAATGTGGTCTGATAACTCGTTCTAGGACATCCAAGGCTACTGAGGGATGATAGTGCAATACGGGTGAAGGATAAAGCAGAGATAGTGGATAGTATTATTGATAATAGCTCAAGATGGACGAATGTGGAGTTAGAACTCTCTTCAATCCAAAAGTAGCCATTGATATCTTGAAAATTATTATTGCTCCAAGAGAACAGCCAGATAAAAGGATATGGACACAAGAAAGAAGTGGCAACTTTAGTGCAAGAAATGCATACAGACTTATCAGAGGAGAGTTGAGAGGCAATTCAGGTAAGTGTTCCTCTACTAGTAGGCATCAATCATTGTGGAAGGCCCTCAAGAAGATGAAAATTCCTCATAAAGTTAAGATGTTTGCTTGAAGGTCTTGTAAGGAAGGCCTACCCACTCTTTCCAATCTTAAAAGGAAGAATGTCCCAACAAAAGATAACTGCTATTATGTAAGTGTCTAAGATCTCCCTCATGGATTATTTTATCGCCCAAACATAAAGAACTACTGGAGTAGTTTACAGCCTATGATGGATGAGATGGAAAGAAAGATGTCAACGATGGAAATTGTTATGAAAATAAATGAGTATGGAAGAGATGACGACTTGGCTGTATTTTTCCTTTTAGCATGGGGTTTATGGTTTAGGATGAATAAGATGGTGAATGAAAAGATTTGTATTGAGCCTAGACAAGTAACTGAACAGCCTAAGCATGTCTTATCTTCGAAGAAAGAGTTTACTAAGATTCAATATGTGCCAGGCAGTGAGATAAAAAAAATTTGGTTGCTAGAAGCCACCTGAGACAGGATTTCTAAATCTAAATCTAAATGTGGCAGCATGCTTAGTGATCTACACAAAGCAAGTATTGGGGCTATCTTACGAGATGAAAAAGGAGATATTATCATGGCTGGTAGCAAGGTGTAAAATGAAATTGCACGTCCAGAGGACATTGAACTTTTAGCTATTTTCAGAAGCCTTCAATTATGTACTAATATGGCCTTCAATTCTATTCTAATATGGAGATCCATAAGATTGTCGTTGAAAGTGATTGTTTATTACTGATTTAGCATATTCAAAATGAATGAAGCTGGTTTTTTGTCTATGCTTAGTATTATGATTATAGAAACAAGGAATCTTTTATATTTGTTTAGTGAATACAAATTTCAACATGTTTATAGGTTAGGAAATAAGGCTGCTCATAGACTAGCTCAACATGCTTGGAATGTTGAAACACTAGAAATGTGGTGGGATTGTTTCCCAAATTTTCTTTCTCAAGCCATATGACTTGATAGATGTCTGTAATGTATTTTTTCTGATGAATGATATTGTTTACCATCAAAAACAAAAATATAAATAAAGGATGATAAAATCAACAAGTATTTTGAAGAAAATATTTTATTCGAATAATCAAATCATCATAACATTATATTTTTGAACTAAATAAGATCTCATTCTCCTATCTTCCATGCATCAAGATAGATTCATTACTTCTTTCTTCTTAGATAGCAAATTTATCACAGGTCCAAACCTACTCAGTCCTCATCTCATCTTCTTATCTTCTTGATCATTTTCAGTATAATGGGGTGCTATAATCAAAGTTATCAACATATTCTAAGAGGAAGCAAATGACAAAAAAAGCTGCCTTTGAGTGTTAGTTCACTACAGCAGACCAACATGACAAAACATACATATATATATAGGATTACAGGCAATGATCTAACCAGAATATGATGCTTGCACTAAAACCAAATTATAAAAATAGAAAAAAAAAATAAAGAAATCATCTTCCTGTTCTATCTCCAGGATCGAAAAACATTGGTCGTCCAGCACTACTGCTAACATCGTCCATGAGAGCAAATCTCATGTCCTCAGATGGCTTCCAATGCCTCTTCCTCTGATTTATGAACCAATTACTTATCTGTTTTTGGTCTAATCCTGTCAACTCCGATAACCTTGATTTTTCCTCCTCCTGTACCATCATTCATTCTTTCAAAATATAAACAAGAAAATGCATCCCGAAAATCTCTTTTGCTTCTCCTTTCTATATCTAATATGACATATATGATGATATCACCCAGTACTTCAAAAACCACAATCGTGTGAAAATTCTCAGGTAAGAACTTATATCTTTAGAGTTTTCACATTGGAAAAAATGATTTTGATGGGATTGAATCCTCTCAATTACAAGTGAAATAAATAGATAATACCGATTAGTGTAAAACATGAAATATTTTGATCATTTTACTTGTCAAAATGATATAGAATGACCAAAATACACCATATTGGACACTAAATAGCACTATCCATATAGTGAAATGGAGAAGACCTCTGTCACTGCATAGGGCTTGCCGGCAGTGACAATTTTTAAGTGATGTCTCAGATTCTTCTTGAACAGAAGTAGACTACAAATTTCTCAAATAACCCTGTTATATTCTCATTTTAAGGGATGCTATATACGTTGCTTCTGCTGTCTTAGTTCTTCACATGTATATGGTTCCATACTTCTAATTCCCCCAAGCATGGACACCCTAAGATCCTTGTGTGTGAACATAGCCTAATGTAATTAGGTAATTGCAACAAAATAGGGTGGTTCTTTTTTGTTTTTTTTTTTTCCTAATTTTTGCCTACACATACTGTTTTTTTATTTGAGTCAAACAAATCCTTCCAACTTTATAAAATTATAAATGGAAAACTAAAGATAAAATTAAAACCTAATTTTCAATTATTCAAAGGAAGAAAAATCATGAGAAAATATTCAATTTACCGTCGGATATGGCCATCTATAATGGGTATTCCACCAATCCATCAATGCTACTGTCGCATCCTTTGGTAGCTTTCCCTTCTTCCTTTTCTTTAAAAACTCTTTCATCAAATTGCTAAGATAGCCACTGTACTTTCGAAGGAGTTTTTCTTTTAGTTCATTGTCTCCTGAAGGGCCAGCAGAAGAGAACTCCTGATTTTCAAGTGCTGCTGCATCTACCTCCCCATAACTTAATTCCTCCCCTGAAGTCGCAGTTGCTTCATCTAAAGAGACATAGAAAGAAAGAAAGAAAGAAAGAAAAGTTCCATGGGAAGCACTAAAGGGTTTAGAAATCCATACCTAAACAATGCATGCCAGCACAGACTACTTAATCACATGAAATAAATATTATTCGAATGTGTTAGAGATGGTCCTCACTAATTAATAACAAGGGACTTTAACTATTTTCTAGACAAATAAAAACCACATGGCATTTACTTTTTTGCCTTTATTGGCCATAATGGCATATGATCAAACAAATTGTGAACTTCAACATCAAGCACTAAGAGCATCATGTATGGTAACCAAAAGTTTTCTTTTACATAACAAAGCAATTTTAGTTTCTCAAATATATTTTCATCTAATAATTTTTTTTTATAAGTATTTTCATCTAATCATTTGCATCAAGTTTTGTGATTTTCTTTTAAAAAACAGTACCTTTACCTAGACTTTTACAAAAGCCTAGAAAACAACTCACAAAATTTCTCTTCCAAGATAGTTTTAATGGACTCCACAACCTCATGTATAGAAATGTATTCTCAATTCAAACACAATTTAACATATAGGTCCCGTCACTTTTACAAAATCCAACAAAAACTCAACTACAGAAATTTTATCAAAAATTCAAAAATGATCAAGAAAATCTTCAATCAAACACGCCCTAAAAAAGGTTGGGAAAAGGAAAATTGAGTCGATGTTGAAACTATTAAAAACAAAAGCAGCATGCTGAATGTGTGGATACTTATTAATCCTGTATCTAGTTTCCCTATAGAGTACTGATACATTGGCCAAACCCCAGCCAAATTAGTTCAGACAAGCAATACGCTGGGAAGTTAAGTTGCCATTTTGTTTAGTTCTAAGTTCTTAAATTAAACATTAAGTTGCTAATGAAAAATACTGAAATCTCAGGAGGAAACCAAAACCTACTCAACAGTAATGAACTCTTTCATTGTTCAACTTTGGGTATATATATATCTCTAGGCTTTTCTCAATTCCCTTCAATGGTTGTACCTATCAAGCTTCATTAACATGTGAAAGATTTGATTAATATGCATGTAGTGAATGCTTCGTGTTGTACCCATTTGAGTGCCTACCATATTTGAGAGAAAAACTTAGCAAATGGGGGAAAGGCAAATTATGCTGATAACGAAGGACTCAGGACAATGTTGGTGTCGCACTTTAGCTAAAAGCTGACATAGCACTTTAAATACAGATAAAAGGCCATAGCCATGTATATTCTCTGAGGACAAATTCAGAGAGGGGGAAGGGACTTCCCCATATATACCTCTTTCCCGTATCTCGAAGTTTGTTAATGTCTCAGTACTTTGGATATTGCAACTAGAGGTAACAGGTAGACAAGTTAATCAGTAAGACGGAAGGTCTGGCAATAGCCTGTGACTGAATCATAAGCATTGTTGGTAATGGGTAAACCCCATGACCCATGTTGTGTCCCTATGGGTGGGAAGTTATTAATTAACTCTCCACCACTACCACAATTTCAAGGGAAATTAATTAATTTTCTATGTGAAAACTCTTTAAATAAGGGTCTACGTACGTCAAATTAGAGTGTGAAAAAGTCTACATACAAAAGAGAAAAACTCCTCTCTCTCTACATTTTCCTAGAGAGAGATTAATTAATTAACTCTCCACAATTTCAAGGGAAATTAATTAATTTTCTATGTGAAAACTCTTTAAATAAGGGTTTACATACATTAAATTAGAGTGTGAAAAAATCTACATACAAAAGAGAAAAACTCATCTCTCTCTACATTTTCCTAGAGAAACCATCTAGATTTCTTGATCTTGAAGCGTGGAATTTTCTAGGAGACTCTAGTAGCCTCTTAAGTGACGTAGAAGTGCAAACAACAAAGTGACACGGGCTGTAAGACGAGCAAAGATCCGGCCTTCTGAAAATTCCGCTCATTGAGATAATTCAAATTAACCTAATTGAACATACATAAAAACAGGTACTCAATTCTAATATTGTGGTACTTTTGGAGAGAAACCAGTTGAAGATTATCAGGTCAGTTTGAAGAAATCATAGAGTTTCGTTCTCAAGGAAGAGCATCGATAAACCTTGCGATGTGATTCATTTTCCCCCTGCCCGCAAACCCCCATATAAAAAACATATCTTATGAACTTTTAGTTTCAAATGTATTAGAAAATAAAATATCCACAGTTGAGAAAAGCTTTTTCAATGAGTATTGCTATTGAAGACAGAAAGCATCAACACTGAGGGAATCACTATCAAACAACTAATTAACATTTTACATTATTTATAAAATATGGAGAAGTGGATTTATCCATTAATGAGTAATGATGCTCCAATGTTATATATTTTTGTTGTGAACAGATCGACCATGACAAGATAGAAAAGTTTTCATTATTTTTTTAATTTGGACAATACTAGGATGACTACCAAATGTGCACACTAATACAAATGAATTTTTTTTTCTTTTTATTTTCTTTTATTTTTCTTTAAGAATTTTTTAATCATCCTTAATCATTAAGAAAAAAATAAAAAATATATATATAAATTCACTAATAGTCACTTCCTTAACCATTAAAAAAAATAAAAAAAATAAAAAATAAAAAATATATATAAGTGGACTTATTTTGTGGGCATATTTAGCAGTCATACTATCATTTTCCTTTTACAAATGCGCATAGAGATTTGGCATATAGATTAAAAAACACCCAACTTGGGTGGGATATTAGGGGGCATAAGTGCCAAATGACCTAAACTACGAGTAATATTCCTTTTAATAGCATAGATGTTTGGTTGGGGTGTAGGGGCCATGCATTCCTCTTTGACTAAAAGTATCATGGATGACATTGAGCTTGGGATATTTCAACACAAGACTTGGTGCGTTGTAGAGTATGAAGAATCGATTTTGATCTTAATCATTTTCAGACCAATATAAGTGATACACAAGCAATAGAATATGAAAGACATATAGAAGTTCGATCATCCAGAAGATGTAAAAACCACTAAACAATAATAAAACAGACATCCTAATAGATGAAAATGGCAAAATCAACTAAACATTTCTATTTTTGTAGGGCTTTTCTAAACCCAATAGCATGCACTGCAGTTCTCACACGAGTACTATGCATGGATCCATGAAACATAAGCAAAATAATTATATTAATAATAAAGCCATTTGCATTGAAAATTTGGAAGTTCTGTGGTTAAATCATGTCCAAAAACGTGTGGTTACACGCTATCGGAATCTTCAAGAAATATGGTAATAGTAATAAGATAACGTGGTGTGCGGTGGGGGATAGCTTAAACAGATTGTATATTACTAAGAATGTGTACGGAAAATAGTGCCAATTTTAGAGGTTTCCAGTTATTTTAACTCGAAAAAAAAATGACGTAAAAATTAGGAACAAGCTTTTAAGCTCATTAGACTGATCTCCACCATTCATGTCATTTTTAAGGTACAAAACATATGACCCATGTATATTAATTCTTAGCAATACAGCTTGAAGGTGAAACAGTGCAAGTCAAGCGTGCAAGGACATAATAATTTAGTAAATATCACTGTTACAAACAATTGAAAACAGACATATACATACCAGAACGATAATCCAAGGTTCTTGTCAAGGTTCCTTTACAGAGATTATTGAGCTGTGATTCAATGCCGCTCAAGAATGTGGTAGCTTCATCGAACGGCTTGGATAGCTCCTCCTTGTATCTATATAGAGTCTTACAGTATGCCTCCTGAGAAAACAACAGTGAACAGTAACTAATACCTTTATTATTTGGCCAAAAGAAAAGAAAAACTAATACCTTTACTACCAAGACAGAGAATATATCTTTAAAAAAGGAAAGAAGGCGAAGCATGCCGCATGTATACAATTTGATTGCTGATCAAACTGTGACCAGATTCCCAAGTTTTCGTTTCTTACCATTTTTCTTGGTGGCCATAGAACAATATTGCATACTAAAAATGAAAAAGATTAAAAAACAAGTAAAGAAAAGTGAATGACTTGCTCTAATGTTTTAAGTACCATGAATTCATCCAGTTCTGGGTTAGCTCCTATCTCACTGTAAGTTCTGCCTAATGCGTAGTGGTTTCCTCGGCTGATTTCTTCAAGAAGAGACGCCATTTCTGGGGGAGCTCCAACCTTTAAGCCCAAAAAATCAATAAAAAGAAAAAAGAGAAAACTAAGTTTGGAATTCTAACTGTTGAGCAGTTGGGAAAAGTGGGGTTTGGGAGAAAAAACCAAGACAACCTTTATGCCCAGAATATCAATAAATAAAAAAATTAAAAAAAAAAAAACCCAAAGTTTGTGTCATGCTCTTTGTTTTTCAATTGTTTTTTCCTTGATATTCAATATAAAGTATAAACAGTTCAGAAGAATCATCAAAATTATCCAATAATAGAATGGTAACCTTTTGGCATTCTATATAAGCAGAAACCAAATTTGGATAAAGAGGATGGTTGGAAATCTGGTTCTTGATCAGATCCATCATCTCCGATCCTCCGACTTCTGGCTCAGCCTCTTCGAATTGGAGCATGTTATCCATAGAGCCGTGAAATCTAGCTGAAGTATTAGAAGAAGATATTATAGGATTAAGCCTATAAAATTCTTCCATCGCAAGAATTGCAACTCTCTCACGGTCTCGCTAGTCAAACGAATATCTGTCCAAGTATCAATCCCTCTAGGCTCTAAAGAAACTCCAACTCATGAAAAGAATTTCAAAGGGAGAGACAGGCAGAGAATTAGAAGCAAATGCATTGTGGTTCAAGCAGAGGTGACATTAATCTACAAGTAGGTAAGCCAACAGCCGCGGTAATATCTTTCTAGAGTATCATTACGAACACTTTTCAGTCTTTAAGCTCAAGAATCAGAGAGAGGGAGGGGAGGGGGTTAGGTTTAAACAGTAAACAAGAACTTTTTCACGCTAAAGACCAGTAAACGCAGCTACAAGCAATACCGAATGTGCTAAAAGCTTAAAACAAGATGAGCTATATCTATAAGCCTTCTGGAATCGATACAAGCCGCCACTATATGAACTTCATGAATCCTAATGATAAAGTTCCAGAGAGAGAGAGCGAGAGAGAGAGAGAGAGAGAGAGGGATCAAGAAGGCCTCGGAAAGAGACTTGACCTTACTTTCTTTTCCAAGAAAACCAGAAAGAGCGAAACAGATGGAGAGAGGGGGGAGAGAGAGAGAGAGAGGGACACCTGCAAAAGAGACTAGACGAGAAAAGGAAAGAAATGAAAGATGGAGAAGGACCGTGACTTGAGAAAGAGAGAGAGGGATGGAATAGGGACAGTGGACACAGTTAAATACTGAAACAGTAGGAGTTTAAAGACAAGGTCGAGGGAGTAGCCCGTATTTATAGAGGTCATTTATCTATCTGATATAGGCTTAGGTTTAACTCTGACAAGAATGATGCCAGATTTCGTGACCTCATTGGTTAAGGCCTGGAACTCTGGGTCCCAACGAAAACATTGTGGGTGGACTCCCTACTGTACGTACCTTATCCTGTCCTTTTCACCGTTCACATGAAGATACCTATCCCGACCTCTTCCCTTTATATTTCTCTCAGAAATCAGAATGCAAGCTTGTGGGAAGTAAAGCACACCGCTGAACGGAGAGAGTACTGCTTTTGATCGAAGAGATCTAAAATACTCTGTGTTTTTCTTGCTTCCCCCCTCCCTCAAGTCACGGTTTCTATCCCTTTTGATTGCATGTTGCATGGACTTCTCTCTATGATAAATATGCTGACACGGGCAGGAAACTATGTAGTTTTTTGTGATAAAAGTGATAAGAAACAGTAATGATACGTATAAAATTTTAAATAAATAAATTTTATGCAATTTTTTTAATAAAAAAAGTAGATTTTGTCATTAAAAAAATATGAAAAGAATTATTTTTTAATAATTTCTTATAAAATTTATCTACTTGAGACTTGTCACTTACATATAATAAAAAAAAATGCGAGAATTTCGAGTTAATCTATTTTATACTATGTTGGTTGATGGTTACATGTTTTCCGCATATCAAAATGGGCATTGCTACCTACATCAACAGATGATTCTCAATCCTCACCGATAAGCCCGAATTTATTTAATCTTTACTTTATTTTCAAATATTTTTTAAGAATATTTAGAAGTTTTTTTAAAAAGACAAATATATATTCATTTTAAAAAGAATTACTTAACTATTCAATAAAAAAATAAGAAATACAATGAATTTCCGCTGAAGATTTCCGTGGAATTAGACTTTTCCTATCAAAATTAGGTTCGGTTTGGCCATATGAAATTCTCTTCTCAAACATAAAATTCTCGTCTCATCATTACAACTTTTTCAAATTCTCATATAAAATATAATAAATTATTCAATTTGTTTTTAACTTTTTCAAATTTCAAAACAATACTAATATTAAAATGTAATATTTTAATATTTTATCTTAAAATTCAAAATTTTCAGTGGCCAAACAGAACCCATAGACGTGCTCTCCTTGAATTTTACGCTTTTATCTTTCTACTCTTTTAAGTTTTTTATTTCTATCCATTTTTTAGTTTGTGATTTTTTCAATAAAAATCCTCCATCTGAGATGACGTCATGTCTTCTAGGAAGGAGTAAGATTTTTTTAAAACCTTTAACACTACTAGTAGCACAAAATAAATTTTGAAACTTAAAAATCAATTTATTGAATTTCAAAATAAATAAAATAATTAAAGAGGAGTCGTATTTCAAGTTCAAAGATAAAAAATTTTAAATTCTTTTTTAAAAAATTTACAAAAAGTACTTCCTTAATTACTTAATAAAAATAGAATCGGTGGCCACCACTGATAGCTATTCTCTATGGGATAAGCATTTTCTTTTTTTGATGAATGAATGGATATATATGTCATTTTTTTAACTTGAATTTAATTACAAGCTGCTCAAAGAACACAAATCATTTTTATAAATTGGTCTATATGGGAAAGTTTCATCCAACCCAAGTTGAAAGAAAACTTTATCCCTTTGTCCAAAACCTAGGAAACGAATGGGTTCGGCAATTTATGACTACTATAGTACAAAGTTCAAGCGGCTTTAGGTTTTTCAATTGAGGTGTAACGTTTTTTATTTTTATTTTTTTATTTTATATAATTCATAATTCATAATTTGATTTTTTTAAATTTGTAGAACAATTTATTTTATGTTTAAAATTGTTTTAAAATCTTTATTAATTTTTTAGTCTTGCAGCATGTTATGTGTCAGACATAAATTTTCATGAAGAAATCTAGTGGAAGTCCATCAAAGAATTTTTA
The DNA here is from genome assembly GCA_011037825.1 of Carya cathayensis. NCBI lineage: Eukaryota > Viridiplantae > Streptophyta > Magnoliopsida > Fagales > Juglandaceae > Carya > Carya cathayensis. Next base: position 796,004 of record QGSO01000241.1, read on the forward strand.
TTAAAAAATTATGTCCGGTGATCAAAACAATAGCCGGATAGTAAGTTGCGTTTAAACGGTGAAGTGATTAAAAGCGAGACATATCTTAAAATTAAAAAAGAAAATATTACAGCAGAAAGCTTGAGGGATTTTTTTTTTGTTTACTTTTCTTGATTTGTATGATAGATTCATTCTCTTTAAGTTAATTATATATTTATGAATATAAATGTTAGTGTCGAATCACATAAATTATTATATTTTCTTATTTTCCCTCCCATCGTCTACCATTTTTGGACCATCCGATGGCCGAAAACCTACATTGACAACTACTATACTATACATTTGGCACCAAAAGATCAGCTCCCACAGCAGCCAATATGTGTTGCATTAGCCTTGAGCCTCCACACTCAATAATTCATTTTTTCTGTGTTAATTTAAGGGTACAATGTCAAATATTCTTTTGTTGATACGAGAAGAGAAGAATATGTGTCCTTTTGGATGCAAAATTATATGAATTCTCAGTCAAGAATCTAGTACTACAACGTGAGACAATTGGAGATAATGGTAAAAAATTATCATATTCTAAAGAACGATGCTACGTACAGTTGTGGAGTGCGTAAGTACTATACAATTATTTTAAAAAAGAGTACTTGAGTCTGCTAATAAAAAATTAATTTTTTTTATATAAATTCCGTATTTATTTAATTTTTTAAAAATAATTATGCGACACTTATATACTCACGACTATAACTATCATTTCTCTATTCTAAAATCATACTCATAAAATGGTTTTATATTAATTACAGAGACATTAATTTAGAGGAGATTAGGTGGCATTAATCACTGATTACCCAATTGATTAGTGTGGGTCAGAAGCAGAGAAGCTTGTGGTTTGGTTTCATTCCAATTTTCTGAAATTGATATGTTTCTGAATGGACCGCTTTAAATATTTTAAATAATATAAAATTTTTTTTGCAGGAAAAATCAAACCCATAGAAAATTTACCGGCTGCTTTTATGGGTTCTAAGGAAAGCAATTTAGGTATGCCACCAATCTACAAACAGCCAAACAGAAACATACCATTAATGAAGTAGTAGATATGGACAATTTCCATGACTAAAGGCAGAGAACATGACCCTCTGTTCCTTCAGAAAATGCAGTAGGACTGGTTTTGTTAGAAGGAAAATGCTAGTTAGTATCTTGAGTGTATCTTTCAAAGTTATAGTTATCGTTAGTGTATTTTACTTTTTAAAAATATATATAAATAAGTTATTACTAGTATATTTGTGTATTTTTTTACTTAAAAAAAAAGAAAAATAAAACAAAAACCAAAATGTAATAGGAGCACTACTATAACAGATTGCATGTTTTGTGATGGGCGTTACTATCACAAAAAAAATAAAAATAAATTGTCAAAAAGGATTTTTGTGACGATTAGAAACCGTCGATGTACCTACAAAACAACGACATCACATATATTTTGTGACGATTTACTATTCAACCGTCACAAAATTCTTTTTGTTGATTGTAGATAGTTTGCCGTTCATTCTTTCATGTGAACATGATGACCATTTGTGACAATCAATTTTTGTTATAGAAAGTACCTTTGAGCATGACCCAAGTGATTTTCAATGTTTCATTATATTAGTTCGGACGGTTAATAAATACGTTTGCACATATTTTTTGTTTGAACGTTTGAAAGTTGACATTAGAATTTTAAATTCAAATGCCAATTATTAGTAGTTCGGATGTGAAGAGATAAACATATTGATGGTTAGTAAATATGTCCGCACGTATCCTTCGTTTGAACTTTCGGAATGCAACTTTAGAATGATATAGTATTTTATGTTCAGATGTTCGTTTATTATGAGTTTGGATGTGAAGGGATATACATTCAGACATCCATGGATATGTTTACACGTTCAAGAACTTTACATGTTCAAACGTGATATTGTATGTGCGAACATTTGCGATTACACGTATCCTTATTTATGTTTGGGCGTTGCTTCAAACGTGAAGACACATTTGAATGTGTGAGGTTTACATTCGAACATAAAGTCACTCAGAATTAATAAATCAATAAAATTGAATTTCACATTAATTAAATTTAAATTGTATTACACACAAATAAAAGACAATGTCTAAAAATGTTTGATACTGAGAGTACAAAATTAAATTTAAATTACTAGATAGCATTTTGTACAAAATTAAATTTAAATTACTAGATAGCATTTTGTTTCAAATATAGATTAAAGTTCATTTATTATTCTTTCCCCAACCACCACGATTCTGTTGTAGTGACACAATCTGTTCCATCTTGACCAACATCTCCCGTTGTATCTATTTTTGAACTTCAATACGTATTCTTTCTTCTTGGTCTTTTTGATGCTCCTGCAAATGCATCTCTAAATCTGACTATCAAGATAGGAGATTCTCTAACTCTTGCTGTCTCGACTTCATTTGCTTAATTTTTTGGTGCGTAGCGTTCAAATATTTGGTAAGATTATTCACTTATGAACCCAAGGCCATGTAGGACGAACTAACGTGCTTGAAGGAACGTCCAAACTCTCTTACCAAACTAGACTTATTTCCAAGGAATTGGGTAAAAATGTCGATGTCACTAGGAGAAAATTCCTCAGAGGCAGACTGCAGCTTAATCTTTTTCTCCTACAAGAATTATAAAAACTACAATAGTAAAAAACAAACAAAAAATTGTAAAAAAACATTTAGAACAAATTATATCTATAATTGCTTAATGCAATTTTACTTAAGTAATTATCTTTGGTTACAGGATCAATCCACTTGCAGTTGCCATTGGTATGGATCGTAGCATAAACATGAATAAGGGAAATTTTCAAAATCGTCACGTTTTTTATTAAGCCACATTAGCAAAATTAAATCATGTTAAAGAATATAGTTAAAAGATATATATAGTAACTAATTACCATTTTCTCTGCAAGACTTTGGAATGAACTATTATGTACATTGATAGAACTTAAATACTGTAGGAGGAAGTAACAATGTTAAATATAATCTATGAAACCACGACATAATTTAAAAAAGTTATAGGAAAAAATGTAATTACCTAATAATTTGAGCTTGCTAAGAGGTCGCAACACTTCCTTCAATTGTCTAAATTCATTTGTTAAAAAGGTGTTTGAACAACCTCCTCTAATATCTCAAACCTCTTGAAGTGTTCTTGAACCTACACTTGTGACACCAAAATAATGTAGTAATCAACTCATTCACAATTCGTCTATCTTCTTTACGATTGAAATTTAGCTCAAATTCATCACAATAAGTGAATAATTAAGATGTCGTGCATACTAATAGTAACATCACCTCATAAGTTGGAACATCTCAACAAACTTGGGGCATATAAACTCACAAGTACATGACTTCGAATGTGATCTGTAACCTTAATTGGAACATCTCGCCAAGATCGTATGTAAAAGGGAGCATAAGTTCTAACTAGTGTCCCAAAATAGGAGAAAAGCCATGTGCCACTATCATCCAGAGCTCCCGTGCAGCCATTGGAGATATTGACCTTGGTTTTTTCGTGCCATCTAATTTTTTCTAACCTTAGGCCACTTGTTAAGCCATGCCTGAGACTTAGCACAGAGTCACGTAATATATTTAAATATATTAAAAACATTTAATTCTCCCTAAGTAGTATATAAACAATTAATTCTCGACAACGATGTACTTACTGCCAGGTGTCGACTGGTCTGTCTTTGGTGTATCAAGATCATCAAGGGTAGTTGGCAAGTCCTTTACCCTATAAATGTTGCTAACAAACCATCATCAATGCAATAAACATCATTGTACTATATTATACAAGTATAAAATTGATCTATAGCATAGTATAATACCGGTGTAGTATAGTATTATACTAAACTAGTAATATATCTCTAATACATGATACTACTATAGTAGTATTACATCTATTTATATATATATATATATGATACTATAGCATACTATAGCATAATTACATACTTCATTTATAGATATTGATTTATATATAAAGATTAATATATAGTGATATATAACATGATTTATAGCATATATTATATTATATAGAGGTATCTTATCGTATAGTATACATTAATAAATAATTATGTTTATTAAACTAAATTACTAACTTATGAGTAATAATACGTTCGAACGGTTTCACCATGTGTTCAAACTGTTAGCTAAGTGTTCAGATGTTTCCAATATGGGAAAATTCATGTTCAAACGTCAATTTCTATGTTGGTGCCTTCTGACCGAATGGCGGTATTGTTTTGTGCTATTAACAAAATATACATTTCTACATTTGAACATTAGCTATTCACGTTTGAATGTTCTGAGTCTGAAGTAGTGTATGCAAACATATGTGCGCACGATGAGAAATTTAATTTGCACACATTCGAACGTTCTTACTTGGACGTTTGAACGTTATGTGACAATAAGTACATAGTTCAAATATCTGGAACTCATTTTCACAGGCTTTAAAAACCAAACCATCGCGACGCTGCCATCGAACGCCACCACAACCCTCATGAAAAGGGTAGTACCCCAATCATATGATTTTTATAGTGTTTTGCATTGATTTTAAATAAGTTTCGGTGTGTCGATCTTAGGTTTTTCCCGACCACCGTGGCCAACTATTGACCAAATGGCCACTGTAGGATGGTTACATTGAGTGTATATTTCATATCTACAGTAGCTATTTCCCTAATAGTGATGTGATTGGGGAAAACGAAGATGGATGAGTTGACTCAGCCAAATCCTTCTGTTTATACTTTATATGTTCAAATGTAACAACTTATGTTTGAGCGTTAGTTTACTTGAAATGAACATTCCAACGTAGAAATATATGTTCGCACCTTCTTTATACTTTCAAACTTTGTAAATCTTGGCTTTCAAATGTTTAAAATAACGTTCAAACATAGATATAGTTCGAACTATATGTTGGAGTATAGTCCAAATGTTATATTAGACTACTCTGACATAACAATGACATGCGAACGTAATTCACTTTAGGAATCATTGTTCGAACGGTAATACTATTAACGTTCAAATAGTAACACATGTAGGTTTGTATATTTTGCGTTACGTGCATATGTGATTGTTCACATTCACATATAATCTTGTAATTTGAACATTAGCGATTCATGTTCAAACGTATGTGTACCTCTGAACTTTAATATTCCATAGTTTGAACATACGTTCAAACTTTTATATGCCAAAGTTCAAAAATACATTCGAACGTGTTAAGAATTTTCCTAATTAGGCTCTTCATTAGTAGAACACACTTAAATTTAATGAAATGAGTTCAATCATTTATTTCAATTTTTTTTTTGGCAAGATATATCTCATCAATTCACAACACAAAAATAGGGTATGGAAGGAACCCTGAACATGTCACAGGTCAGCGTTCGAACAGTTATAGCGAGATTAAGATCAATGAGTTCGACTGCATGACTTGAGAGGGGGGCAGTTTGAGGTCCCTCTTTCTCACTAGCATGTGAACTAGCATATGCGCACTAAGAGGGAATATATACTCATCTATGGTCTGTGAGTTCTACATGCAAATGTAGGACATGCCATAGGATGCAGTTACTCATACTATATCTATACGAGGTGTTGAGTTTGAGTATCTGAGTCCTCGACTATAGTGGATCAAGCCAAGGACACACCAAACGTTGGGACATCTGCTGGCCCTACCGAGGCCGATCTAACAAGCAGAAACGTAGACTCTTCAAATGACGATAGGACTCAGGCTCCGGATGATGACCACGAAAAGAACTTATTTAGTCTCATGAGGAGATACTACACCCCGTTTGAGTCGAATAACTCTTTCCAACATAACATGTTGCTACCATTTTTCTGAATGTTGCAACAAACATAGATCATGTGGCACATAAGGCCACCTTTAGTCGGACTCGTGCACAGTTCCTTTTTACGCTTGGCAATTGGAGAACCTATTGACCTGCCATTTCAGGTATTTACGAGGATCTGCTTAGAGGCTAGCGTTATCTCTACTGACAACTTTCCATATAGGGTAATAATTACTCGATTGCTACTACAACGGGGAGTGGAACCTCGAGCTGAGGAGTGGCTGGCCGAGCAGATGAACTCATTCGACATAACCTCATATCTGTGGAGCCTTGGACAGGCAAAGGGACGTGCTCAGCATGAGACTAGGCATTCACTAGATCTTTTACCACTGACCCAGGCTGGGACTGGTGTTGCTCCCCACAACAGGAGTACTAGTGGAGAGCTGATGGGTGACGCTATAGGGGATGCATGCCTTGCTTGGCTTGATGCAACTGTATTTGTTATTACTGCACACGTCAATCAACAGATTGGGTCTCTACCGGCATCAGTAGAGGACACTATGTCCTCAATTGGCAATCATTTAGATATCCTAAATGAAAAGGTCAACACGTTATCAGACTAATTTCATATATATTTCAACATTGCATATTGAGCTTTGCTAATCCATTTTTTACTTTTGTTTTTATCATTTCTTGCAATTTTTTATTATCTTTCTGTAATGAATAATATTGGTTAATATATTTCGTGTCTATGTATTTAAGTTCTCAACAATGTTTTAATTTACAATTTCATGTTTAATATTATATTCTTTCTTATTGTCTGGATATTTAAATTTTCAAATTTAAATTCAAATATACAAACGTTTGAACCTTAAGTACATACGTTCAAATATTAGTGCTTATCGTTATGAGAAGACATTAGATTTGAACTATATAGCATTAACATTCACATGTCTCTAGTAACATATGTAACTCATCTAGACAATATAAATTTAATTTTAAAATAGTATGTTCGCACATAAATCTTGTAATGTTCGAATAAACTACGAAACTATTTGTACATATAAATATATGTTCAAACATACTATCTATGTTCGCATGTCTAATTATATACGTTCCAAAGAACTAAATTAAAAAAAGATAGTATATTGTTAACGTTCAAAAGTATAATCCTTAATGTTCGAACGTTGATCAATTTATCTTTTAAGTGACGGTTTAAAGAAATTGCCACTAAGGTTATATTAGGTGACGAAGATTAGGTGAAGGTTTATTGATTGTCACAATTTCTAAACCAACATAGAAATTCAAATATGTTGTAGTGGGGTACACTTGAGGGGACGAAGTGATGGGGCTGAGAAGCACCACCCCTTGTTAAAATGGTGATCATATGAAAGTAAATAAGTAAATAAATAAATAAATTTGAAGCTGTACGAACTTAAGAGTTTTGAGTTTAAGAGAAGTAGACAAATAAAGTGTAATCTATAACATTTATTATATTTCTCTCTCATTTAATACCTTTAAATTTATACCCAAACATAAGGATACTTTGGCCAGTTTGGATACTGAAGTATTCTTAGATTTTATCATATATTTCATTTTCATAAATTACTCAAACATATTTTTTAATTTTAAATTTTCAACTTTTTCATTTGATTATTATCTAATGATCATTTTCCAAACACAAATTAATCTAATACAACTTTCACAAACTCTAAAATAAAATACAAAAAATAATACATTTTTTAAAATTTTAAAAATATAAATAATATTAAAAAGTTATATTTAAACAAATTAATTTATAATATTTTTATTTAACTTTTTTTTTTCATTTTCCAAAATTCAATAAAATATTTTAACTAGAAACTATTTCATCACTACTGACAGATATTATAACATATTTGAAGTTTCCATACGAACTCTTAGATATATTTCATGCTCATGTATCCTCCGAACTGCAAGGTGAAATTTGACAAGATAGTACCCCAGTGATAGGCCTTGTTTGGTTTTAGAAATCATTTCAACTTATCTCATTTAATCATTAAAAATTTTTCAAACTTTCAAACAAAATAAAATAAACGACTCAATTTTTTCAAAATTTAAAATAAAAATTATATTTTAATAATATTTATATTCAATTTTTATCTCAACTCAACTCAATTCAATTCATCTCAATTCACTATATATCCAAACAAGCCATTGTCTATATAGATAGTCTTTCTAATCTTTAAGGTCCAAATTAAAACTTTAGATAAACAGTAATAAAAACTTTATAAACTCTACTCTATCATAGATATCTATTTCTCGTACACTTGAAACGTATAACGTATGAAAGAAGACAACAATTTGCAAGAGATGACTATGGCCGGATAGAGACGAAACGTCCCACATGTAATTTCCACGAAATGACTAACTGTCCGTTGGAACTTAGGAAAGTGTTGGAGAAAAGCTCCAGCCTCCATCCATCCATGTGAGACATTATTATTAGATCATCAGCTAGCTTTAATAAATCTTCGGACTTTTGCTCAAAGTCAATATCATAACATTATAGGGGGGTGGGTACGTACAGGACAAGCAGCTAGCGGGTCCCTATCTAGCTAGCGAATATAAATATTGAAGTAGACATATATGTAGCATCTGATGCTTAATTAATCATCACATTCTGCCACAATTATTAGAATCATCATTTGATAGCAGCTTAGCTAGCTACTTCTACATATTAGATGATATTTACGATCGTGAAATTATATAAACATTACACAATTTTTAAAAAAGAAAAGTAAATTTAAAATTTATATTAAAAAAAAAGTTAACTTTCAATAGTAGAGTTTATTTTTTTTAAAACGATTACGTAATTTTTATATATTCTACGACTATATATAACATTACTCGTTATTTATATAACATACTTGATTTTAGGATAATTGATAATAGGCTTGCGTGGGGAGGAGGGTTAGGAAAGATTTAAAACAAAAATGATATTTTTACTGTGGATTAACATAAAAAAATAGTAAATTTATAATAAGTCATGTTGTGAAATTCTTTCTGTCTTAAGATAGAGTTGATATATTACCTCAAGACGTTATATCATGAGTTTGTATATTTAATTTTGTAAAATTCTTTATAATAATTTCGAAATTCCTTGGATCCAAAGAAATAGAAGTAAAAAAAATAAAAATAAAAATAAAAATCCATAGATCCGGTGATCGTTGACAAACAAACAACCAAATATATTTGGATCTAAATCCATGGAGGTGATCGTTGACAAACAAACCACCAAATATATATGGATCTTCATAGTACTGATATGGTCTTTAATCATCTTTAATTATACAAATCAATGCCTCATATGACTAAAGATAATAACATTGAGGCTGGTTTTAGAGCTATCATTCGTGGCTGAGAGGGATATGTTACAGGAATGAGGAACAATGATTTATATTCTGATGCATTACTAGTTGGGGCTTTTGCTGCACTACATGCAATTAAATTCTTTAAGAATTTGGGTTTAAAGCATTTCATATCATTAGTTGATTCTCTACAAGTTGTTGAAAAGATTCGAAAACAATAAGTTGATGGCACTTGTTGTGGCATGTTTATAGCAAAAATCATTGAGAATTTAGTAGGTTTTGATCAATGCTTAATGAACCATATTGGGAGGATTGAAAAAGGGTTCCTTATATGAATGCTACATACAATCGTAAAATGTGCAAATGTCACGCAATCATTTTAAAAAAGAGTGGGGTCCATAATTAAAAAGTTAGTTTTTTTTTTATATAGATCTTATATTAATTTACTTTTTTCAAAAAGATTGCACGTCGCTTACACAACCACGACTGTAAATATCATTTTTTTTTCTTTTCGGTTGGTGATGATGAATAAAGTTCAGTTTTTCTCTTAAAATAATAATAATAATAATAATAATAATAAAATTAAAGATGAAAAATAATATTACTTTTTATATATATAAAAAAAATCTGATTATATTTCCTAGCTTCTTTTTTATCAGAACTTTTTGCTCGATCTCAGTGATCAAAAGCAATTGACCGCAAGACTTTTACATACACCCATCGTAAAAAAATTAAAAGACTGTAGATATTTCATGATTAACAAACAGACACACGTACATATGTAGCTGTAAAGTGTGATAGGTTTTTAAGGGAAATCTTTGACTTGGTAAAAGAAAAATTGCTTCTTTTTTTTGTTTTTGTTCAATGATCACGTGGGGTTTTTGTTTTGGTTCAAGCAGCTTTGAGCAAAGGCTAAGCTGTTGATGGTGATGATTACTTTATCAAATGTTGTTAAAAGTATATAAGATCATGCATAAAAAGCTGTGGTTAATGGGCGCGCAGTACCCATGATGATAAGTTCCAAGACAATAATACAGAAATAATGTTGCATGGAGATCATCAAAGATTCTAGACAAAGTGCTAAGGATTGAAACAATAAAGCATACAAACTAAAGATCGGTCCTTCCCCAAACTTTAGGATCATGTAAATCTATATAATAATATTAAGATTTTTGTTTCATATAATTATATTTATATATTCTTTACAAGCTCTATTGATATGATTAGTTAAAATAGTTATTTTATAATAAAAATAATATAATTAATTATATTAATAAAAAATATATATATATAATATGTAAAAATAATTTCACATAAAATTTTTATAATATTAATGCATTTGCATCTTTCTTCAACAAACTTAAATGATGTACAACTAACTTACTGTGGCCAGCTTTGCAGGATGCATGCGTTATTTTCCTAGCTAGCTATAAGCATATATGATTGTGACAGATATATATATATATATATATATAGATGTATGAAATAATGTATGTATGCAATAGATTTGCTGGTTTAAAGAGAATTGATCTGGTTGCTATATATAGCTAGCCAGCTAGTCATGAACGTAATCCCATGTCCTACCATCGTATGCTTATTTAGGAAACGTGACCTTCCTTCTTTCTACTTTTTAGTTGGATGCATGGATGCATGCATGCAGATAATAATTAAAAGCAACATATACGCATATATTGTGAATCGCCATGCATGCCTTATATTTCATCATCACACATAAAAAACCTCATTAATTACCCGGCAAAGACATATCATCCAATCATCCATCATGTAGGGCATACTTTTTTTTTTTGTTGTTGTTGGTTTTTGACCATTGTACAGTAGCAGTACTTCTACTTCCACCGATATATATATATATATATATTGTAAAATAAATTGTATGACTACTTTTAGCTAGTCGTCAAATATGACGATGCATAGTAACCTTTGTACTCCTATATATATCGCTATAACCTTTAATGAAATTCATAAGTTTCATAACACGTTATCAGCACGACCTGCTCTCTCGCTGATCTGTCTCTCTCTCTTCTCTTTCTCTTATCTTTCTCTGAAGATAGAAAAAGGATTCCCGACACTACAGTTCTTTGATCCCATCTTTTTAGCACCCGATTTCAATGATGAAATTCTAAAGATGGGTAGATCCATCCTATCTACTGTCGGAGCCATTCTTTGTGCCTAGTCCAGGTGCAACAGAGGAAGATGACGGCGTCGGTCCCTCAAACCATTTCCATTAGCATATGGCAACTCCTCACGTCCACGGCGAGCTGGCGAAGATCCAGACGAATGGGACCATGTTCTCTCAACTGCACCGCCATAATTGAGGCCAGGAGCCAGTCATGGTGCATGCAGGGATGCTGCATATTTGTCTGTCTATGCATAATTCTCCAAGCTTCAAAGACCAGTTCATGGGTATAAGAGAAGGAGAAGAAGATTATGTTCGTGGGAGACTCCCTGAGTTTGAATCAGTTTCAGTCTTTAACGTGCATGACTCACGCATGGGTGCCCAGGTCTAAGACAACCTCCATACCGTGCCGCTTACTCTCCTCACTCAACTTCACCCACGCTCTCCAAAGCCGCTACAAAACCACGGAAGATCTCGACGAGGGGCTGCTCTGTTTCGGTTCTCTTCCCTGTGCTCGGAGATAGAAAAAGTTATCGTACGCAAAACATGTAGGCTTGCACAGGAGGAAGGTACTTTTATTATTATTATTAGATTTTGTCAGGAATGAAAAGTTAAGGATCCCTCGACAGTATATATGAAATTAGATTAGATTAGGCATATGGCTTTTTGCAAATTTCAAGGTGGTCATGTCAGCCCCCTTACCCACCTTGTAGTTTATTATTTAAGGAAAAAGTTAAGTAGACTGATAGAGTTCGGCAATTACTAAATAAAAAAAATATATATATATATATAAAATAATAAATAAAAAAAGGGTGGGGCGGCGGAAATGTTAGATATAAAATCCTAAGGGATTCCCACTTGCAAAATATTTGTTTTTTTAAATTATCAAAGACACGGGAGGAGAAGTTCAAGGGTAGTAGCAGCAGTACTGTGCGGTGGCAGCTTATGATTTGCCAACGTGGAACCGGTTGTTTTTGATGCACTTCAGTGGTCCAACACGAGATTCTGATAATTCTGAAGCTAGTGGCTTTTTACTTCAAGTAAGTTTTTCAATATATTATTTACAATTTCCAATATGAGTATTAAAAATTATATTTATTATTATTAATTGATTAAATTCTATGTTTATTTACATAGTTTACATACAAGTTTATTTATTTTTATATATACTTGTTATGAATTATTGATGATAAAATTTATCTTGGAATAGAAATTGAGCATCCCTGAAGGATCGCTTTAAATCAATAATTTTATTGAGTATCTCATAATAAAGGATCTATTGATTCTTTGAGATAATTTAAATGAGCAATATGTGTACCAAAAGGCTCATTATGATTTATGCACCTGAAGTTGCATAATTGAAAGTGTGTTGAGAAAAACCACTAAAGAATATATGTTTAAAATGAACGCCTCGAATGTGCTCCTGAAGTAGCAATATCGAGTGCAAAAGTTCATAATATATTCTAAATTTATATCTGGTTTTCTAGTGGTTAAGCAACATAATGAGATTTTGCTAAGAAATCATGAGCCACGTCCTACTAGTTCCACATCATTCCCTGAAGTGAATGAAATTGGATTTATATCATTCCCAGAAGAGAATGAAGAATTGTTTTCAAAGAAACCAAGAAATTGGACGTGGTGATGAATATCTTTATAGTATTTCAATGATTTCGAGCCAGAAGCTCGTATTGAAAATATTATCAGCTTTCTCTTTGAGATGATATTATGTTGATGAATCAAAAGTGATATGATTCAAAATATTTGTATCTTTTCATGATTATCTTGATCATCCAAAATCAATTACGATACGTGAATGATTTTCATATGGACGTCATAAAAGAACCAGAAGATTCTTTTACTATAAAGTTTTACCACCAGAAGTGGAAAGAAAGTTTTACCACCAGAAGTGGAAAGAAAAATTTGCTAGAAGCAAATAAGATGAAATATTCGACGTTATCATGATTATCATAGGTGAACTGGAAGTTCATATGATAATTAATGTATGGATGCAATAAGATAAAAGGTCTCATATTCTAGCTGCTAAAATCCCAGTGAGGATTGAAGTCCCTGCAGGGCAATTAAGAAATTTAGCAGTCTAATGAACATAAGACATGTATGAAAGCATGTGAGACTTATTGATACAAATGATAAAGCATCTCGGAAAGAGAAAAGCAAAAGAAAAGAAATCGGTGCTCCTGAAGAGGCCGTACCCACAAAACAAGCAATAAAGTCCATCTAAAAATTCTCTCATAATGAATACTCCTGAAGAGTATAATACTCCTGAAGAGTACCTCCTGAAGAGGTTTTCATGAAATGTCTTCCCTTGAAGAGGGACAGGTACCTGAAAATAACGAGATCTCGATATTACATTTCATGAGTAAATGAGAAATTATAGAGAGAAATAAAACCGTTGTCGACAACGTATTTTCATATAAGATGGCATTTGATATTACCAGAAGTAATAAAGAAAGTGAGCTCAGAATCGTCGAAGAATACCGACGTAAAATATTGGCCAAAATAGAAATAAACAATTCCTGCAGAATTGTTATCATGTGATGCATATGGACTTGAAGTCCAAACACTTATGAGGTGATGCTTGTTGAATATCAGTGGGTATTTGTATAAATGAAATGAAAATGTGATATATAAATCACGAATATATTTCCTGCAGAAATAATATTGATATGTTTTTGAAGTTAAAGAGATCATATGAGATTTGTATTAACTTGATAGTTACCAAGAATTTGGGTATACATGAAGCATATAATAATGAAGTACATATTCTATCAAGTCTTAAAATCCTTATATGATCTAATGCAAGGTAAACGCATGTGGAACATATTATTTTCATATATTTAAGTATTTATATTATCTTTTATTGCAGTTTATATAGATAATTTAAATGTCATTGAGGCTCCAGAAGAGCTCATGAAAACTGCAGAAAGCAGGAATTGATTATGAGGCTCCAGAAGAGCTCATAAAAACTGTAGAAATCAGTGATTGATTATGAGGCTCCAGAAGAGCTCATGAAAAATGCAGAAATCAGGGATTGATTATGAGGAAAAATAATCTCCTGTTATAGATGCAATCACAAAAAGATTGGATATGCAGTTAATGGATGTGGTCACTGCATATTTTTATGGGTCATTAGACCAAGGCATATATATGAAAATCCCTGAAGGATATAGAATGCCTGAAACTTCTAATCTGAATACATCCAGAAATATATATGAAAATCCCTGAAGGATATAAAATGCTTGAAGCTTGTTATCTGAGTACATCCAGAAAACAATCCGGACGCATGTGGTATAAACGCATTAGCGAATATTTATTGAAAGAAGGATTTGAAAAATAATCCAATATGCCCATGTGTTTTTATTAAGAGATTCTGGATTTGTTATTATTGCGGTTGATGATTTAAATCTTCTTGAAACTCCTGAAGAGATCAGAAGAACTGCACATATTTGAAATATAAAACCCTTTCGGTTTCAAGGGGGAGATAAATGTGCATTATTATATGAGAAATAAAATAGAGCACATAGAATATCTACCAGAAGATAGATACACAAATATGAATATTTGTGAAATTTTATTATCTTGAAGCAAAAATTACAGAAATTTGAGGCATTTTGCCTCATTCTTTAAACGCTCTTGTTCTTCAAGAATCTGCATGGCATCTCTGTCTAAAGGAGTAGGCAATCTAAAAGAAGATTTAAGCAGAGATTTTAATTTCCTATTCTCTTGCTTTGTTGATTCTATCTTCACGTTAGACTCCTGAAGAAGTCGCTGAAGGATAGAAATTTTCTCATGGAGTTTGTCCAAATCATAAGGTTTGGATTGTAGTCGCTGAGAAAATGCATAAATAGTTGAAGAGTAATGGGCACCGAGATTTACAAGCTCATAGATAGCTTCAACATCTGACTTATTAGTCAGATTAGCAACTGTGGTAGAAGCAGGAACAGCTGATGAGCTAGGTGCATAATGCCTTATATATTGGCCATGAGAAGATTGTTGAGCCATTGCAGAAAAAGAATGCAGAAAGAGATTGCAGAATAAAATTGCAGAAAGAGATTGCAGAGTAAGAATGCAGTATGATTACAGAAAAGTGAAGAAGATGAGATGCGAATGAAGATGAGCTGAATATCTCTTTTATATAGAAAAACTAAGCACCTCTATTGCTTCACGGCATCCCTCGTGAAGCATCTCTTTACAAGAGACGAGGCGTAGCATCATAGCCCTGCGGCGCCTGATAGCAGATGTAGCATTATAGCCTTTCGGCGCCTGACAGGTACATAAGAACTGTAAAATCCCGCGATGCTTGTCTGGCCTAAAAAAATGGCCACCGTTTTTGAATATAGAGGTTTGCGGCTTAATTTTGATAACTCCTCTAGTAATTATGTTATTTACAAGAACTCCAGAAGAGTACAACTCCAGAAGAGCACAACTCCAGAAGAGTAGTGAATTCAATGATCTTGGATCAATATGGTGAATTTCACTATAAAGTCCTGAGTACTCCAATGGTTGCTCGATAATTTGATGAGCAGAAAAATCCATTTCGTCCTGAAGACGATGGAGAAATTCTTGGTCTTGAAGTACCTTATCTCCAGTTCAATTGAAGCCCTGAATATGTGATTATTTGGATCAAGTCCACAATTAGATGGATATACAGATGCGAGTTATCTATCAGATCCACACAAGAAGATCATTGCAATTCATGAGAAGAAAGTTGAAATTGATGTCAAGAAGATACGGTCAAGAAATAATCTGGCAGATTTATTCACTAAAGCATTACCAACTGCAACATTTAAGAAGATTGTGCAAAACATTGGAATGCGGAGACTTGAAGACATATTATCATGCACTTTTCAGGGGGAGTAAAGTCTTGAAGACTTGTGCTGATTGTACTCTTTTTCCTTAGCTAAGGTTTTATCCCACTGGGTTTTCCTTTGCAAGGTTTTAATGAGGCAATCTTAAAGCACTTGGCGATATACAGAATATTGTACTCTTTTTCCTTCGTCATTGGTTTTTTCCCACTGGGTTTTTCCATGACAAGGTTTTAACGAGGCATATTCTTTATATGTGTTCATCCAAAGGGGGAGTGTTGTAAAATAAATTGTATGACCACTTTTAGCTAGCCGTCAAATATGACGATGCATAGTAACCTTTGTACTCCTATATATATCGCTATAACCTTTAATGAAATTCATAAGTTTCATAACAATATATATATATATCATTTGCAGTTTGGATTAATGCATGAGAGCAAAACTGCCTAATTTACAAGTAATCATGTTTGATATGATGTCAAGTCACGTTTCATTCATTTTAACCCTTAAGAGTACTTTAGGAGAGGCTGCAGCATATATTTTATAAGAGGGTGATATATCACGAATGAATTACGAAAAAATAATTAAATAAATTAATATAATTTAATCTTATTTATTAAATTTATTTTATAATAAAAATAATTTTATAATTTAACGAATTACATCAAACCACTTTAGTTTATAGAATTATTTTTATGTTATTCTTTTGTTACTAAAGTATTTTTCATATTATAAATATATTTCGAGTTGAAGTGTGATATCCCATATTTTAGTGTATTTTATTGAATGATTATTTAAATTATTATAATTAGTGATTCCCTTATTTTCAATTAAAGGTATTTTTAGGATATTATTTTATGATTTTAAAATTATGGAATTATTTTAACTTGCTTTCTTGATAGTAATTATTATTTTGTAGTTAAATTGTTCTTTAATTTAAATTAGTTTTTTTTTTGGCTTTAAAATTTATGTGTTGTTGAATTTTATTATTTTATTTTATTTAGTCACTACGTTCAAATTATTTTATTTTAATAAGTTACTGTGTTTAAATTATTTCATTTAACCCGTCATTTTAAAATTTATTTTCGTTAGATCAGTTTTGAGACCTCAAGCTGAAAAGATCGGACCTCATTTCTTTAATTTCATTTTTCTTTTTCCCTTTTTCTTTTTCTCATCTTTTTCTTTTCTCTTTTTCTTCTTTTTCCTCCCCTACTTCTCTCCTCCAGAACGACCCAGCCCCATCCCTCTCCCCCATCTATTTTCTTCCCCCACCTAGTGCCGCCTGTGAGCCACATTGGCGACACCGCCCCTCCCACCTGGTTTCCCATTGGCTAGCGACCATTCCTCTCCATTTTCAAGTCATCATGTGTCGCTACTAGCCCCCACACACAGCTGGAAGCCGCGGCTTCCTTGAGCTGGCGCGCCCCCGTGCTGCCACAATTGGCCACCATTCTTTCACCACCGACCCTCCAACTACCTAACCCACCATTCCTCAACCCCGATCCGCCACCTTTGAAGCCCCACCATCCCCAATTTGAGTATTTTGGCCTCCAACAGCGACCCACGCAGCCACCCACGACCAACCACCTCCACCAATAGTTTCACCAATACCCCTAATTCATACCCTAGCAATCCCTAATCTTCGTTTGTCCCCATTAAAAAGTTGAATTTTCGAGACCCATGGCCATAGTGCATTTTGCATTGTGACGTTGCTGTGCTGCCACCTTTTGTAGCTCATTGATCATCTGAAAATTATATTATAGCACTGTAAGTATTTTTCGAACAAATTTTAAGATTTAAATATATTTTGCATTAACAAATATTCTGTGAATTGGTTAGTTGTGCCGGAGTCCAAAGAGTTAGGGGTCGGTTGGAATGGAGATCGAAATTGTTTGTGCATTTGATTGATGTTGGGATTTGTTGGTTGCTGGATATTTGTTTCGTGTCATACATTGCATAGTGCACGCATGTTCATATTTGTAAAACGAAAACTGGATTTTTATATAATTGCATGCATGTTCATGTGCATATTTGAAAACTGGACTTTTATGTGATAAATAATTTTGGATATGTTTGAAATGAATGGATTGAACGGTTTGAGTCAGATGAACTGTAGGGATGGTAGTAAGTAGAGACGGTGGTAGAGTCCCGCCTGTGATTCCTGCTTACGGTGCATGCGGTAGAGATTGTGGTAAGCAGGGATGGTGGTAGAGTCCTGCCTGCGATTTTGCTTACAGTGCACACTATAGGGATGGTGGTAAAGTCTCGCCTACAGTATTCTGACAGATTGAAAGAGAGGTAAAAGAAACTGTAGGAATGGTGGTAAACATGGATAGTAGTAGAGTCCCGCCTATGATTCTCGCATATGGTGCACGTGGTAGGGATGGTTGTAGAGTCCCGCATGCGATTCCTACCTACAGTGTTAATTGGATATTTGGGTCATGTTGTCCAGATGATTAACACAAGAGGGGGGGTAAATTGAGTTGTATTTAAAAAAAATAACACTTATAAATCAAATATACAATATAAAATATAAACAAAATATGAAACAACAATAAATATAAAGAGTAAGGGTAAGAGAGAAGCAAACTCAGTATGTTAACGAGGTTCGGCCCTACTGCCTACGTTCTCGCCTCAAGCTAGCCCTTGAGGATATCTTAATTCACTATTCAATCTCTTTCAGGTGGAGATAGAAACCTATTACACCTTTGAACAACACCGCTACAAAGGATCCGTGTAGAACACCCTCTACACTTGCAATCACCTTACACGTGGTGATTCAACTATTCCCTGTGCAGAACAATTTCTACACACACAAGGGTTATACACACCCTTTTACTGATACAAGAATTGATAGTGGGTAGAATATCAGAAAACACTTCTCAATGAGTGAAATAAGAACAATACATCACAAACTATATCTCTCAAAATGAATAAAGGTTAAGGCTCAATGCTTAGAGAAGAGAGAATGAAAGTTTTGAATGAATATTGTATGCTCTTGGTGTTGTGAATGTGAAGCTCTCAAATGATCTATTTATAGGATATGAGACTTCATATTCAAATTTAAAAAGATTCACATGTCAAAGACATCATCATTCACTTTTCAAAAAATTCAAACCTAATCTTTTTACTTTTTGCATATGACAAAAGGAGCACACTTTACTTTTCAAAAATTTCAAACCTAATCTTTTACTTTTTGCATATGACAAAAGGAGCACACTTTACTTTTCAAAAGATTCAAACCTAATCTTTTACTTTTTGTATATGACAAAAGGAGCACACTTTACTTTTCAAAATTTTCAAACAAAGACATCTTCCTTTTGCATAAGTCAAGAAAAGCATCAATCACTTTTGAAAATATTCAAATAAAACATGCACATGTGAAAGATGACAATCAATCATCTTTAATATTTTCAAAGTTTAAACCTTTAATCATGGCATGCACATGTGAAAGATGACAATCAATTATCTTTCAAAATTTTCAAATTTAATTTTCAAAATATTCATGCACATGTGAAAAATGTATTTTAATATTTTATGATAAAATATTAATTTTTGAGCCTTAATCCTAATTTCAAATTTTTAAGAGATTTACAACATTACTCTATGACTTTAATGTGAACTTGTTTCCTTCTTGCTCATGCTTGGTTCTTTGATGTGCTTGACTCCATTGTGTAGATAACTTGAGCTTGAGACTCCTTTATTCTTTAAATTCATTTGTTATCATCAAAATCCATGTGTAGATTTATAATCACATGAAACTTAAAACCTTGGGTTCAATAGGCCATTTTCTGAAAAAATTGTGGATGTTTTAATGGATTGGATAATGTTTTGGACCAAAATTAGATTTTGGCATGTGTGAAAAATTGTTCATTTTGAAAAATGATGATTTTTGGATCTCATACATATGGCATCATGTTTATGCATTTTGTTATTGCATAAATACATTTTTATCCCGTGGGTTGGTTTGTATTATTACTTACATGTGGTACCATTTCTTGATGTCGTAGATTTTGATGCAGGTGAGGATGTAGGGTCTAAGAATGCAGCTCCCCTGGAGAAGTGATCGAGGATCACTTTCTTGTGAGATAAGATTTATGTCTTGCTTTGGTTATTATATTTTGGTTTATTTATGTTTTCATTGGATAATTGTATTACTTTTAAAACGTTTGTATTTAAGTAAAATTGTATTTAAAAAATTATAGTACTTAGTTGATTGACTTAACTTATTCGCTGCGTCTTTCGTCTTACATGTGTTGCATGTGCACACACTTAACACTTGTTGTTGGGCTGTGTGACTCATATTGTCATCATCCCAACGCCTCGATTTTCACGTGACTATACATGAGAGTTGGAGGCGTCACAGATGGTATCAAAACAGTTCAACTCTGGGTAAAATCATATGTCCCGTAGGTGCAATACCAAAAATTTTAAAATTGTGATTTGAAATTATTTTGTTTTAAGTATGTTATTTTAATTGTTTTATTTATTTATTTGTACGCTACTTTATTTGTTTTATTATAGGTTTATTTTAATTTATTGTATGTTATTTTGTTTTGTTGGTTTTATTCTATTTTATTTTGTTATTTTGTGGTGTTTTAATTTATTTTACTATATTATATTTTAAATTGTTTTGAGTTGAAAGTGGGGTTAAGGGTTATGCTATGACAAGAAGATGGTACTATCAAGAATACCATTGTTAGGCTTGAACATTTAGTGTAGTAGGTCTGAACTCTTAGCAATGTGGTTTGCTTTTATAATATCGAGGCTTGAAGAAAACAACATAGTCGGGGTGATCTCTTTAGGGAGTAGAATAATTGAGGTCTTAGGTTTCGTGGAGTTTATGAAATAGTGTATAGAGTAGGAGGTTGTAAGTTCAACGAAATTCAAGGATAGATTTATGAGGATTTGACCAAAGGTTTAAGGTTTTGCAGACTTTAGGAAACGAATTGTTATTATTTAATGTTGTAGATTTTGAAAGTTTCGGGAGTTAATTGTTTTGTTGTTGGATATAAGTTCATTGATCTAACAGATTTCAAAAAATGAAATTTGGTATAATTTAAGGTTTTAGGATGACAAATTTGAAGAATTGATTTGTAATAAGATTTGAGTTTTTAGTTCCGCATTCTTGGTATGATAGCTTGATTTAGTTTAGAGATTAATTAGGCTATAACCATTAAAATAGGATTGATCAGAGTTGAGCTATTGATATAGAGATTTTCAAGGAGAATATTTCTTTGGGAATTGAAGGTATTGATTTAGTTCGTGTATTTCTCTTAAGACTGAAGATTTGGATTAAATTCAAGAAATAATTGTTATTAATTCCAGGTTATATTGACAAGTCTTTGGATTGATCCATATCAAGTTTAAGGATGATAGATGGGGTGGCTTTAGGAGATGATTCTTGTTGATTTTGAGGATATCGGTCCGGATTATGAGATTGGTAGGAATTGATCACTTGTACATTGGAGAAGTATTAGTTTTGACTAAGGATGCATAGTAGTTGTGAGTGTAAGGATTTGGAGAGTGTAGGTCTTTGTTCCATTTTGGTTTGGAAGAAGTGGTTTTGGTATGTGTTAATTTTAATTTTATGCATGTGGTGAATTATATAGAGTACACAGTGAATTCGTGATATTATGAAATAATAAGGTGTTCAAATTTCATACCGATTTTGAGGAATTAGTGGTGACTTAAAATCTCTTGTAATTGGAGATTAATCATTTGGTTGTACAAATTTTGATTATTGATGGTTAATTTTGGAAGTGGCTATTAAGTTACCAACTTGTAGAATACAATGAAGGTTTGGAAGTTTTAGTATAGGAATTGATCGAGGTTAGCATAGTTTGTTGTATGAAAATGATAATTATTAGAATTTACTAGGTGTTGTATTAAGGTTCTTGTGGAAGTGAAGATTTTGGGATTACATGACCACCCTAGGAGTACTAGACGTGATGTGCCATTGGGAGACTAGTGCTAGTATGATGGAATCGCCTATAGGAGTTGACTTGAGAGAGCAATATCCGTATCCATTTGGGCGTTGATGGTTGTATGATTTTCCTAAGCGTGTTCTAGATTGTATCTTTTATCATGCTGAGCACTGATGTTTGACTTCACAAATTTTGAGGACAAAATTTATTTTAAGGGGGGTGATGTGATACTATGTATTTTAGTGTATTTTTATTGAATGATTATTTAAATTATTATAACTAGTAGTTCCCTTGTTTTAAATTAAATGTGATTTTCGTGGTATTATTTTATGATTTTTAAGTTGTTGAATTATTTTAACGTGCTTTCTTGATAGTAATTATTATTTTGTATTTAAATTGTTCTTTAATTTAAATTAGTTTTTTTTTTTTTGGCTTTAAAATTTATGTGTTGTTGGATTTTATTTAGTCACTACATTCAAATTATTTTATTTTACTAAGTCACTGAATTTAAATTATTTTATTTAACTTATCGTTTTAAAATTTATTTTTGTTGGATCAGCTTTGAGATCTCAAACTGAAAATGTCGGACCTCATTTCTTTCATTTCATTTCTTTTTTTATTTTTTATTTTTTATTTTTCTCCTCTTTTTCTTTTCTCTTTTTTATTTTTTTGGTCTTCTTTTTCCTCCCCTGCTTCTCTCCTCCCATGCGACCCAACCCCCTCCCTCTCCCCCTTCCGTTTTCTTCTCCCCCATCCAGCGCCGCCTGTGAGCCACACCGCCCCTCCCACCTAGTTTCCCACTTGCCGGTGACCCTCCCCCTCCATTTTCAAGCCACCATGTGCCGCCGTTAGCCCCCACGCACGGCTAAAAGTCATAGCTTCCTTGAGCGGGCGCGCCTCTGTGTCGCTACCATTGGCCACCATTCTTTCACCACCGACCCTCCAACTACCTAACTCACCATTCATTAGCCCCGATCTGTCACCTTTGAAGCCCCACCATCCCCATTTTCAATTTGAGAATTTTGGCCTCCAACCGCCACCCACGACCAAGCACCTCCACTAGTAGTTTCACCAACACCCCTAAGCCCTATCCTAGCAATCCCTAGTCTTCGTTTGTCCCCATTCAAAATTTGGATTTTTGAGACCCACGGCCATAGTGCATTGCACTATGACGTTGTTGTGCTGCCACCTTTTGCAGCTCATTAATCATTCGAAAATTATATTCTAGCGCTGTAAGTATTTTTCGAACAATTTTTGGGATTTAAATATATTTTGCATTAACAAATATTCTGTGAATTGGTTGGTTGTGCCAGACTGAGTCCAAGAAGTCAGGGGTCAGTTGGAACGGAAATCGAAATTGTTTGTACAATTGGTTGATGTTGGGATTTGTTGGTTGTTGGATATTTGTTTCTTGTCATACATTGTATAGTGCACGCATGTTCATGTTTGTAAAACAAAAACTTGGTTTTCACGTAATTGCATGCATGTTCATGTGTATATTTGAAAACTGGATTTTTATGTGATAAATAATTTTGGGTATGTTTGAAATGAATGGATTGAACGGTTTGAGTTATAGGAACAGTAGGGATGGTGGTAGAGTCTCGCCTATGATTCCCGCATATGGTGTACGCATTAGGGATGGTAGTCAATAGAGATAATGGTAAAGTCCCGCTTGCAATACCCGCCTACGGTGCACGTGGTAAAGATAGTGGTAAGCAAGAATGGTGGTAGAGTCCCACCTATGATTCCTGCCTACGGTGCTCTGATAGATTGAAAGAGAGGTAAAAGGAACTGTAGGGATGATGGTAAGCATGGACAGTGGTGGAGTCTCGCCTGTGATTCCCGCCTACTGTGCATGCGGTAGGGATGGTGATAAGCAGGGATGATAGTAGAGTCCCTTCTGCGATTCCTGCCTATGGTGCATGCGGTAGGGATGGTGGTAGAGTCCCGCATGCGATTCTCGCCTACATTGTTAATTGGATATTTAGACAATTTTATGAAAAAATGACGGATGTTTTAATGGATTGGATAATGTTTTGGGCCGAAATGAGATTTTGGCGTGTGTGAAAAATTGTTCATTTTGGAAAATGATGATTTTTGGATCTCATGTATATGACATCATGTTTATGCATTTTGTTATTGCATGAATGTATTTTTATCTCGTTGGTTGGTTTGGATTATTACTTACCTGCAGTACCGTTTCTTGGTACCGTAGATTTTGATGCAGGTGAGGATGTAGAGTCTGAGGATGCGGCTCCGCCGAAGAAGTGATCGGGGATCACTTTCTCGTGAGATGAGATTTGTGTCTTGCTTTGGTTATTATATTTTGGTTTAATTATGTTTTTATCGGATAACTGTATTACTTTTGAAACGTTTGTATTTAAGTGAAATTGTATTTAAAAATTATGATACTTAGTTGATTGACTTAACTTATTCGCTGCATTTTTCGTCTTACACGTGTTGCATGTTCACACATTTAACACTTGTCGTTGGGATGTGTAACCCGTGTTATCCTCGTCCCGACGTCTTGATTTCCACCTGTTTGTACGTAGGAATTGGGGGCGTCACATGAAGTCATGCCGATTAGTTCTAACATTCATGCAACTTTAATAATTTGATTGGAATATGTTGGATTATTTTAAACATTTTAAAGAAATCTTATCTTTTAGAATTTTCCTTCAATGTTATTTTTTATTAGTTCCGCGTTAAAAAACAATCAAATTTTTAATAGTTTATAAGTGAATGAGTTTCATGATATATAAAATAGAATATAAGAATAGACACATAGTGGTAGTGTCACCCAGTGTGAAGTACTGACTATATGCATGCGACGCATTGACGATTTAGCCAATTTAGCATGTAATTATCGTTGCAAGTGACGGATTTATTTTAATTAAACGATATGAAGCATTTCTTGATGATATATTCTTGCATTCATGGGATGAACAAACGGCAGAATTAATAGGGAACTACTTGATCAGAAAGGTAGGCATATATGCAATATTCGATCTAGCTAAAAGAAAACTAATATTAATCTTCATGATGATGATGAAGAAGATGATCTGGGTGTGAGAAGTGCACGTAGCTAGACAGATATAAGGACCAGGAATAAAGAAGAGAAAAAGAGGAAGGGGCCGGGACTCCCACTACAAGTAGTACTGCAAGGAAAGTAGAGGCATTTGAGTAATTAGCAGCCACGTAACATTGAATAAATGCTGTGCAGAGTACAGACATGTGGAGCATTTTTAGGAGGCTGAGAAAATGACGCCAAGTCTTCCATTAAGACCATATATATATATATATATATATATATATATATATATATATACATACACGTACATAATACATGATAGATGTACGAACTACTTGGCCGGGTTTCGTGGATCACACAGACAGATCAGACAACTTCCCCTATTAGGCCACACCATACACAAGTTTGGCAGCCCCTACCAGCATTGTGACATATTTGTGGTAATAAAAACAAAGGACGGATCTAAGGCTGCGTTTGGTTTGGATCACCAGGTTATCTTTGATAATTTGAATTGATTTATAAATAATAATATTTTATATATTTTATTTAGATGTGTTTAAATATAAAATAGCTTCATGAGATATATATTTGAAGGAAAATACTAATATATCTCCCGAGTTTGCTTATTAATTCTGACTACTCATATATTTAATTTTTTTTAATTTTTTTTCTTTATTTAAAGATTAGAAAAGTAACTTTTAGTATATTAATATATTTTTTATTTTTAAAAAATATTTAAATATTTTAAAAATATAGAAGAAGAAAAAAATTATACTAGTAGACACGCTCAACTATCAAAACTATTTGAACATATGAAGTAATATAGATCTTAACTTTTTATGAATAATTTACAAAAAAAAAAATTTATCAAAGATTTCTTTGAAATAAATTGACGTGATTTTATCTTCCAAACATAGCCTGTTTTCCACATGATCCATCCATACCTCACAGTGTTGTAAACGAAGAGGGAATTCTTCATGCACAGCTCAAGCTGGAGGCACCTCCACTCCTAGATATTAGGCTTGCATGCTATATATGTATGTCATAAACAATAAATAAAAATTTATGTGTAGTCAATTTTAAGTATTTTTTATACACTTCACTAATATAATTGATTCAATCACTATTTTTTAATATAAAACAACTATTTTATCCAATCATATCAGTAGTGTAAGCAAATAATATATAAAAGTGACTATATATAACAAAACTCAAATATAAATAACCTGTTAGGTAATAAAAATGTGTAAATAATTTAATTTAAATACATGAGATCAATTAATGGGCTTAGGTAGTTATATGTATATATAAAAAAAAAAATTACAATAATATTTTTTTTAAAATATTATTATTTTTTCATTTTATCCTCATTTATCAATAGGACTATAGACGTAGTCCCCCATTTAAGATTACAAATAAAATTTCTCATATATATATGTGTTCAGAAAGTTGAATCTATTTCATAACAGATTTATATTATTAACTTGAACAGTACAGTTTTAATAATAATAATGATCATGTGTATTAATTACTAGTTATTTACATGATTTCATTAATTTACAGAAAATTCCATTGATTATTTATTCATTGGAATGATCATAAGTTAATCAAGAAGCTCGTAAATAAGCTCAAAAAACTATTCAAAAATAAATAAATAACTAAAATTATCAATGATGAGCAGCTCGACTAGTTCAGTTTGGGCTTAATTAAAAATAAATAAATAAATATTAAACGTTCGATACCCGGCTTATTGACAAAGGTTGTCTCCTTTATAAAGAACGTGTGCATATCATGTTTATAATTCTAGAGGGCAGGGGGAAAAAATAAAGATCTAGCAATGGCATCTGTTCCTGTTTTTTTTTTAATGGAAAATTGACTTTATTCATGTTAAACCTAAGATTTCAAGTTTTGTGTAATTATATATTTACACATAGATTTTGATGATAACAAATGAATTCATAGAATAAAGGAGTCTCAAGCTCAAGTTATCTACACAATGGAGTCAAGCACATCAAGAAACCAAGCATGAGCAAGAAGGGAGCAAGTTCACATTAAAGTCATAGAATAATGTTGTAAATCTCTTTAAAATTCGAAATTAGGATTAAGGCTCAAAAATTAATATTTTATCATAAAGCATTAAAATACATTTTCCACATGTGCATGAATATTTTGAAAATTAAATTTGAAAATTTTGAAAGATAATTGATTGTCATCTTTCACATGTGCATGCCATGATTAAAGGGTTGAACTTTGAAAATATTAAAGATGATTGATTGTCATCTTTCACATGTGCATGTTTTATTTGAATATTTTCAAAAGTGATTGATGCTTTTCTTGACTTATGCAAAAGGAAGATGCCTTTGTTTGAAAATTTTGAAAAGTAAAGTGTGCTCCTTTTGTCATATGCAAAAAGTAAAAGATTAGGTTTGAATTTTTTGAAAAGTAAAGTGTGCTCATTTTGTCACATGCAAAAAGTAAAAAGATTAGGTTTGAAATTTTTGAAAAATGAATGATGATGTCTTTGACATGTGAATCTTTTTAAATTTGAATATGAAGTCTCATATGCCTATAAATAGATCATTTGAGAGCTTCACATTCACAACACCAAGAGCATACAACTCTCATTCAAAGCTTTCATTCTCTCTTCTCTAAGCATTGAGCCTTAATCCTTTTTCATTTTGAGAGATATAGGTTGTGCTGTATTGTTCTTATTTCACTCATTGAGGAGTGTTTTCTGATATTCTACCCACTATCAATTCTTGTATCAGTAAAAGGGTGTGTACAACCCTTGTGCGTGTAGAAAGTGTTCTACACAGGGAATCGTTGAATCACCACGTGTAAGGTGATTGCAAGTGTAGAGGGTGTTCTACACGGATCCTTTGTAGCGGTGTTGTTCAAAGGTGTAATAGGTTTTTACCTCCACCTGAAGGAGGTTGAATAGTGAATTCGGGGATCCTCAAGGGGTAGCTTGAGGCGAGGACGTAGGCAGTGGGGCCGAACCTCGTTAACATACTGAGTTTGATTCTCTCTTACCCTTACTCTTTATATTTATTGCTATTTCGTATTTTGTTTATATTTGATATTGTATATTTGATTTATAATTGTTATTTTTTTTAAAAACAACTCAATTCACCCCCCCTCTTGTGTTAGTCATCTGGGCAACAATTGGTATCAGAGCTAAAGCTCTGTTATAAGATTAACTATCTTTTGAGTTAAGATCTTATGGCTAACATTGCAGCTTCATTTGGTGAAGGTCAATCTAGCAGTCGGCCTCCACTCTTTTGTGGAGACAATTATTCATTCTGGAAAGTTAGAATGAGAATATTCCTTCAGGCTCAAGGTCGAGAGATCTGGAAATGCATTGTAAATGGACCTTATATTCCAACAAAAGTGGTTGGTGGAGTAAAGGTCAAAAAGGAAGAAGAAGAGTTTGATCGTGAAGACGATAGACTTTATACTTTGAATTTAACTGCTATGAATTTATTATATAATGCTCTCAATGGTAATGAGTTTAATAGAGTAATGACTTGTGCTACGGCAAAAGAAATTTGGGATAACTTGGAAGTTACTTATGAAGGAACTTCTCAAGTTAAGGAATCAAAAATTTATATTCTTACTCATGAATATGAAATGTTTAAGATGAATGATGATGAATCTATTTCTAGCATGCACACTCGTTTTACTAACATCATAAACAGTTTGACAGCTCTTGGTAAAGTTTATTCCAAAGTGGAAATGGTAAGAAAAATTCTCAACTCTCTACCAAAACGTTGGGAATCAAAAGTGACAGCGATTCTTGAAGCTAGAGACCTCAAGAAGCTCGAAGTGAATGAACTCATCGGGTCACTTATCACCCATGAGTACACATTGAAAAGAGGAGAAGAAGAAGGAAAGCCAAAGAAGAGCTTGGCACTTAAAGCTGTTCCTCATGAAAGTGAAAGTGATGAAGATGAGGAAAATGACGATAAAGATGAAGAAGTTGCGATGATAACAAGAAGAATTCAGAGATTCTTAAAGAAAAATAAAACTCCTCCGAGGAAATCATTCAAAAAGTTTTCCAAGAAAGATTCAGGTAAAAATGATACTTTAATTTGTTATAAATGCAATAAGCCTGGTCATATCAAGCCAGATTGTCCCCTGCTAAAGAAAGATCGAAACAAAGGCAAGAAAGCAATGAAAGCTACATGGGATGATGATTCAAGTAGCTCAGATAGTGAAGCAAGCAATGAAGAATCAGCAAATCTCTGTCTTATGGCTAAAGATGATATTGAGGTAACAAATTTTGATAATATTGAAAATCCTTCATATGAAGAATTGCAAAATGTTTTAGAAGAGGTATATGAAGAATTTGAAAAATTGGGTATCAAATATACTGCTTTGAAAAAGAAAAATTCTTCTTTAACAAACGAAATTGATATTTTAAGAAAAGAAAATATTGTTTTGAAAGACGAAAATCTTGAGTTGAAGAAAAAGAAAACTGATTTAGAAAATATTGTTGAAAACTTTACGAATGGAAAAAGAAATTTTGAAAAACTTCTTGGTAGTCAAAGATGTGTTTTTGACAAGGCAGGCTTGGGATATATGCCAAAACAAAAGTTCAAACCTTATAAAAACTTCTTTGATAATCCTTCTACATCAAAGTCTAATATTCAAAATTCTTTTCATAATAAGTTTGTCAAAAAAGGATACTATTATAATCATTCAAGATTTTCATATATGTCACATGCTATTTGTAATTTTTGTAATAGAAATGGTCATAATTATCATACTTGTCCTATTAGAAGAAAACATACAATGACTATTAGGGCCATATGGGTACCTAAAAATCTTGTTTCTTCTAATACTAATAAATAAAGGACCCAAAGAACTTGGGTACCAAGAAAAATCATTTTAATTGTTTTTATAGGTATGCATGAAGTCCTCTACAAGCAAAAACAAATGGTTTTTAGATAGTGGATGTTCAAGACACATGACGGGAGACAAGACTAAGTTCTTTGATCTTAGATCTAAAGAAGAAGGACACGTGACATTTGGAGACAACTCGAAAGGGAAGATCGTGGGAATAGGTAAAATTGGTAATAAATCTTCTCTCATAATTGAAGATGTTCTACTTGTTGAAGGTCTAAAACATAATCTTTTGAGTATAAGTCAATTATGTGATAAAGGATTTACAGTTACTTTCAAAATGGATAAGTGCATTATTTTGAATGATCATGATTATAACATTTGTTTTACTGCCTTTAGAAGTAATAATGTTTATACAATCGATTTTGAAGAAATTACCTCACAAGATGCTATTTGTTTTTCAGTACAAAATGAAACTAATTGGTTATGGCATAGAAGACTAGGTCATGCCAACATGGAACTTATTTCCAAACTTTCAAAAAATGATCTTGTGAGAGGTTTACCAAAGGCAAATTTTCTTAAAGACAAAATTTGTGATGCATGCCAATTTGGTAAACAAACAAAAACTTCTTTTAAAACCAAGAAATATATTTCCACTACTAGACCACTGCAACTGATACACATGGATCTTTTTGGACCAAATAGAGTTGCAAGTCTAGGAGGAAAATATTATGCTTTTGTTATTGTTGATGATTTCTCTAGATATACTTGGGTCATCTTTCTTGCTCATAAAGATGAGGCACATAATGCTTTTACCAAGTTATGCAAGAGAATTCAAAATGAAAAGGGCTATACTATTTCAAGTATCCGAAGTGATAGGGGAAAAGAGTTTGTTAATAAAAATATTGAAACATTTTGTGATGAAAATGGTTTTGTGCATAATTTTTCTGCTCCTCGAACTCCTCAACAAAATGGGGTAGTAGAGAGGAAAAATAGATCTCTTCAAGAGATGGCAAGAACAATGCTTAATGAGAACAACTTGCCTAGTTATTTTTGGGCCGAAGCGGTAAGTACTGCATGTTATGTTATAAATAGAGTTATGTTAAGGTCTAAATTAGATAAAACCCCCTATGAGCTTTGGAATGAGAAAAAGCCCAACATTGGTTACTTTCATGTATTTGGATGCAAATGTTTTATTTTGAATGACAGGGATAATTTAGGCAAATTTGATGCAAAATCGGATGAAGGTATTTTTCTCGGGTATTCTACAAATAGTAAAGCTTATAGAGTATTCAATAAAAAGACTTTAACTGTACAAGAATCTATGCATGTAGTATTTGATGAATCTAATTCTCTACTCTCCAAGAAATCCATTGATGAAGAAACAGGAGGTATAAATAATACAGAAAGTCTCAATCTCAACAAAGAGAACACAATAGAGGAAGTCCAACATGGAGACATCAGGAAAGATCATCAAAATTTAATACGAGATGCAACCAAACAGTGGAAATTTGTGAAAGATCATCCAGTGGAACAAATTCTGGGAGAACCTTCACAAGGTGTAAGCACTCGATCATCTCTTAGAAATATTTGCAATCATACTGCTTTTTTATCTCAGATTGAACCTAAAAATATTGATGAAGCACTTCTTGATGAATCTTGGATTCTAGCTATGCAAGAAGAGCTTAATCAATTTGAAAGAAATGATGTTTGGACACTTGTTCCTAAACCCAAAAATCATACTATTATTGGAACAAAATGGGTTTTTAGAAACAAGAAAGATGAGTCCGGAGTCATTACTAGAAATAAGGCTCGACTTGTAGCCCAAGGTTACAATCAAGAAGAAGGAATTGATTATGATGAGACATATGCACCAGTCGCAAGATTAG
Organism: Carya cathayensis; assembly: GCA_011037825.1. Lineage (NCBI taxonomy): Eukaryota > Viridiplantae > Streptophyta > Magnoliopsida > Fagales > Juglandaceae > Carya > Carya cathayensis. Next base: position 827,810 of record QGSO01000241.1, read on the forward strand.
AAGCTATTCGAATGCTACTTGCATATGCTTGTTATAAAGATTTCAAACTTTTTCAAATGGATGTTAAAAGTGCTTTCTTAAATGGTTTTATAAATGAAGAGGTATATGTTGAGCAACCTCCAGGTTTTGAAAATCATATTTCTCCAAATCATGTTTTCAAACTCACAAAAGCACTATATGGACTCAAACAAGCTCCTAGAGCGTGGTACGAGAGACTCAGTGGTTTCTTGATTAAAAAAGGTTTCTCAAGAGGAAAAATCGACACAACTCTTTTCATTAAATACGAAAATGATGATATTCTTTTGGTTCAGATTTATGTTGATGATATAATATTCGGTGCTACTAATGAAAATATGTGTCAAGTTTTTGCTAAGACTATGCAGGATGAATTTGAAATGAGCATGATGGGAGAACTTACATTCTTTCTCGGATTGCAAATTAAGCAAGTAAAAAGTGGGACATTCATCAATCAATCAAAATATATTAAGGAATTGCTGAAGAAGTTTGGGATGGAAGGTGCTAAGGAAACTGGAACACCAATGAGCCCATCTACTAAACTTGATAAAGATGAATCCGGTAAGACAGTTGACTCGAAAGTATATCGAGGTATGATTGGTAGCTTATTATATTTGACAGCCAGTAGACCAGATATTATGTTCAGTGTGTGTTTATGTGCACGTTTTCAATCATCTCCAAAAGAATCTCATTTAATTGCAGTTAAGCGCATTCTTAGATATCTTAGTGGTACAATTAACCTAGGGTTATGGTACCCTAAACACACATCTTTCGATCTAATCAGCTACACAGATGCAGATTATGCTGGTTGTAAAATAGATCGAAAAAGCACTAGTGGAGCATGTCACTTCTTAGGTCATGCATTAGTTTCCTGGTTTAGTAAAAAACAAAATTCTGTTGCACTATCTACTGCTGAGGCAGAATATGTTGCTGCGGGTAGTTGTTGTGCTCAAGTTCTTTACATGAAGCAACAACTTGAAGATTTTAAACTCATGTATAATCACATTCCAATCAAATGTGATAATACAAGTGCTATAAATCTTTCAAAAAACCCAATACAACATTCTAGAACTAAGCATATTGAAATAAGATATCATTTTCTTCGAGATCATGTGCAGAAAGGCGATATAGTACTAGAGTTCACAAACACACACGATCAGTTAGCAGATATATTCACAAAACCTTTACCAGAAGATAGATTATCTATGATTAGAAGAGAAATAGGTATGATGCATATTATGAATATCTCTTAAAAGACAGATCAAAGTTCATAAAAATAGATAGATTTTTCTTAAATACTTTTACATAAACTTGAGGTTCTTAGCCTCATGTTTGAGACGCTCATTCTCTTCATACAATATCATGTCATCCCTATTCATGGGAACTGGCAAGCGGAATGAAGAATCCAATAGAGATTTCAACTTTTTATTCTTCTGCCGAAGGATTCCTTCCCTTGTGTGAGACTCTTGAACAATTCGTTGAAGTACAACAATTTGTTCCTTAAGCTTTTCAACCTCATGGTTTTTTGCTTGAACCCGCTGGGAAAAAGCAACAATAGAGGATGAGTAGCGAGTCCCGAGACTCACCAAGTCGTAGATAGCATCGGAGTCTGACTTATTTGCCATACTATTATTTTCTTGCTGCAACATAGCACCAATGGCAGCTGCAGAAAGGACAGGAGGTTGAGATGTAGAAGAATGAGCCATTGAGAAAGGAATTGAAAACTTAAAGCGAGAATGTTGAAGGAATGCAGATGAGTTATAGAGATAAGAAGAAAACTTGATGCGGATTGGATGAACTTTAAGACTGTTTTTATAGAGATAGTATAAAGAACAAGACGAGCTATCATCCAAGTCAAAGAGCAATGTGTTTTTTCCCGATCAGTGAAAAAGACATTTTTTTTAGAAACTCGGAGCCTTCAATCTCGTTTGTCAACAACATCAGGCGATTTGTTTCTATCTTCAACCGCACTAAATTCATAGAGTTAGGCCTCGAGGCTTTGCAGGACTTGTCGGGTCACGGACGGCTCTCTTTTTCAACTATCTACAGTGTTTTTTAACGCACCGTTTTCTTCAGTCTATTTACTTGCTGTCGATCCTTTTTAATGATGCCAAAAGGGGGAGAAGTTTTAGACTAGAACATTAATATTGTTTAAATTGTTAAACTTGTTATATATGCTTGGAATTATATTTATTTTTTTTTTTTTGAAAAACTAACGCACATTCTCAGGGGGAGCTTAAGTATTAATACAGGCTTCAGGTTCTATCAAGTATTTGTCATCATCAAAAAGGGGGAGATTGTTAAACCTAAGGTTTCAAGTTTTGTGTAATTATATATTTACACATGGATTTTGATGATAACAAATGAATTCATAGAATAAAGGAGTCTCAAGCTCAAGTTATCTACACAATGGAGTCAAGCACATCAAGAAACCAAGCATGAGCAAGAAGGGAGCAAGTTCACATTAAAGTCATAGAATAATGTTGTAAATCTCTTTAAAATTCGAAATTAGGATTAAGGCTCAAAAATTAATATTTTATCATAAAGCATTAAAATACATTTTCCACATGTGCATGAATATTTTGAAAATTAAATTTGAAAATTTTGAAAGATAATTGATTGTCATCTTTCACATGTGCATGCCATGATTAAAGGGTTGAACTTTGAAAATATTAAAGATGATTGATTGTCATCTTTCACATGTGCATGTTTTATTTGAATATTTTCAAAAGTGATTGATGCTTTTCTTGACTTATGCAAAAGGAAGATGCCTTTGTTTGAAAATTTTGAAAAGTAAAGTGTGCTCCTTTTGTCATATGCAAAAAGTAAAAGATTAGGTTTGAATTTTTTGAAAAGTAAAGTGTGCTCATTTTGTCACATGCAAAAAGTAAAAAGATTAGGTTTGAAATTTTTGAAAAATGAATGATGATGTCTTTGACATGTGAATCTTTTTAAATTTGAATATGAAGTCTCATATGCCTATAAATAGATCATTTGAGAGCTTCACATTCACAACACCAAGAGCATACAACTCTCATTCAAAGCTTTCATTCTCTCTTCTCTAAGCATTGAGCCTTAATCCTTTTTCATTTTGAGAGATATAGGTTGTGCTGTATTGTTCTTATTTCACTCATTGAGGAGTGTTTTCTGATATTCTACCCACTATCAATTCTTGTATCAGTAAAAGGGTGTGTACAACCCTTGTGCGTGTAGAAAGTGTTCTACACAGGGAATCGTTGAATCACCACGTGTAAGGTGATTGCAAGTGTAGAGGGTGTTCTACACGGATCCTTTGTAGCGGTGTTGTTCAAAGGTGTAATAGGTTTTTACCTCCACCTGAAGGAGGTTGAATGGTGAATTCGGGGATCCTCAAGGGGTAGCTTGAGGCGAGGACGTAGGCAGTGGGGCCGAACCTCGTTAACATACTGAGTTTGATTCTCTCTTACCCTTACTCTTTATATTTATTGCTATTTCGTATTTTGTTTATATTTGATATTGTATATTTGATTTATAATTGTTATTTTTTTTAAATACAACTCAATTCACCCCCCTTCTTGTGTTAGTCATCTGGGCAACAATTCATTTATCATAAAAAAGTTATATCTATGACCAGATACATATAGAAAAATTATCAAATCACAAACTAATTACTGCGTTTGAAGCTCTATAAGTATACAAATTCTTTTGTGATTAATATAGTTTTAATTACTATTGTAGCTCTCTACAGACAAATCGTCTAAGAGATTATACTCTACCTAAAATAGAGATTCATACCCCACCCTCGTTTGTTTTTAGAGATGAGATGAGATGTGAGATTAAAGATGAAAGTTAAATAAAATATTATTAGAATATATTGTTTTAATATTATTTTTGTATTGGAAATTGAAAAAGTTGAATTGTTTAAGTAAGATGAGATGAGATATTTTGTAATGTAAAAGTGAACAAGGATCTTTATGGACAAAATGTCCAAGAGATGATCTCTCTCTCTCTTAACTAAACAAAAGGAAATAACAATAAAAACATAAAGATAGATGTGAAAATGACGAATTACAGTTTAGATCTACTTCGAAATAAGTTTTAACTTGTGTCTATTTCTTTTTCATATATATGCTTAGACAACTTGCTGTCACAAACTATATACCATACATATTATATATATATATATATATATATATGGTTCCGAAAAGTATCATCAGGAAACTGATCAAGATCTTTCGCAGATGAATGTATCCACATAAAAGGCAATTTTTTCTTCCGCAGAGAAATATTATTCATCATTCATTTGTCATCTTTTCATTTTTTTCTAATTTGACATTGTGAAATCATTATTTATCTAGAAAGTTTAGACCTATCATGGATATAATAAGTAGATTTAATTCTTGATATTTTTTAACACTCTCCCTCATGTTTGGGCCATAGTCGGAGACATCAACTGATTAGAACCGATAGTTTAATGAAAGATATATTTAAGGGCATGTTTGGAAAGTTAGATAAGATTAGAAATATTATCTAACCATTAAAAATTTTCTAAACTTCAAAACAAAACAATTTTTCAAACAATTTTTTAACTTCATTATATTTTTATTTAACTTTTTTTCTTTCATTTCCCAAAACTTAATAAAATATCTTAACTTAAACCATTTGACTATTATATATTTATAAACTATTTAACTACTATTCACAAAATTCATATCTCATCTCATTATCCAAACATATCCTAAAATGATGGTTAATAGCATTTATTTTATTTTTTCGTGCATATAAAGTTTTTAGTCCTGAGCTCAGAAGACAACAAATGGCCGACAATGGCCACCTATGGTATACTTTCCCATATTATATTGCCTATGAAATAAACAAGCCGTAGTGTTGAGTAAAGGGAGAAAGGTAGTGTTTATGGGTTGATTTCTTTTTCACTTCAACAAATTCATCATATACCATGAATGTAGGCGGCACCTTTGCATATGATCAGGCGCTAAGATGGTTACGGTTTACCAAAACAATATTGAAAATGCTTTAGATTGTTGCTTATTTACGGAGCAAACACATTTGGATTAAATTCTCTTGGTCCACACTTTGAGACACAAATACATATGCTTACAAATCACTGATAGATACGAAAGTATCATATAAATTACATGTGTACTTCATCAATTGCACCAACCAAGATGAATGAATATGACATTTGGAAAAGAGTAATGCTATAGACAGTTGTGGAGTGCGCAAGTGCTGTGCAGTAACTTTGAAAAAGAGTAGAGTCTATTATTAAAAAATTGATTTCTTTTCATGTGGATCATGTATTTAATTATTTTTTTCAAAATAATTATACAACACTTACGCACTCATAACTGCAATTATAATTTCCCTAAAAGAAAGGTCTCACAATTTCATTCTTGTTTACAGGGGTCTAGATTCCATTGGCTGAGCTTTTCAACCTTCAACTAACACATGTATATTTAAGATCCTCATACAACAGTAAAGTAATATTACCAGAGATATAGCTACATTTAATATTGCTTAGAATTAGAATATGTCATAAAACCATGCAATTAAAGTGTGTCGAACCTTTAACTTCATAATTGAGCATTTGAAGGCCAGGAAGCCAACAAAATGTAGTCGTCCAAAAAGAAATAGGAAAAGAAAAGGATAAGAAAGAAAAGAAAAAAAGAGCAAAAGAAAAGGCATGTCCTGAATTGACCAAGGAGCTACTGCAGATTGAGCCGTGCAGCCAAAGGCTTAAAGTAAATGGTAAACCATTTTTGTCTGCGTCTCTTTGATTTGAACTTTTAAGTATGATATTTACTATTGTATGGTTCCCGGCCAGACATCTCCCAACATAGCATTCTGAGGTTTCCCATGTCAAAAGTTTTTGGTTTTGAGAGAGAGAGAGAGAGAGAGAGAGAACCAAATACCGCAAGCTATGCAGCGCTACCACATTAAGCTAGTACAAAGAGTACATGGTGCATACACGGATATTAACAAACTGAAATGGAAGCCTACAAATTATCTGAGTTCAATTCAAAGGTACTTGAGCTACTAATTATTCAAATCACTGCCTAAGACTATACAAGATAAGTTAGCATCATATAGAATGTGGCTTATCTTCTAGCCTCTAGCTGCCTTGAGGAAGTTGTCAAATGGGCTCGCAGGAGGCAGCCTCATTGCCAACCATGGGGCTTGTTGAATCACATTTCCCTGAGCATGGCCAACGCTACTTGTTATCTTCTGGACAGAAATGATAATGGTCGGGATTAAGAAAAAATAACTGATAGATTATACAAAGTTCAAATGATTAGTACTAAGTTATTTGAACTAGTATCCATCCACATTTCCAAATTAAAGATTCTCTCATTCCAAACATCATGACAGCCAGAACAGGATAACCAAAGCAAATAGCCATGCCATATTTACGTGGGCAACCTTGTGCACCTGCCTGTTAGGAGGAGAATACTTTTTGACTAATTGATTTATTTCCTGATTCTACAACTCGTGCTTACAACTGATAATTTATAACAGGAAAATTCACATGAGTCCCTCGTGCTTTTTTCCCATTTTAAGCTTGGAGAACCCAAATTGTCAATTTGATTATTTCAAGATTCGGGTTTAGGCTTACTTATATCTCAGGTCTCCTTCAAGCATTTCATCAGATTACTAATGGAAAGTTTCATCAGAAGTCTTTAATTTAAAATGAGCCTAAAGTAGACTTGAGACGATCAGGTTGAAAGTTGGGGTCTTAAAGTTGAAATAACTTTAATATATATACAAATACATAAGCAAGAGGGGTTTTATATCTGAGTTACAAAATGCTGGAACCTCTGGATAGTAGGCTGACCTTTTTGAGTGCCAAGTGTCCATCTGCAAGGAATGCTGGAAACGATTTGTCAATCGCTCGACTTTGGTGATTTTCATTGGCCAACCAATTCGAGAGCTTCTTCCTTGTGCCTGTGCCAAGGGCTTCACACTGGCTAGCCATGGTGTTGTACGCAAGGGGTGATGTAGTCACAGATGTTCCTGCCACTTGCCCAGCTACCTCAAGTGCCTAAAAGCATCATTTATTAGTACACATAATTTTCATGTTGAGATCAAGGTGTCAAGCACATGAATTACTAAAATGAACATACATTGTTTCCAACTTCTTGCCTAATTAACAAATTCACCTTTAACAGGGGAGGTGCTTTGCAACTAACATAGAACGCTAAAAATAGGCATTTTAGCTGCCAAAACTGTTGTTATTGATGTTTCCAAAACCTCACTTCTTTTGGGTAACTCATGGGTGCAAAAAGCAGTTTTGGCAGCGAGTTTTATTTTTTTATATTTTCAATTTTCACCATAAACTACCAATGCAATTAATTTGCACCCTAAAGTACCAAATTTTGGTAATATACACCTTCAGTTAAGATCTAACCATTATATCTTATTTTTCATTGATCTGAATTGTCAGAACTTAACTGAGGATGAAAATTGCCAAAATTAGGCAGTCGGTGCAAATTACAACTTAGGTAGTTTTGGGTACAAATTGAAAAAAATAAACAGTAATAGTTTGATGTGCAAAATGTAGCTTTACATTTTATTTATAAGATCGCTACTATTTACAGCAATTTCCGTCCTTCATAAAATGATCTTAGATAAATTCAGGAACATAATATGAACTGGTTATAGCATTCGCTTACACATAAGCTTGTCATAACACAAGGGAGAGGGAGAAGTTACCGATTCCAGAAGCTGTCCAATGCTGATAACATGGGGCATAGGTGGAGGAGGCACTTTTGGTATGAAGCAAGAAAGGTCAGCAACGGATGCTTCACTTACAGCATCATCCTCAACTAACGAATTGGTGGAAAAGTCCTACACCATAAGCAAAAATCAAAGAATTTAGTAATTTCTAGGAATGGGAAACTACGACTGTGATGAGCAGTGCGAGATTGGGTTATAGTGAACAGCTACATCATTGTTTACTCATCTCCAAGAATAACCTGACTTCTAAATATAATTGTCATTTTGACATGTTTACATGGCAGTTAAGCCAGGCCGCCCCTACCATCCATCCTTTTATACCTATATAGGCTAATGATAGACATCAGATGCAAGGTCATTGGTTGAAATAGCAGTTAAAACAAGATGATAAAGAGCATACCCCATCAAAGGACAGTGATTTCTTGGAATTGGAAACCATTTGATTGTGGTCAAACTCAAGTATTGATTGTGGACCAAACATGAATGCATCATCTGGTGTGAATGATACTGACAGCTGCTTAGTTAGGGCATCAGCCTCCAGCTTAACAAACAGAAAGATACAAATCAGAGAGAGAGAGAGAGAGAGGCTCTGGTCCATTGATAGTGTCGTACCTCAGTAATTCTACAGAGACTCTGAACTAAAATGTCCATCATGACATTGTTGGATTCAAAAATCTTGTTCCGTAACTCAGAGAGCAATGATGCAGCAAGCTGATTATCACTAGCGGATCCATACTCTCTGATGTTCGTCTGAGGCTTTACATATATTTGATGGTCATCACTAATACCTATATAGGGATCAACCTGAACTCGAAGAAGATAAATTTTTGATAAGCTAACTATCAAAATCAACAGGTTTAGTCTACTGCAAGCAGAAAGCTACCCTAACCCCCAAACAACCCACCCCCACACAAACATGGACATGCCGCAAACATGACTCACATCAGGTAGAACTAATGACTTGAGCAAATCACTCAGACCAAGAATGTGATATATCTTGGCTGCAAACATCAACATGCCTGTCGATAGTACAAAGATAGATCTTTGGCGAGCTGGAGGCAACATACCTGCCGAAAGAGAAACATATATCATTAAAACATTTAACATTCTCCAAAATTGAGAGCCAGCTGATGAAACTCTACTGCTCATACCATCGTTAGAGTCTAGGGACTTATTCCTGAGAGACAGGGAAAGCTGAAAGAATCGGACCACAAGGTTGTCATTTGGATTCTGCAACATTGTTCGTTAGATATATCGTAAGTGACTAAACTAAAGTATGCAACCTTGGCCCTCAATCAATTTAAGACTGACTTGAACTCCCTTGACAGGCCATAAGTATGAAAACAAAAGCAAGAGAAATGATAGTACAAAATAATTGACAGAAAACAAGCAGGTGCCGTGTGCAAAGATATATTTCACCTTTAAGCCAGAAGAAATAAGCGCTAAAACAAAAGAATGAGCTATAGCTTCAAAATTTGAAGGTAAATTATCGGAAAGACTGGCTTGCATCCAAAAAGCAGACAGCAACAACACTATTTGCTCCTCATTAAACTTCATAATATGTGGTTCCTGGGACAATCATAGACAAGATTTTGTAAGAAACTTGATAAAATGAAGACATGCTACATCACCAGATAAAAGTAAACCATTTCTGGAATTGAAATTTCTGCTCACAGCCTCAGACAAGCTGATTGATACAGCAGTCCTGTCAACAATAGAGCTAATTTTGTAAAAATTAGGGGAATTCTTGTTGACACGCCCCTGTTTCCAGTCTTCTTCAACCATGTCCCTTTCTTTAAGATCATCATGAACATTATTCCCATGCTTTTCTAGTTTGAAGCCATCTTTTTCTCTGCGGAGCTTTTCAAGCAGAGCAGTAATTGATGCAGATGCAGTATTTGAGTGCCATCTTCTCAGTTGGTGTAGAGAACTGCTTCTGAGAGAAGCAACTCCATGTCGGATATGATTAGAACTTGGGATTAGAAGAGCAGAAAATATCTGGTGTGCTCCAACTCGTGCCTCAACATCTGGGTGTGACATCACCTTCAAAAGTTGGAAAAGAAGGCCTTCTGGAAAGATCTACATGAAAAACAGTTTAAAAGCGTGAGCCACATGCAAGAATGTAGTTCAATAAAATTATAATAATCAATCTCACATTTTCTGGATAATGTAGCTTCTAATACCTTCAGCACATGCAGCATAGTAATTTGTTTTTGAAGAGTAAGATAAAAGCTTTTACTAATAACGAAAAGAGGATTTTGCCCAGTGCGCAGGAAGTATACATGAATCCACTTAACAAAAAACAAAGTAATTTAGTAACAAAAAAGCTATTCTACAATCTTCCCAATTTATTCTACAATCTTCAAGTATGAGACTCAGAAAATAATCAGAGATACTTTAGTCAGATGTGAGGCAAGCCAAAATTAAAATTGCTGGCAAATGTGTCCTTATTTTCAACTAACAATGGTACAGGAGAGTACTTTCAAAGAAAATAAGAAAGATAAGATGGTCTCTTATGGAAAACCTCTGGAAAGGAAAAAAAATTACATCAACCCTCACCTGTTGAGTGCGTGAAGACAATGATGCTACAGAGATTGTATGAGCAAGAATCATTAATGCTTCAATGGTTGCCTTGGCAACGACTCCAGATGGCAGCTTCTCCAGTGTTATTGCCATCAGGTCAAACAGTGGTTGCGCATCACCAATCTACAAAAGACCATAACACATTCATTTAAACTGGAAGCATGATAGAAAGCAACAACTACAAACACCAAAGAAGTAACAAACAAACTTACTCCTTTTGCAATTTCAAGTAAACAGTCTTCGATGGAGTTCTGCAGCAAGATATTTGTGTTTGCCTCTTGCTCACCAACTGACTCAACTGTGGCTTGAAGGCTTTTTCTCAGATGCCTGCATAGGTCACAGACAAATCCAATTTCTGCCAGCACGGTTCCTGATCTAATCTGCCTAGCTAAAGTAGTAGCAACTTGAATGACATAAGACTTGAGTTGGGGATCATGTGAAACATTTTTGTGATCCAGATGACGTATCAAAGAAGCTAAAATTAGCTGCTTATTCCCTGGAATAAAAGTATGAACTTAGCAAAATATCCACACACTAAATATTTGGCAGCCCACACTGAGAGAGAGAGAGAGAGAGAGAGATCCACGACATGCGACATACTTTGAATTTCAAACATTAATACCATACATGGATAGAAACTAATATAATACTTGAAGTTCACATATGTGAAGAAGTCGAAGGCAGATCAAGATACCTGAACTGTCCACAAAGTAAGCCATATCAGACAAAACAATGACAGCCAACCCCTGCCGAGGAACCCAGTGCCTTCCAGAATCAAAATAAGTAAATATTGGATCCAGTACCCTGCGCATTGTTGTACTCTCCTTGGCTAACTCAACCATTCTTTGGATACAAATTTGTGCCCATACTCTTGGGGTCTCAATTTCTTCTCTATAACAAAGGCAAGAAAGTGTAAGGTAAATAAATAAAAAGAAGAAAATTGTAAAAGCACATCAAATTGAGTTGCAAATTCCCATATATAATTAAAAAAACACTCCATAGGATTTTGAATAAGCACTACCTTGTCAAAAGCGAAGGATCCTTCTTTTCTGGTTGTGCTTTCATGATCGTGTAGCTAGGGCTATCACAACTTGGAACAGCACCACTTCTTCCTTCACATCTAATGACTTCATCCACCCAATTATGATGTGGCTCCTCTCTCTCGACATCTCCATCAGTATGAGTACCAGGCTCATAGTTATCTAAAATGCCACATACAATCTGCAGAGCATTATCAAGAAATTAAAATCTGATGCAAGAGTTACAACAACAAACATTAACAATAAAGCGTAACACAAAAATAAGGCATAGGCAAAACTAACATCAATAGCATTATTCATCAATTGAAAATAAAAATGGAAGAAAAGAATAATTTTTTCTATTTTTCCACTCCTTCAAAAGTTCGTTACAATCTAAATTTATTTCAATTAAAAGTCATCTGGCTCCCATGAAAACTAGTTGTGTGTTGCTAGTCTTATAGTCTTGTGTTTTAAATTCCACTCGTGTACCTTTTTCTCAATTAACACCTGTTTGAAACGTAAGGATTTAAAACAATAAATTGTCATCAAAATATTTATTTCTTTGGTCAATACAGTGATACCAAAGAGTAAACCTCGGTCCCTTATAGGTCCTTCATTTTATGTTTTCTCTCCGTACTTTTTTCCTTCTCCCACTATCTCATCTCTGGTGCCTCTCGCCGGAGATGATCTTTTGATTCTTTCCTGTCTGTTAGTTTTCTGCCTGTGCTAGTGAGGTTTTCTGCCTGTGCTAGTGAGGTATTTAAGTATGGAGTCGCTTAGGAATGTCATTATAGATCAGAAATGCTTTGAGTTTAAGAAAGTGAATGAGTGGTGGTGGAGATGCACTGAGAGTAGTTGTTGTGCAGGGAACTACATCTCTTTTGATCAAGCTTCGATGGGGTGGTTGGCTGCCATGGTTAAGGAAGGAATAGCTGATGAAGGACCTGTAGCATTCATCAAAACACGGAGAAGAGGGCCTCAGGTTTTGGTGGTTCAAAGGCAGAGGAATTCTTATGGGAGATTCTTCTCCATTTCGGAATATGGTCAAGTTAAACGTCGTGGGCTGATTGTAATACCTGAAGGAAGCAAGGGAGAAGGCTGGAGAAATTTTGGGGAGATGTTGCAGGAACTTTCAGCAGCGCATCAAGTCTTGGGAGTAAAAAACAGAGGAAGAAATGCAGGGAAGACCTTACCTCCGCCGCAAGGACACCGGAATTTCTCATACAAAGAGGCGTTGTCTCGAGCGCCAAAAATTTCAGAAGTGGCAGGAAATCTTTCTGATGTAGGCAAAGATCAAGAGGGTGTAACGGGTAGCAGGGGAATGTCGGGGCCATTGATGGGAACTGTTCTGCACGCTGTAGCTGAGATGGAGAAGCAGGTGAGAGTCCTGCAATCTAATATGGATGTTTTAAAACGGTGCGTTAAAGAGGCTAATTTTAATGAAGTGGTTTTGGGGCGTTCAGAAGATTCGGTGGGCTTGAATGTTAAAGGGTTGTTACAGGCCCCCTTAATTACAGTCACACAGGCTGCAGGTCCTCCCAAGGCTCAAAACGTGAGTCCATTACAGGCCCCCTTAACTTCAGCCACACAGGCCGCGGGTCCTTCCAAGGTGCAGAACGTGAGCCCACTAACTTTTAATGATCCGGCTAACGAAGAGGAGAGGCCCATCGGGGCTCCGAGCCACAGCTTAACGGGTAAAGACCCATGTAATAACCCAGCCACATCGGAAAGGGGCCCGGTAAGTTTGGGTCGATCGGCATGTCCTCCGGCGAAACAGATGGTGCCGGCGAACTCGGTGGTGCAGTTCATGCCATCATCCGAGGCAGAACATGTCGCGGGTAACGGAGAGGGGAGCCGTTCATCGGAAAGGGGCCCGGTAAGCATGGATCGATCGGCATGTCCTCCGGCGAAACAGAAGGTGCCGGCGAACTCGGTGGTGCAGTCCAAGGGGTTCTGTGAAGAACAAATCTCAAACCCGATGCCGGCAATGGTCACAACGGAGTATGTACATGGTTCGACTGGTCTAAGACCCTCGGGTTCTGCACAGAAACGTGCGATGAAGAGTGATGGGGATACGCCGATGCTAACAAAGGGTTTCTGTGAAGCAGAAGAGACACAAGTCTTAAACCAGGTGCTGGCAATGGTCCCGACAGAGTATATAGATGTTTCGACTGGACTAGGACCCACGGGTTTTGCACAGAAACGTGCGATGGAGGGTGTTGGGTCTTCGTCGACGCCAACCCAGGGGTTCTGTGAAATCGGCTTGGGTGAAGAGGCACAAAACTTAAACCCGTTTACACATGGGTCGCCAGTTCAGCCCCAGATGACACCGACGACCACTTTCGAAGCACGGGAAGCACCTGAGGATATTTCCGAAGCACGGGAAGGGGAGTTTGAGCTAAAGGAAGGGGAGGTGAATAAGTCTGAAATGGAGGGGGACAGTAACAAGGAGTTGAGGTTGTTGGAAACAGAAGGGGGGCAAGAGAGGGACATTGAGACACTAACTGAAGGCATAGAAGAGACAAAGTTGAGGGATATTGTAACTAGCGGGGATGAGGGTCATATGGACAGCCCTATCCCGCTACGTACTCTATCTCCAAAGCCAGTGTTCAGATTCTCCTCAGATTGGGTGCTAAAAGAAGTTGAGAAACTATATGAATGTGTGGGGATTTCGTGTCCTGGGTTTGAAGATCATTTCAAGGCTCTTCTAGTTGCAATAGAGGCAGGGAGAACTACAGTTCTGAAATCAGCTGTGAAACAAGACCGGGAGTTGAAACGACTCAAGAGTTCTATTAACTATGATAATAAGGAAGGAAGTGTGGGGAGGGAGAGGGTAAAGGGAAGGGGGCAAGCGTCTTATATCAATGCCTAAAATCATTTCGTGGAATGTAAGGGGGATCAATGATGTGAATAAGCGCCTTCGCATTAGATCTCTTCTCTGTGTGTGGAAGGTAGACATTGTTTGCCTTCAAGAGACCAAGTTGCGTAGTATTGATAGACACATTATTCGTAGTTTGTGGAGTAGCTCCTTTGTGGGGTGGTGCTACTTACCTTCATCAGGGGCTTCGGGAGGAGTGTTGGTTTTGTGGGATAAGCGAGTGGTGGAGCTGGTAGAGGAATGTGTTGGGATGTTTTCAGTGGCAGTGTCTTTTAAGAATACAGAGGATGGGTGGAGGTGGGCTCTAATGAACCTGTATGGGCCCAATGAAGTTAGAGAGAGAAGCTTGTTGTGGGAGGAAATGGCAGGAATACAGGCTGTTTGGGACTTACCTTGGGTCTTTTGTGGAGATTTTAATGTGGTTAGATTCCCTAGCAAAAGGGAGGGGGCATCCACGTCGATAGGCACTATGGAAGCTTTTTCAGAGCTGATTTTTTATTTGAATCTTGTGGACTTGCCGTTGCAAGGGGGGTCCTATACTTGGTCCAATTGTCGAGGGAGGTCCCGACTGGATAGATTTTTAGTCTCTTCTTCTTGGGAGACCCGTTTCCTGGATCTTTGTCAGAAAAGGTTGCCACGGGTATGTTCTGATCACTTCCCAATTTTGCTTGATTGTGGCAGCATTCAAGGGGGTAGGCGTTCATTCAAATTTGAGAATATGTGGCTGAAAGCTGAAGGATTTGTGGAGAAGGTAGGGGCATGGTGGAATGGCTACTCTTTGGTTGGTACTCCTAGTTTCATTGTGGCTGGTAAACTTAAAGCACTTAAGGCTGATGTAAAGAAGTGGAACATAGAAGTATTTAGACATACAGAAGTGCAGAAAAATATGCTATGGGAAGAGCTGCAGGCTTTGGAGGAAGGGGATGTTAATGAGGCTTCTATGCCAAGGAAGAATGTAATTGTGACTGAAATTGAGAAAGTTTTGTTGATGGAAGAGATATCTTGGAGACAAAAATCTAGGGCACTTTGGTTGAAGGAGGGGGATAAGTGCACCAAGTTCTTCCACAAAGTGGCCAATTCACATAGGCGCAACAATGCTATTGAAGTCATCCATTCCGGCTCACAGGTGTTGCACTCCAATGAAGAAATTCAACATCATATAGTGCAGTATTATGAGGATCTACTTGCTGAAAAAGTAGATTGGCGCCCCAAACTTGATGGCTTAAGTTTTGAATAGTTGGGCTTGGAGGTGGCAGAATGGTTGGAGAGGCCGTTTGAGGAAGAGGAGGTGCATGCTGTGGTGAAAGGTATGTGTAAAGACAAAGCCCCGGGACCGGATGGTTTTTCAATGGCTTTCTTCCAAGACTGTTGGGACATAGTAAAAGAGGAAGTAATGAAGATTTTTCATGAATTCCATACTAGTCATAAGTTTGAAAAGTCATTAAACGCTACATTCATTGCTCTCATTCCGAAGATAGCGGGTGCCAATGACTTGAAAGACTTCCGGCCTATCAGTTTGGTAGGTGGGATTTACAAAATCATAGCCAAGGTGTTAGCTAAACGTATGAGCGTGGTGATGGATAGGCTCATATCCAAACCTCAAAATGCTTTTGTTTGGGGTCGGCAAATTTTAGACTTAGTCTTAATAGCAAATGAGTGTTTGGACAGTTGGCTAAGAGAAGGTATTCCGGGGTTCTTTGTAAGCTTGATATGGAAAAAGCTTATGACCATGTAAGCTGGGATTTTCTTTTCTATATGCTTAGAAGATGCGGTTTTGGTGATAAGCGGTGTGAATAGATCAAGCATTGTGTATCAACAGCTCGGTTTTCAGTTCTAGTGAATGGAAGATCATGTGGTTTTTTCCCATCTTCTAGGGGGTTGAGGCAAGGAGACCCGCTATCCCCTTTCCTGTTTGTTATTGTCATGGAGGCTTTGAGTCGCATGGTGGAGACAGCAGTAAGGGGGGGCTTTCTTGCTGGTTTCTCAGTGGGAAGCAACAATAATGATAGCACTATTTCTCATTTACTTTTCGTAGACGATACCCTCATTCTTTGTGATGCAGCTAGCGGCCAAATTCGATCCTTAAGGGCATTGTTGTTGTGTTTTGAAGCTGTATCAGGGCTCAAGGTGAACTTGGAGAAGTCGGAGTTGGTCCCGGTGGGAAACATGAGCAATATTGCCTCCTTAGCGGAACTATTGGGTTGTAGAATTGCGTCCCTCCCTATAAAATATCTAGGACTTCCCTTGGGGGCACCTTATAAAGCTATGAGCATTTGGGATGGAGTAGTAGAGAAGATTGAGAAAAGATTATCAGGTTGGAAGCGGCTATACCTTTCAAAAGGGGGAAGATTAACTCTCATTAAAAGCACACTGTCCAATCTCCCCACCTACTATCTCTCCTTGTTCCCTTTACTGGGGAAGGTGGCAAATCGGATAGAAAAGTTGTTCAGAGCTTTCCTATGGGGGGGCATGGGGGAGGAATTCAAATTCCACCTTGTGAGTTGACAAAGAGTGACCTGGCCAATTGAGAATGGGGGGTTAGGGGTGCGAAATTTGAGTGTGTTTAACAAGGCATTATTGGGGAAGTGGTTGTGGAGATATCAATTGGAAGGGAACTCACTGTGGAGGGAGGTTATTGATCAAAAGTATGGCTGTGCGTGGGGGGAATGGTGTTCATCAGAGGGTAGGGGGTCATATGGCGTGAGCTTGTGGAAGTTCATAAGAAAGGGATGGGATGATTTTGAAAAACATCTAAAGTTTGAGGTGGGTAATGGAGCACAAATCCGCTTTTGGCTAGATTCATGGAGTGGGGAGAGACCTCTTTGTACTATCTTTCCAGCAGTATACAACTTAGCAGAAAACCAGCAAACATCTATTTCAGAAATTTTATGTCGGGCCAATGGGACGGTAACTTGGAATATCACTTTTACAAGAAATGCGCAGGATTGGGAACTTGAAGAGCTGGTAGATTTCTACAGTTATTTGTATTCAGTAAATCTAGGTGTCAATGGGGGTGACCGGATGTTGTGGACTCACACGGGGAATAAAAGGTTTTCGGTTAAATCCTTTTATAAGGCCTTGACAACACAACAGTCCATTTTATTTCCGTGGAAGAGTATATGGAAAGTGTTAGTACCCTCCAAAGTTGCTTTTTTTATTTGGACAGCCGCTCATGGGAAGATTTTAACGATTGATAACCTTAGAAAGCGAGGGCTGGTTGTAATGGAATGGTGCTATATGTGCAAAAAGAGTGGGGAATCGATAGATCACCTGCTTTTACATTGTGATGTGGCTGGGGAGTTATGGGCCAAAATCTTTAGTAGAGCTGGGCTGAGCTGGGTTATGCCTAGGAGTGTGGTGGAGGTACTAGCTTGCTGGAATAGATCTCACAACAGTGCTCAATTGGCAGCAGTGTGGCGGATGATACCCTTGTGCTTAATGTGGTGTTTATGGTCGGAAAGGAATGAGAGGTTCTTTAATGATAAGGAGCGGGGAGTGGGGGCAATCTGGAATTTTTTTGTGTTTTCTCTGTTTCAATGGTTTTCAGCCATTGTACTTCAGGGAGGGAATGTTCATGAGTTTCTACTTTCGTTATAGCTTACTAGAATGTAACTAGGTATCTCACTTTGTATACTCCCTATGTACTTGGGCACTGCCTAGTTTCTTCATATTCAATAAAGATTATTACTTATCAAAAAAAAATACAGTGATACCAATTGGTTAAACTGCACTACTTTGGTTTAAACAACATTTAAAATAAATGCAGTACTTCAATGTTGATAAGACACCAGAATGACTGATTACATTTTGTAGAATATTATAAAAAATAATAATAATATTATAGAAATTCCATAAACTCATTAAATAGCTTCAAGACAACTGAAAAGAACTAACCTCATCAAAATCAACAAGAATGTGTGAGAACTGTGCCATAAACCATATCTGCAAATGGGAGAAACCTATCAAATAACCAATCTTCCAGCTCCAAAAACTGGTGATTAGTAGTTTACATATTTATTAAATGAGAAATACTAGGAAATAGATAACAAAAACCGGTAGCAAATTCATTTTCCAAAATGCTGTGTTCCTGAACATTGTAAAAAAATGAAAATCAAATAATAAAACTACCATGGCTGAGAGGCATTGTAAGCTTGAAGCCCTTAAGCGGTGCCTTTGATGTTCATCCCCTTTCTCACAAGCCAGTGCACATACTTTACGCACCAAATTTTCAACGTTATGTGTATAGGTTCCATCTGCCTGTCCATACATTTCATCGACAGACAAAATATGTAAGAGTAACAAAAATAGTTTCAATTTGTATTTGACAATGACAGAACACAATGTATAAATCCACTTTGCTAACATCTACAAAAAAAATAGTAAGCTAGAAAGAAATAAGCATAATGGAGCATAACCTATACTTGAATCTTATTGTGGACCAACAGCCTTCAGAAAAGCTATATAACTGAATATATAAAATCCACTTTGCTAACATCTACAAAAAATAGAAAGCTAGAAACTAATAAGCATAACAGAGCATAACCCAGACATGAGTCTTCACAGAATGTTTAAAATATCATGTAAAGCATTTTTTATTGTTTAAGGATTTTTTTTCTTGCCTAATTTTCCCTTTTCGTCATAGTTTAGGGAACCAGAAGAACCGATTTTCTTAGCATCCAATCTGAATTGTATCCATTTTTTACCTCCAGAAGAGAAAAGAAAATTGAGAAAAAAAAAAACTTAACTTAGCAAGTATAAATAAAACCCATCAATGTATAAAAGACATTATCTGTTTGGCATATTTTGATAGCACTTAACAAAGAAAATTAAAGTTAGGTCTGAACTCGCCTGACTGTAGATGAACCTTGTTAAGGTTTGGCATCCAACTATCTTCATAGCATCTTGATTGGAGTTGTCCAAAAGTTTAGTAACCACATTCAGCAGACTAACAGCAAAATATGCCCTGAACAGTGAAATTTACAAAACCATTTCATGTACTCTGACATAAGACATATCCAGCTAAAATAACGTTCAATAAAATTTATAATACTCCCTAAAAAAATCTTGAACTAATTGAATAAACACTGCATCAGATATTAGCAGCTACTGCAAGTGTTATGCAAAATAGAATTTCCAAGGGTTTAAAGACCTTTTCAAAAAGAATTCAGTGGAATGCAATATAAGCAGAGTTCTTGGCAAATTTTTTTTTTTTTTTTATAAGTAGAGTTCTTGGCAAATTATAATCAATATTGACTATAAATGAGTTGTTCAACTTAATAAAACCAACTTACAAGCTAAGAAATCTATCTTAAGAGCAATAAATACTTCCACTTACATCTGCTCCTTACATATGCAAAGCAACTTATTGTAGGCCTCTGCAACAATATTGACAAACTTGATATGCCCATGCCGCAATTCTTTATAGCACCTTTCTTCAAGATACTTCACAATCTGTTAAATAAGCAAGACCACCAATATTCAGCACTGCGCTCGCTCATTTCAATACTAAATTTCATGTTCACCAGCAATACACAAGATGGAATGCTAGACTCAAAACCTTGGGGATCCGAAAAGGGTTTTTTGCAGCATATTCACATAACTTGACAATTTTTCTTTCACTTGGAGGTCCATCCTGCAATATATTTCACGACTTTGAGCATTATTTATCTGGTAGGTATAAATAGAAAAGTAAACAATGATCCTACATGGTAAAGCAAATCATTATTAAAAAACACTTCAAGTTTTTTTTTTTTGACAAGTAAGAAACACTTCAATTTAGGTGCTTATAACCAAAACTCATAACCAATGCCAGATTTGGCTGACTTTGAGATTTCAGGTCTAAACTCTAACATGCATGAAGTGGTTCTATAGTTATTAGTTCATACTTTGTATGGGCCGGCCCCTTTTTTGAATCCTAAATAAACTATAATAGTGGAACTCTATTTCATATCCTACTTAGGCGAGCTAGAGTAGGTTCCATGCTCACGGTTTCTTTGATCAAAAACAGGAAACTAATTGAATGGCCACAGGAACCATATTTTCTATTGGTCACAGCAATATAATGGCACTGAAAGTACATTATTTGGAAGCAGTCGCCCACGGTACATAATTGAATGGTCACATTGCTGACCACTGGTTACATTTAGGAATATGAAGGCACTAAAAAGTACATGACAAGGCAGTAATCACCCACATTGCCTAACTGAATGGTGATAATGCCCACCGCTGGTTTACATTGAAGCTAGTTAGAGTTGCAGCGTTGGATACCTCTAAATTCACCTCAAATATAAACATAACATCTTATATTACACGGTCAGGTTCTAAACCATTAGAATTGCTAAAAACTCAACACAATCAGGCCAACAAAAAAGGGGAGTAGATGCTCACAAGGGATTTAGGAAATATCTCTGCAAGCAGTTTTTTGTAACGCTTAACGGGTTGCCGAGATCTTGACCTCAGAGCAGGGCAGCAAATGCACATGCTCCCACATGCTGGGAAAATCTTTCTAGAGACGACACCCATTTCCTGCAAGTTTGTAGGAATATTGAAAACCACAATAAAATAGGTGAGATTGTACCAATGAAACAAAGAAACCATAAGAAAGCACAGTAGATATGAATCCACCAGTCCAATAGAAACGCTTAATAGAACACAAGATAAAGATAAACACACCTTCCCAGCAACAGCAAGTTTTTTAAAAAAATGTTGGGAAACGTGATAAAGAGAGGGAATTCCTACGAGAAAACCAAAGGTTGGCATCCATTGAAGGCCGTCAAGGACAAACACGAGTTATACAGCCAGAGACTTTAATTGTATCCCCGGCCGCTCCAACCGAAGGGGAGGAAAGAAACGAACCGAGTAGAGCGAGAGAAAATACCACCCCATGAAGAAAAATCAAACAAAATATACGAAGCTACATAAGAACAAAAATAAGCCATGCATACCCTGAACTGCAGCAACAGAAGCTTTTCAAAAGTTCCAGAGCCAAATGTCACGCATGAAGAGAATATATAACCAATCTACATTAGAAACCCAACTAAAAAATCCCAAGAAAAAGAGAGAAAAATAAAAGGAATAAAGAAACAAAACCAGAATACCCATAAGAGGAGAAAGCAAAGAACTTTACATACCTTTCCCTGAATGAGGCAGATCTAGAGGGCGAAACCTCAAAACCTTCCACGGGGTTTTTAGTACAAAGAGAACAAAAAATCAAAGAGCTAGTGTGACTGAAAGTGAAAACAAAGGGTGAATGTGCGCACGAAGCAGAGACACAGAGAGAGAGAGAGACAGAGAGGGAGAGGGAATTGGCGCGTGGATTGAGACAAACAAAAGCGAACATTAAACAAGGGAGAGAGCATGAGGAAGATCACGTGCTTTGTCTCCGGTTTTCTCTTTCGCTGTATTTATTAGTCACAAGATTAAAAAAAAATAAAAAAGTAAACGACGGCTGTTGCATGGATTAATGGGTTTCACAGCTTTTGGGACTTCCAAGTATTTGAAATGAAACTCATCCCTTTCGGAACTTGCTTTGCGTTTACATGCCTCGTTTCTAATCATTTGCAATTATGACACCATAAAGAAATCATTTTTCTGCTTTTTTTTATTTTTTATTTTGAAGAAATCAAAATTAAATGGGGTTCTTACTTCTTAGATGATTTTTTTTTTTTGCCCAGTTGTATTTTATGTTAAGATTGGATTAAGAGGATTATTACGAATAGTCACTTTTACGTATTTTTTATTTATTTTATTAATATAATTAGTTATATTAATTATTTTAATATTAAGTTAACTACATCAATAGAATGCATAAAAGAGTACAAAAAACATAAAATTTTTATGGGATTAAATATTATTTAATGAGATTGAAGTTAAAATATATCATGGAAGTTCAAAATTTAGATGCGGTTTGAATAGTGAGCTGATTTAAAATAAAAATTAAATTAAATATTATTAAAATATTATTTATTTATTTATTTATTTATTTTAAATTTAAAAAAATTTAAACTATTTATTATATTTTGTGTGAAAATTTTAAAAAATTACAATAATAAGATGAGATAAAACGCTTATTGTATCCAAACCGGACCGTAATGATACATTAAGGCTTCGTTTGGTTACACAGATGAGATGAGATGTTTTAAATAGTAATGAATAAAATATTGTTATAATATAATTTTGTATTGAGATTTGAAAAAGTAAAATTATTTATTATATTTTGTATGGGGATTTGAAAAAATTGTAATAATAAGATGAGAAGAATTTTTTTAATTTTATGTAACCAATCCAGACTATACAAGTTTCCGGGTTGTAAATGGGAGTTTAATTTTTCTTGACACATAATATTATGGAGAGAAAATTTTTCTAACTAATTTTAGATTAATTTTTTGAGATTTTAACTCATATATATAACTTAAAACTTTTACCAAACCATCACAATGTAAACTGTGAAAGACTTTATTTTTGTAGTATTCATTAAAAACTTCGCAACATTCAAAATAGAAATATCCAGATATAGGTATAAATCTAGGTTTTTTTTTTCCAGATCCTTTTCATCTGGTTTGTGGGATGGGAAGTTGGACTCTAGGGAAGGTGCCCTACAGTGGAGCAAGTAAATTTAACAGAATAAGAGGAAACGGAGCAGGGTTTCACCCCTCCCAACCCCAAAATCTATACATTGAATGGCTGTCATGTGATAAAGATTTGCAGAGGTGTGAGGACCAGAATGTATAGTCCTTTTCTCATAAATTATTGTCACATCTATGTCTTCTTTGGATCTTCTGTTTTTCTTTTTGTCTCGTTTGGTACATCAATATACCTTAGATTCAACAAATTTAGTAGTAATTATTTAAAATAAATAAATAAATAAATATGATGTTTATATAAAAAAATTAATTTTTTTAATAATAGATTCTATTTTTTTTAAAAATGACTATATAATATTTACATATTTTATAATTATATATAATATTACTGTTAAATTATAAAAAAGAATTATAAAAAAAAAAAAGAATTGGATCATCAAGAACAGCATGATTAGTAGGGTGTTTTTTAAGCTCTTCTTTTTTAAATGGGTGGTAGTTAGTATTCATCATTAATATTATCATTACTTTGGTACGGTTTAGGTGAATTTAATGAGAAGATGAATGATCAATCTCCAGCTAACAAAGGCCATACATAGTCTGCAACAACCTTTTCATGTAAACAGCTCTTTAATAAATATTTTCATGAATTCTGGGTCACAATCACATCAACTTGCATCTCAAGAAAGCCATACATACATACATATATATATATATATATAATATATATATGTGTATATGTATGTATGCGGCTGTATACTTTTGGTGGGCAATTAAGTTTTGAAATCACGAAATAACCAGAAATTGATATCAAACAATAAATTCTATATATCCTAAGATGCCCCGTGGAATTCTGAGCTGTCTTGGAATGGAAATTCAAAGTAACATGCCCCAAAAGATATGAACCATGTGGAAAATCTCTGCTCTACTTACCATAAAACTGACATTGTACACTATCAAATTATCAAAAACCGACACTTTGCTCCTCCTATTAAGATAATAACCAAGATTCTACCATATCAAGTGATTTTTATTCATCTTAAAGCAAAGTGTAAAATCTCAACAATTTGAGATTCTAAAGTATACTTTTCCCCATATAATGATATATCACATCTGCCAAACATATTAGCATGGACAATATAGGTGGGGTATAAATTCAAAGTGAGAGGTTGTGCTTTTAAGCCTTGGACCCCATTTTTAGTATGATTGAACACAGATAAATGGGCATGAAAGTAATGATCAGAACAAAGTGAGGCAAAAATACCCAGAATAATTTGAAGGGATTTTATAAAGTATGAGCCTATTTGGCAATATCAATGGTGTATAGGCAAACAAAGAATGCAGCCAAGGTACATAGGCCTGTAGGGTTTCCATCTTCACCTGTAATCCAGCTGAACTGAAGTTCGACAATTCACCCATCGGTCTATTCCCTACTACTCTTTATCCTAAATTTCTCATTCACAATCATGTCAATTTGAATAGTTTTTTTAAATCAATCTTATTACGGACCTAAGGTTTTTTCTACCTCCTGGCATGCGAACTGAAGGACTTGGTTCAGATGACTTATCGTTTCATGTTGTTTAGTGTTTGATAGTTTTGTCGTGGGCCCTGGGTTGTAGGCCGAGAGTTGAATTGGTTATGGGCTTATGTTAATGGTAGAGTTTCCTTAGTATAATTTGTGGTATCCTAGCCTAGTAAGGGTATTGTCAACTTTTCCCTATCAGTCGATTATGCTTTCAGAGTATTAGTACTATAGAATGTTCTACGAATGGAATCATGAATTAATTACATAGGCATTTGCCGAAATTGGAGGTTCTCTGATTCCTCAAATTATCATATCTATTTTAGAAATACATTTCCATTAATTTTCTCTCTAAAAATCTCACTAGGTTCTTATCAATTGGCCTCAAAGCAGTAAGATCTTGGAATCCATAGCCGTTGTGGCACAAGGCACCCGATACAAGGAGCTTGAGAAGTTGATTGTGGGAATGAAGTAGCACCAAAACCTGCAAGAACAACAAATAGAAAGCCATCACAAGTTATTGGACGATTTAGCCAAAAAGATGGATCTATTATTAGAAACCCTAAATGGAGGACATCAACACCCACGACAACACCATAACAGAAGCCCTGGAGAAGAGATCCAGTCTGAAGGGTCAGAAGCCTCAAGAGGGATGCAATTCAGATCTATTAAAGCTTGATTTTCCCATATTTGATAGGGGAAATCCCACTGGGTGGGTATACAAGGCTAATCACTATTTTTCCCTACACCCTATGCCAAATCATCAGAAGATGCTAATGTCTTCTTTCTACATAGAGGAGGATGCGATGGTCTGGTTTTAGGATACAGAAGAAACTGGTAGTCTCCACACTTGGGAGGCCTTCATTTAGGCTCTGCAAGTCAGATTTGGGAGCTCATCCTATGATGATCCCATGGAAGCAATTACTAGACCGAGACAAACAACCATTGTGGCAGCTTATATGACCCAATTTGAGGTACTCTCTAATTGCTTAAGGGGACTTTTTGAGAACTATAAGCTTAATTGTTTCCTTAGAGAGCTTAAGGATGAAATTAGATTGCCCTTAAGAATGCTAAAACCCCATAATTTAAATTTAGCCTTTGGATTGGCCAAAATCCCATAGGAGTATGTTTATAGCTCTAGGAGAATGAATAAGCCTCTGAATCGTTATATTTCACATTTCACCCTCTCCAGGAGGTTTTAGTGGGGGAGGGGACACAGGTTCCTCTCGTATGAGAGCTAGGAAGGAATTTCCAGTTTCTAAAGGGTTTCCTTCTAAGAGCAAATTCTCATTTAAAATGTTAGTGCCACAAAGATGAGGGAAAAGAAGGACAATGGGTTGTGCTATTATTGCGATGAAAAGTGGAGCCCCACTCATAAATGCAAAAAAGCTAAGTTATCTATCATGGAGGACGTGTAATTTGATCAAGAATGTGACAATGAAATTGAGGGAAATGAGGAGCAGACACTACAGAATGAAGAGAAAGATATACATAATCTTGGGGTGGAGGCACCCGAGATTTCCCTACATACTATTGCCGGTTCTACTAGCCCAAGAACTATGGGTAAAATCAAAGGGCAGCCATGTAACACCCGTCCTTGTGGTGGGTCATTTAAAAAATGATTTTAATAAAAATAGACAGGAATTACGGTTCCTTTTGAAAATTTCTTTGCCTTTCATGTCATGATACAAAAGACTCAATGTTTATAGATAAAACTCGTTTTCTTAATTAAAAAGATTACAACGGAAAACATTAATTTTTATAATTAAAGTCTTTCGTACAAAATAACATACCTAGGCTTTCGTGCTCTTCCCTTTGGGCTGTACCTGTCCTGACACGTCATGCTCATCTTGTTCTTGGGAGGGCACATATAAAAATTAAAATGAGTTGATGACTCGTAAGCATTACTTCATATAGTTAAAATATATGAACATAAGTTTTCAGTCATGCAGTCATCACTCCATACATATCGTATACTTATCATGCATAGACATGCTGTTTGTTTTAAAAATGTTGCGAGGTAGGGTTTTTCTTTAAAAACGTTTTCTTCTCGTAAAACAGTTCCCCACACCTCGCTGCCTTCATTTTTTAAAAAGTTTTTTCATGCATACGTCTTTTCTTGCATACATTCATGCATACATGCATTTTTTTTTAACATGCATACATTCTTTTCTTATTGCTTTCATTGGCCGTTGCACATTGTTGTGCCCCGTGTGCTGGGGTTTGTGGTCTTTTGGACCTGATTCCGCCCGTGGCCGTTGGTTGAGAATTCATTTCATCAGGGTGCAGCACTGGGTGCATTACTAGTACTATTTACCCAGCATTGCAATCTGTCCAGTCCATTCATTCGGTACCTTCCTTTCCCGTTCATGTGGTGAAAAGGGGCTTCCAAGGAAGGCCGTTACTTACTTATACTTGAAAACTTATGCTTAACTTTCTTTTTCGTAAAGCGTGTTTCGTAGAGAAAACCTTTTCATTTTTGTCTTTGTTTATTTAAGAAAACTCTAGAACAGTATGAACACAATACTTACCTGGACTTCATGCCATACTCATTCCATGCAGTCCATTCATGTGCGTGTTAGATGGCAACCTACATGTATACACATAACCTCACGTCATTCTGTGTTTAATGCATAAGTAATTATTCTAAAATAGAACTATGTCTCACTTGGAACACTTTTCATCCATCTTTGGGTTTTTACGTGCTATTTACTATGCTAAAACATTCGGAGTCTTATTCTTTAAAGTGAACCTCCGTAATTCACCTTAGGGTTAATACACTAAGACATCCATCTTATTCTTCTATTTCCACATTCTGACGCATGATATACTCGTCACTACCATCATGCATCCTAGCCAATACTCAATCCTCATTCCCATCCATACAAGCCACATGACTTTAAGTCGACTCTGAGTCTTAAACATTGTGCAACCATGCTGAGGACAGATTATCCATTACATATGGTAAACTTGTCTGGCACACATGTCTCGCCAGAGGCACATGTATCTTATCCATTTTATCACCTAAGACCAACGTATAGTCCAATGAACGCCCACTTGTATAAACAAACTCCATACTCCAATACCAACTTGCTTAGACTCGATCAATAGGACCCTTCCTACTTCCTAGTCCTGTACAAATTCATCCCGACACTTGACAAGAGGACTGCATCCACAAATGCACCTCTGTCACGTCACGTAGCTCAAGACTAACCTCAAGTTATGTCATGACGCCCGTCATGCCTCCGCTGCACTACTCTGATACTTTTCCACCACTTCACATACTCTCAGCCATAAGTCAACCACAAGGTTACACCCGTCACCTTGGACTACAGGCCATGTCACAACTGCTTCAAGACATTGTTACACAGTTCCTGACGCTACACAATACACTCCTCAACTATGCAACCAGCTTTTTATACGCGACACGCCTTACAGTGTATCGCTATACAACACAGAGCATACGCCATGTGCACTTTCTTCACTCTACGCCATACATCATTACGGCGCACGTCACACGGTGCGTCGCTGCACTACATGGAGTACACTCCACGTGTACTCCCTTCACACACCACGCCGCATCACAACTACGGTATACACTTTACGTCCATATTCACAGTACAGTCTACAACACTACACAATTATGCCCAACACTTCGTTACACAGCTACACTTTACTTCACAACTACATAGCGAACTCCACAATTACTAACAGCACAGTCCACAATCTAATAACTAACACATATCATAAATAATGAGGAATAAATGGCTATACCATCGACGGGATAACCGTGTCGCTCGATGTTCGTCCCGATCAAGGCGTCAGAGGAGTCATACGTGGTTGTTAACACCGCGTACAGTGGCTATTTGGTCTACTAGGGGTGGCTACGGGTGTGGATTTGAGCTGTGAAAGGTTTGGCTGTGGTCCTAGAGTGGTGGTCTCATGGTGGTGCCGAGGTGGCACATAGAGGAGGCATGATGGTCCGTCGAGGAGATTTAGGCCGTGGGTAGCCGTGCACGGTGGAGAACCCGTGTGTGCGTGTGTTTGGTGGCCCAACGGAGAGAGAGAGAGAGAGAGAGAGAGAGAGAGTGAGTGAGTGAGTGAAAGGAGACTATGGAGAGGAAGCCCATGAGATGGTAAAGTCATTGGTAGTGTTTGGTGGCCATTTTGACTGTGTACGGTGATGCTAGGAGGAGGAGGGAGCTGTCGTGGGTCTCACCACCGGTGTGGTTGAACTCGCCGATGGAAGAGGGAGCTGCCGATGGTGGAGGTGGAGCTGGGCGGCTGGTGGTGGCGCCGGTTGGAAGGAACAAACTGCACGGTGAGAGAGAGAGAGAGTAGCATACGTTGGGCTAGAGAGAGAGAGAGGGGGGAAAAAGAAAAAAAGTGAGGGGAAAAAGAGAGAGGTTTGGGTATTTAATCCAAGTCTTTCATTTTGGGGTCTTCAAAACGATCTATCGGTAAGTTTAAAAACTGATTTGAAAACACGTAAGTGTTTTATTAATATAATAAAACACTTAGAGGAATTGAGATAGAATATTATTTTATAAATCTTCATCATTAATTAAAATGATGAAGTCTCGTTAATTACTCAAAGAGGATAAAACCATTTAAATTAATTTAGAATTTTCAACGTAAAGTTAAATCTCGCAATATTTTTAAATGACTAAAATGTTTAATTTAAATAATTATCCACAATTATAATATTTTTAGAGCTCATCAAAATATTATAATTGTGTTACTTTAAAAACAAGTTTAGTCCACTAATATTGGAAATATCACATATAAATATTTTCATCATATTTAAAATATCCGTAAACTTTAAAATATTTATCTTGCTTTAAAATCCGCTTAAAATCTTTTAAAACTATCCATCGAAGTTCAGCACATAGAACGATGCTCATAATTAAAAAAGAAAAAATGAGCAAGTTATCACAAGCTAGTGGTAAATTTAGTGGATACTGGTAGTACTCACAATTTCCTCGACCCCACCATCATTCCTAAGGCTCGATTAACTCATAACTGAAAAGAACAAATAGAAGTCTTGATAGCTAATGGTGAAATGATTAAAGGTGTTGGGAAGTTGGAGGGGCAGAGACATTGCTCCAAAGGCACTTGTTTACTACATATTCTTTTTAACTGCCACTAGGGGGTTGTGATGTGGTTCTTGGCATGAAATGGATGAGGACACATGGATCTATTTTATGGGATTTTGCTTCCATTACTATGACTTTCACTCTGGGTGATGGGTTTATCACACTTAGGGATTAAATTCTAGCCATTCACAGATGGTGGATGGTGTGGAACTATCCTAATTAAGTAAGGTTGAAAGAAGATGAGTGTTTCTCCAAATTTCAGTAAGAGAACAAGAGAATGTGCAGGCAACAGTCCCTCCAAAATTACAAGTGGTTTTGCAAGAATTCAATAGTGTTTTTTATGAACCTAAGGGGTTGCCCCCTAAGAGAAATTGTGACCTTCATATTACACTCAAGGAAGGAAATGCTCCTTTTTCTGTACGGCCCTTTAGGTATTCATATTACCAAAAGTGAGAAATAGAAAAGATTATGCAAGAATTATTAGCTGTTGGACTGATAAGACTTAGCCAATCACCATTCTTTTCTCCCATATTATTGATGAGAAAGGTTGATGAGAGTTTAAGGATGTGTATTGATTACCCAATCCTAGATAAGGAGACCATCAAGGACAAGTTTCACATTCCAATCATTGATTAGCTCTTTAATGAACTACATAGGGCCAATATCTTTTCAAAAATGGACCTAAGATCGGGATACCACCAAATAAGGGTCAAAGAAGAGGACATTCCAAAAACAACATTTATGACTCATCATGACCACTATGAGTTCCTAGTGATGCCTTTTTTATTAACAAGCGCTCCAACCACATTTCAATGGCTAATGAATGATGTGTTTTAGCCCTACTTAAGGAGGTTTTTAATTGTATTTTTCGATGATATTTTGATCTACAGTAAGACTAAGGTGGAACATCTGGTTCACTTAGCTTCTATGTTAAAAACTTTGGCTGCACATACTCTTTTTGCTAAAAAGAGTAAATGTAAGTTTGGTTGCAAGAAAATCGAATATTTAAGGCATCTAGTTTCAGCTAAAGGGGTAAAGGCATATTCCAACAAAATTACAACCATGGCAAATTGGCCCATACCTAACTCTATCAAATCCTTGAGAGAATTTTAGGGACTCACGGGCTATTACAGGAGATTCATATGACATTATGAGTCTATAGTTTCCCCTACTCACTGCCTTATTAAAGAAAATCTATTTTCTATGGACCACAACAATTTCTAAAGCCTTTGAGGAGTTGAATACATCGATGATTAAACCCTCTGTGATGGCCTTGTTAGATTTTTCAAGGTCTTTCCTCATGGAATGTGATGCCTCAGGAGTGGAGATAGGGGCTGTTTTAATGCAGGAGAGTTGCCCTTGGCTTACCTCAGCCATGCCATTAAGGGAAAGGCTCTAGACCTATCCACTTATGAAAAAGAACTATTAGCCCTTGTCTATGCAGAAAAAAATGAAGGCCATATCTTTGGGGCAAGGTTTTCATTGTGAGGACAGACCAATAGAGCTTGAAGTTTCTACTAGAGCAGAAAATTGGCACCCCATCCCAGCAAAAATGGATTAGCAAACTGTTGGGTTATAATTTCACTATTGAGTACAAAAATGGGAGGGAAAATAAGGTAGCAGATGCCTTGTCTAGACAACTCAAGATAAATGGGGGAGTTTCTTTGACTAAAATTTCTGTGTTAGATCATATGTGGCTACAAGACTGGAGGACCTCTTATAAGACTGATTTGGAGTTTAAAGAGTTGTTTAAGAAACTTCAACAAGGACATTTTTTGAGCCAGAAAGTTTCCCTTAATCAATTGGCTATTATTGAAGAAGGGAAGAATTTATTTTCCTAAGAATTCTTAGTAAGAATTCTTCATTCAAGTCACAGTTTCTACAATATTTGCATGATAACGCCTATGGAGGGCATGCTGGCTATCACAAACCCTTCTACAAGGCCAAATTTGATTTTTACTGGTCAAGGATGAAGAAAAACATCAAGTCTTACATTAGGGAGTGTCCCACTTGTTAGAAGTGCAAGTTTGAAAATTTGCATCCCGCTAATCTACTACAACCTCTCCTCATTCCCTATAGGAGTTGGACAAACATTTCAATGGACTTCATCAAGTCCCTACTTCCATCCAAGGGATTTACAGTGGCTTTGGTGGTGGTAGATCGTCTCACAAAGTATGCCCACTTTGTTCCTCTCTTCTATCCCTACACAGCAGCCACAATGGCCAAACTTTTCATCTCACATGTTTTCAAACTACATGGCATGCCTTCCACTATCATCTCTGACAGCGATGTCACCTTTACAAACTCATTTTGGAAGGAGATGTTTAGGTTACACAAGACTGAACTAGCATATAACTCTGCCTATCATCCTCAGTTTGATGGGCAGATAGAGGTGGTGAACCGATGTATTCAACAGTACCTCAAATGCTTTGTTAGCTATTGTTCCAAGGAATGGTTGAATTGGTTGCCATGGGGAAAGTGGTGTTACAATACTAACCTCCTCTCTTCCACTAAGCTAACCCCTATCGGGGTACTTTGCGGGTTTCTCCCACCCACCTCCTACAGTATGTGACAAGCATTCTACGTTGACTCTCAGCTCAAAACAAGGGACAAGATATCCTAAAGAAAAACCTAACAGCAGCCCAAGCAATGATGAAAAGACATTATGATCTCAAGCACACTATTCGAGAATTTTTTGAAGGAGACATGTTATACCTTTGACTCCTGAAATGTATACATAGTGTTGCTCACCGTCAAAGCTCGAAGCTTTCTCCTTGATTCTTTGGTCCTTTCAAGGTACTTTGAAAGGACCAAAGAATCAGGATAGTGGCTGTGACGCCCCCAACTCCCATGTACGGACACGTAGAAATCGAGGTGTCGGGATGATGATAACACAGGTTATGCATCCTTTCGCCAAGTGTCAAGTGTGTGTACATACAACATGTGTACAAATAAATTATGTAGCGGATAATAAAAGTCTTACAACTAAGTACTAGAATTTTGTTTAAATACAAACCAGTTTAAAACACACGTAATAAAATATTACAAGTTCAACATTGTTTTAAATAACAATTACATAACATAAAAACAAGTAAAGATAATATCCAAAGGTAAACAACTCAAAGTCAATACTCTGGCGGAGCCACCTCCTTGGGCTCAGCCTCCTCCTCCTCAACCTCTGCATCAAAATCTACGGTACCAAAAATGGTGCGACAGGTAAGTAATAATTTAAATACCACAAGATAAAAATATATTACACTCAACAATATGCATGAAAAGATGCCAAATGTACATGTCCTAAAAATCTACATTTTTCCACGCACGCCAAAATCTTATTTTGGCCCAAAACATATCTTTTAAAACAAGTTCTTGTCATTATCCCAAATAATGACAAAAATCAATAAACCACCATTTTCCCAGAAAATGGATCTCAATATCCTCTTAAAAAAATCTCGCTATTTTTTCAGAAAATGGTCCATATCCAATATCCAAAACCAATTCCAATTAAAGCATGCACCATGATCTCCCCTAGGGATCATCCGCACACTCTGGCTCCTATGCCACACTGCAGGTAACGACTATGTATGTGACATCTAAACGAACGATAACCAATCTTAGCGCATACCAAGACTAGGCATCCTCTAGTCCCCGCCAGCCGAGGGACCACGGAGTCAACACGACAGCGTTACTGTATTGTGCGATCCGGTCATCGCCCAACGACAACCCAAGTGATGTCACTTAGTATTATCCACTTCCGAGTGACCAGAGAAGCTCCACCGAGATAATACCCCATCCCGGCTTGGGGTTGTGATACACACGCACCCGAAAATTCATTTATACATGAAAACTCAATTTTCAGTATCCAACACATGTATATGTATGCACCATGCAATGCAAATGATATGACATAAAATATTCAACAATTCTCAACATCAACCACAAACAAACAACTCATTCTTCAAATCCATCCGACCCCCGACTCCTCAGACTCAATCCGGAATAACCAACCAGTCACAAATTTATTGTAAAATCAATAATATATTTAAATTTAAAATGAAGTTTGGAAAATACTTCCAGCGCTATATAATAATTTTTGAAGGATTAACGAGCTGCAAAAGGTTAAGAAAAAGCAACGTAACAATGTAAAAACACATTGTGGCCGTGGGTTGTAAAATACCCACTTTTGAATGGGGACAAACCAAAGCTTGGAATTGATAGTGAATGACTTAGAGATGTTTATGAAACTAGTGGAAGTGAGAGTTGGCCGTGGGTGGTGGTGAAAACGGCGGTGGAACGCCAAAATATCCAAAACAGAAAGTGAGGATGTGGGAGCTGCTCCAGCGACGGATTAGAGCCTGAAATGAGTGGTTTAGGACGGCAAGAGGTCGGTGACGAAGTGGTAAAGAGATGGTGGCCGGAGGTGGAATGACGGCAGCGAAATAGAGGGAAAATCGTGTAGCTTGGAGGAGCT